>JADNRV010000128.1:0-156186 GCA_015499995.1 Flammula alnicola
AAGGAGAGGATGTGTGTAATCAATGCCAGTATCGATGCTAGAGATTGGAAGGACGAGGTTAATTCTGTGATAGAGTCCAAGGGTACTTCAGCTTACATTCCAATCTTGATGCCTGTTCCAATGATTCCTTGAGCATGAAGCTTGTCTACTCCCTGTTACGTGTAATTGTATGAGCACATCTTCCAAAATACGTTGAGAAAATGTGCGTACAGTGAGTATATGCGTCGACTCAGAATCCGGAGGAACCTCTGGGTCATTCACGCCTGTAACAACGTGAGATTTCACCGGCCTGTGAGATCATGAGTTCAGCAAAGGAAGTGATGTAAATAAGTCAATTACGGACTTCGGAGAATCAATTCGCACTACAGGGCGGATGGCCTTGACTCCTGGGGTACTGGCGATTGCAGCGACATCCTGGAAAATTTCAGCTTGACAGAAAGCTGGCCCAGGCTATCTAAGCACACCTGAGGAGTGTTGACAGTCAAAGCTGCACCAACAAAGAGGCCAGACGCGTCGAACTCTTTGGTAACGTCAAAGCCAACGGCCCGCTCTTGGAGAGAAGCATATACAGCATCCAGAGACTGCCAATTTGAATATCAGTAGAATTTATTAAATAATCAATTATCGACATACGCGGGGGAAAGACCGTTTCGTAGGGATACTCGAAAGCTCATCGACCTCGATGATGAATTGATTAGGGACGGCCGGTATGTTGGTGACTTTCTTGATGTTTGAAATAGGGAAGACTCCAAATACCAAGCTCGCGCTGAGCAAGGTCGGAAGCAGAGCCCAGTAAGTTACGGACTTCATGGTTGGCGAAAGGAGGCTGACAAGCCAAGGCCTAAGAAGGATGACCTTGTCATACTGCAAAGGTAGGGCTTATATAGTGGGAAGGCGGGAAGACAAGACAAGAGACTACACATGCGACTCTGAGAACGGGAGCACGATGCTATATTTCGGGTGGCAATGATTCCCGAAGAACAGGAACAATCCAATGGGCGACATTACTGATGTATTGCATCATCAACCGCGCAGTGTCCGGTATGTACAAGGAACAGGGAACGCGTTGGTTATCTGCCAAAGGACGCCAAGTCGGAAGACTTGTGGAAGGCGACTATGAACAGAGAGCGGTTGCCAACTTGCCCCCGCAAGAGAGCACGGCAACGCATCTCATTGACGACGCTCAAACGAGCGAGATATCGGGGAACCCAAAGCTGCTACCACATATTTACGTTTCTTTGAGCGAATCCTGATGCGTTTAATTTGTCTCTGCTCTCACCTGGAAGACAATCCACATGGCGCACAATGAAAGTCCGAGTTCTTGCTTCTCGAGGCAGTGGTTTTAGTTGAATTCCGTCAACTCCGTCAACATCATTATTTAGCCGGTGGGCTTTCGCCTGCTCGCGCTATTTGTGAGCACACGATCCCACCCCCACACTTTTATATCTGTTTTCACAGCTGATCAGCAACACAGTGGCAAAAACTTTATATCTTTCCTCGGTAGCTCTCATGCGATAAGCCCTCGGGCTCACTAAGGGCGACAATCGCGATCAGCTGGCCAAGAAGGAGGAAGTGTGAGAGCAGAACACAAGGTCAGGACCAGAGTTTTGGATAAAGCCAAGATGAAAGCGGAAGGAAATCAAGAGACGCATGCACATCACGTGGTCATATTGACGGACGCGTCCCGACATTCTTACCTAATATACTGCACACAGCACAAATGCCGCCCAACGGCGTATACCTCTCTTCTCAACCACTACAAAGGATTTATCTTCTTTCTTTGTAATTTTTCTACGTTTAAAGATCGTGGACAAGTCTATTCTTTCCCACTGCCATATCCACACCCTGTAGTATATTATCGAACACATGTCGAACCCACAACGGCCTTCAACGCCACCATCTGTGCCATTGACATATACCATTGCATCTTCGACACCACACAGCGGAAAATATGGCCCAGAAAATATCATAGTCGATAAGCCGCAGGACCAGGCTAGCAGATGGAGTGGCGCTTTTCAGGGAAACGCCAACCAGTGGATAATGCTGCGCCTGGAATCGCTGGCTGTCCTTAGTGAGCCTTCATAACTTGTATTCTACAAAACCTGTTATGAAACTTGCGCTTCCGTTCTCTGCAGAGATGATCACGTTTGGGAAGGTAAGCATCATGCTTGCATGTCAAGGACTCTATTCAACGCATTTGTCTCCAGTTCTCAAAACGTAAGAGAGTCCTTAGGTCTTAATGGACGAGAATCTGATTATCCGATCCTACAGCACATCCATGTAACATGAAGGAGTTAAAAGTGTTTGTCGGCATGTCCGAGGATCATATGACGGAAGTTCTTCATGCAGGACTGAAGAATGACACCATTCCCGAGACCTTTCCTTTGAAGTATGTCAACAATTCTGGTGTCGATTTCCCCACACAATACGTGAAGATTGTGCCCATAATGTACGTGCCGCTGCTCCACCTTTCACGCTTCAATTCATTAACTTCTTAACAGAGCTCATGGCCAAAATTTTCACATTTCAATTTGGCATGTTTCAATGACAGGAATTCTTGATCCAACCTACGTCGAAAAAATACGTTACACCTATGACGAAGTGAGTTATATCCATCTCCATCCATCTGCGACCATATTTTGCTGACACATGGTAGTTCAGAGAGACGGCAGTCCTTCGCTATGTTCTCAAGCACCTCCGCCAACGACGATTACTCACACCCTACCAATCCATCCTATCCCGTGCCAACATTCAACTCGAACATCCACTCGTTACCCAATTGCATGAAAGCCTGGTCCTCCAAGGCAACTGGTCAAATTCCGAGAAACTTCTTGACTCGATGTCCTCTTCTGGCCTCTTCAATTCCCACCTTAACGCATGCCAACCTCGTTCAGTTTGGACTCGCCTTTCAGGAACAGATGCAGATGGCGACATCCCTCCTGCTCGTGGTGGGCATGCTATGTGCATGGACCCCGTCAACGAGATGATCTACGTCTTTGGGGGTTGGAATGGCGAGAAAAGTTTGGACGACTTTTGGGTGTACAGCGTCAAAGAAGACAAATGGAAGGTCTTGAGTCATAGCACCACGCAAGAGCAGAACGCGCCCGGTGCTAGGTCTTGCCATAAAATGGTTTTCGACTCCAAGACTGGTAGTATCTACCTCCTAGGGCGGCTCAACGATGAGGATGGGCTGAGAGAACCTACTCCAGTGCCACCTAGGGTCCAGCATGGAGCATCAGGTGCGCCTGCTGGCTATCAGCTACCGACAACGCAGCAACAACAACCTGGTGCCCCTTTGGCTGGTAGCAGCAGCCCGGATTCGACCACGAAAATGTTCACATCTGAGTTTTATCGCTACCACACACGCGGAGTCCTTGCAGGAAAGTGGGATTTCCTGTCAATCGATACTGCAGTAAGTTCTGTCAAACCGCCTCTTATGTTTTCCTTATTAACAGGATCGTCTAGTCGTCTGGCGGTCCTCCACTCATCTTTGATCATCAAATGGCCATGGATTCTGATGCTCAGATCTTGTATGTATTTGGGGGACGGGTTGTCGATGGAGATTGGGATAACTTCAAGTACTCCGGGCTATACAGCTATAACGTCAGCACTAGTAAATGGAAATCACTCCAGTAAGCCATTCAACATATTCTTTTTCAACACAAGGGGAGGTCTTAACACACATCGCAGACAGCCGCTGGTGGATCCATTGCACGGCTCTCAAGTAATTCCATCACGATTCGGTAGGATTCATCTTTCTTGCTCTGTTCAGGCATCTCATGAAGGATACCAATTTCTAGGTCATTCTATGGTTCTCGATCCGGTATCGAAGACGTTGTATATCTTTGCTGGACAGCGAGAAGATAAATACCTTTCTGATATGTACACGTACAACCTCAACACAGGCGTCGCCACAGAAATCTTCTCCAATTTCACCGCTGCTGGGGGTCCTGACGCGTGCTTCACGCAAAGAGCTGTCATCGATCCTGAGCTGAAAGAAATCTATGTGTATGTATTCTGTATACCATCGCTTCTGATGTCTTATCGTTTCTATGACAGATTCTGCGGCTTGACGAGAAGCCCTACTACCGGCCCACAGAATACCCTTCGCGCCTATCTATCAAACTGGGTCTACAGATATGACACACGGCCTGGCAAGTGGATGCAGATTCTCCGACAGCCAGATCGACCTCCGTCAGAGCTGCCATTGCCTCGCTTCGCCCATCAAGTTGTATATAATCCTAGTACGAAATCAGTCTTCTTGCACGGCGGAAATGCAGGCGGCGCTCCTGTGGCTGATGGTGGAAGGGCGGCGAGAGAAGCAGATGAGGAGGCTATTGCCGTCGATAGCGGCGATGAGGGCAAGGATGGGCCTGCGGCTGGAACTAAGGAAAGGAGGTTGGATGATTTCTGGAGAATGGAATTGAAGAGGTAGGTCCTTCCGTTAATTAGTCTCTTCTTCCATTATCTTATGCCGTGATAGACCTGGACCAGAGGAGATTATCAGGCAAGCGAAATCCCAGATCCGACAACAACAGTGAGTTATATCATCATCGTCATGATGGAGATACCATTCCCCTAACTTATCGTGTTCCATTCGTCAGGTTCCGGGAAATGTGTGAAGAGGAAGCTCCTGTCAAGGCGCTCAATTTCCTGCAAACCCAAGTCTCCAGCGTGGTCGACCACAGCAACGCCAAGGAGACAGAAATCTTCCGATCTTTGCTCACTCACCTCTTGTCGCCGGCCTCCATGTCCTCATCATCTCTACACTCTCGAGTTTCTTCTTCAGCTTCAATGGCCTCTGGCTCAAGTCTCAGCTCAAGCGCGAGCTCAGTCGAGCACGAAGATTCGCGAGAAGTCAGTGACAGGCCGCTGAAGCGATCTCGCGCCGAACGGGAAGGAAGCGGCGTGTGGACCAACGAGCTCTCAGAAGACGACTCTCCAAAATTCATGGGTGGCGGGATGCAACGGCTGCGAGACATGACTGACCCTCTCGAGGCCGTCATCCGGGGAGAAGATGGCGAATCTCTGTTGACGGGGGCTCGGTACAGCCAGCGGACGGAGGTGTTCGAAAGTATCTTGAAGTTCGTCGAGGACGGTGAAAAACAGCCTTCGGAAAGCTTGCTGGATTTGGTAGAGAGGGACCGGTGTAGAGTTGATGTGTTCTGATGGATGGTACTGTGGATGGTGATTGCATTTGTCTATGTACGAGTAAAGGCGCCCATCTTGGAGTGGATTGAATTATCAAGTTGACCTTGATCAGACTTTCATACGCAGGGCTCATCATACCGCATGAATCGCGTGAATGATTCGTTCTATCATTGTTTTATTGATCAATCTCTGCAGTTCTCGCCGCTGGACAGATGACGCATTTAGGAAGTAGTACAACGCAGTTCCACCCAAGCGGTACTTCTCGGAACTCCATTTCGGAAGAAAACTGGCCACAGGGTTGATCGATTGGCTGAGCTCCGCTGTGTCCTTTTGTCCTTTCCATCTACACACTCCTCCCAATGCGTATGCTTGAAACCGATCCTCCTGTATGACCGACGTCGTCATATATTGTGTTAACCAAATCCGTGAGACTACTCGTCCAGGTTGATAGCCTTTCCGAACTTGGAATAGAGCATGACCTTGAGTCCCTTCATCTGCGTCTCGCATTCGTCTGCTTGGGTTGCAAGGGTAGAGACCTGTGCGTCGACGGACGCTTGATCTTTTTCGAGGCGTTTGAGAGCGCGGGGCTGAGGCATGTGAATGAATGTTTCGCCGACTTTGTATCTGCAAACATGGTCAGTCTCTGCAAGGAAATGACGGGGGTAAACTACGCGTACAGCACTAGTTCCTCCTCGTCCGCAAGCTCCAATTCTGTCGAGAGGTCATCGAGCGCCTCTTTTTCTTGCTGTTAGATCCAGATCAGCAGGGTACAGGTTGTATAGTCAGACTATACGGCACACCTTGAGTACAGTTAACTTTTCCTCGATGAGTCTTATCCTATTGTTGAGTTTGGAGAATGTGTTGATGCGTTGCTGATCCTCTTATGTGAATTAGCTTGATCCTTTTCGACTGACTGAGATTGCAAAGCCCCACCCCATGTAACTTCTGCCGAGTCGTCAGTCTCCTCCTCTTGCTCAAGCTACGAAGATAGATGAACGTGATTTCGCAAGCCCGCATAGATATCAGACGTACCATGCGCATTGTGGATGGAAGTAGAAAAAGAATACGGTATGATCATGATCGCCCAATTAGTATCCCTCAGTTATGTCACCAGTGCGTGCGAATAAGCTCTCCGAGTCGCAGTGATGAACATTAGAATTTCACGAGCCTCTGTGTTCACCAACAACTACCATGCCTGTTACCACAGTGTCTGCTGTGAAGAGTTCGCTGGCGCAGTATGTCTCTTTGCTGCTTACTCTTAACAATGCAAAGTCGGGTCTATTTTACTATATTCTCCTGCTTCAAGTCGTGAAGGCTCACCGGCACCTGCGCGCAAGAGGCATCACAGCTTCGGTGAAAGACATTTACACTTGGATATCTCAAGTCCGTTAATTTCTCGTTCGTATTTTGAGTATTTTACTGATTACAATGAACCTTTTCCAGCAAATTATCCATTTGATTTTGCGCATGCCGTCAACGCGTCAGAAAGTAACTGCGCAGATGGACAAGGCGAAACTTGACATTGAGGACCGCCTTGTGCCCAAGGGCGCAAATGTTACACGACATCTGGCCTTGCCATCTGAAGGACAATCTCTTGAATGGATTCTTCAAGAAATGGACAAGATGGACACTGAGATGGGTGGATCAGGCAACAGTTGGCGCGAAGGGAAACTCTCTGGCGCCGTTTATCGTATGCACCCCTTCTCACGTTCCTTTGAACTAATTTCACGTGTTCCTTGTTTAGATGGAGGTGATGACCTCTCAAAGATAATTGTTGCCGCGTATTCCCGTTATTGTGTCTCGAATCCTCTGCATCCCGAGGTCTTCCCGGCTATAAGGAAGATGGAAGCAGAAATTGTTGCAATGTGTCTCAAGATGTACCGTGGTCCATCTGATTCAACCGGTACCATGACCTCTGGCGGGACTGAAAGTATTATTATGGCCGTAAAGACATATCGTGATTGGGCACGAGCGATCAAAGGCATCAAGGAACCAGAAATGTGCGCTTCGAAGACAACTTTTCAAGGGACCTGCTAACTAGCATTTAGGATTATATCGACTACAACACATGCAGCGTTTGATAAAGGCGCGGCTTATCTGGGTATCAAAGTACACACAATCCCTATCGACTCATATACTCGACAAGTAAATATCAAGCTGGTTAAACGTGCTATGTAAGTTGCAACCATTCTCAAATGATGCAGTATAGCATTGACCATAGAGTATAGAAATTCAAATACGATTCTGGTTTGTCCATATTCAATTTTGCGGCATAGTCCCCCTTTGCTCATCAATGTTCACCCTCCAGCTTGTTGGTTCTTGTGTCAATTTCCCAGACGGAAACCAAGATGATATCGAGGCTCTGTCTGTTCTGGCCAAGAAGAACAAGATTGGTCTACACGTCGATTGCTGCCTTGGTTCTTTCATCGTACCGTTCCTCGAACCATCTGGCTTGGCGAAGGGCGATAGCAAAGGAAGGTATAAATTGACGCCCTTCGACTTCTCTGTTGATGGCGTCACCAGTATCAGCTGTGATACACACAAGGTACGCATACGTTATGTTTCTCTACAGTTCGCCCGACTTATCGGCTCCAATTTTATAGTACGGATTTGCTCCCAAGGTATGATTTTAGCGCATTTATCGTTTGCGGTACTTATCACCAACACTCCAGGGAACGTCTGTGATCATGTACCGAACTGCTGAACTCCGCCGATTCCAATACTACGTTAACCCAACTTGGCCTGGTGTGTACCATTTCTCGTTGACTTTCTAGTGACCACTTATGTCGTATGTCGCGCAGGTGGCGTTTACGCCAGCCCAAGTATGTCGGGCTCTCGGTAAGACATAAAATACTCTATCGTCTTTGGACGCCATCAATCAGTTTCGGCTTTCCTAGACCAGGAGCTCTTATCGCAGGATGCTGGGCAGTAATGCAGCACATGGGCACAGAGTGGGCTTTCATCTTGCAATATTGGGTCAACATCTCAAGCTAATTTCTTTCTACTCCTTCAGAGGTTATTTGGCGTCA
Source organism: Flammula alnicola (assembly GCA_015499995.1). Taxonomy (NCBI): domain Eukaryota; kingdom Fungi; phylum Basidiomycota; class Agaricomycetes; order Agaricales; family Strophariaceae; genus Flammula; species Flammula alnicola. The sequence continues at coordinate 8,181 of JADNRV010000128.1, forward strand.
TGTCGTGAGATTGTCAGCGCTGCCCGCACCATCGCTGATGCTATTACCGACGACATTCCTGAGCTATATATACTTGGTAACCCTCCTGCGTCTGTGGTGGCATTTGCAAGCAAGCATCCCAGCGTCGATGCTTTGGAGGTTGGTGATGGCATGGGCCGGCGTGGATGGCATTTGAATGGGCTGAGCTCGCCAAAGAGTGTACATATTGCTTGCACTGTGCGTGTTATCTCAACACTCGTTGACCAGATGGCTAATCTATTCTCCACCCTCCTTTTCCTACATCGTCTCATTCATGTGGTGGCTTCTGTTCCTGGCCTTCATTTGCTGGCCTGAACGGTACTCTGTCCTGATTTGCATGCGGATAAAAAATGACTCATCATCGCCCCTGGAATGCAACTACGCATTTGTATCGACTTCTCTGACAATGTAACCCCAAACTCGAACCTATGTTTTTCGTGGTATCAACAGCGGCTCACTTTACCTCTCGTGGATCAGTTCATTGCCGACTTGAAGGACTCGGTGCGTGAAGCTAAGGTTGCTCCATCTGGCAAAGGCTCCATGGTCGCAGTATATGGTGCGCTTCTTTTCCCCCTCCTCTTTCTTTGTCTGCATCCTCTTCGATGCCTTTCTTGTACTCGTGTTCGCTGCGGATTCGTTGTTAGCTCTATTTGTCTTGTCGGAGCGCCGCCAGCACTACGGTGTTATATTTTTGTCTTCATTTTCATCATTAGTGGTGTCTTTCCGTATCTTCGAAAAAAAATTCCACCCCACCCAAGTCGCCGATATACCTTCCTTTCCGTTGTTTCCTGCATTGTTTCCTTGTTTCTTTCCGTCCGTCTTCCACCCATTTCCTTCCCCGGTTCCTTCTTTCCTTCAGGTTCCCATTCCGAGTACTGGTATTCGGAATGTTCCCACCATGCTGGCAGCTGCGAGCCATCTCCGCATGTGCCCCCATATACATATATGGGGGGTAACTGCGGATTTGGCACTCTTGGACGTCCTTTATTTAGGATTCAGGGACTTGGTCGCTGTTTTCGGCATCAGCCTTAACCAAAGTACGAGCTGTACTTTGAGCTGGCATACGTTTATGTGATTGCAACTGTACGGCTTACACGGCTTTCAGTTCTGCTTTCTTTCATATCCTCCTGGCCATTTCCTCCCACCTGCGCGGAAGTTACTTTGCTTAGATCACTTGCTAAATTCTCTCTGTTGATCTCTATTCCTTCAAAACATCCTTGCTACATCCTTTTTCACTCTACTACTTTCTCCTCCTTCCTCTTGGAAATTGTTCATTCGTCCATGGAATAACACTGACCTGTTTCTATATTTGTTTTCTGAACCAGGTCTCGGGAACTCGAGTGCCATCGGACCGGAGATGGTAGGCGATCTCGCCTCTGCTTTCTTGGATGCAATGTACAAGGCGTAACTACATTACTCGATATGAACTATCGCCATCGGTCTCTCCGCTCTGTTCCAGCTTATTTCTCGTTTACAGGTTTGCAGACTTCTGTGGAACTTTTGCTTTCGAATCTATTATGCTTATGTATACAGTAATGCCCTTTTCACAACTGGTTGATGGGATCTTACTCGAAGCAAAGAACCTTAGGCGAGCCCCTATGCCCGTCATCATCGTGTACGATAGTGGAGTGTTTCTCCCACTGATGTTATGTATGTAACCTCCGACTACCATCCTTCCCCCACACTCTTTGGCAGGGAAGCGTGACAAAGCGTGATAAATCCCGTAATTTGATTGGATTGGCCGAAAGATGTGTCTGGCCGAAGTACAGGGGAAGGATGGTATGTCTGGCTTTTACAGTCAATATTTCGAGTACCCACTGGGCCACTGGAGAGACGCGTCTCCTGGAAATGAGTCCTCGATCATCCCAGTCCCAAAGGCCTCGAGGTTAATATGATCAATGAATATTTTTGGCGTCTCCCAGTGGGGCAGGAAACACCCGAGGTATGTACACTGCGGGAATTCGAATGACATCTCAACATTTAATTTCGCCTGATAGTTATGCCCGTTCAGACGGTGTTGGTGATGTCAAGGTGAACATAGAGTGCGACAAAATATGCGTCGCAATGATTCTGCGATATCGTATGAGGTTTGCTGGAAGAAAAGCTCGAAACCGGCTTGAGTCAGTTTCAAATTTGTGCTTTACCGAGGTCACGAGGTGTTAGTCGATGCTCAATAGCGCCAAACAAGTTGAAGTTCGAATTAGGCTTTTGTGCCATCCGGATATCGTACTCGGCGCCCATATTGTCTATTTTGGTCGATATCATATTGGTATCCCTGGAAGGGATGTGGTTGCTTGGGGTTCATGAACGCGCTGTCAAGATCGGGCGAGAGTATAAGAATGGCCCAAGCGCTGACTAACTTCGCCAATCCCTCCTATTCTCAACTGTCGACTCGGAACCATTTCGCGCATTTGATTCAGATATAGCGGCAACCATGGGCAGCGTACGTTTAATCTCTTCATTGCATTCTCAACGCAACCTAAACTCACCTACCCAAAGGACGAAGTTATTAAATCGGGTTTAAAAGAACTTTACTCAAGTCCAATGAACGGCGCCTTGAGAGGGACCTCTGGTACGCACGGTCTCCTGTCACGCGCCTCAGTGCCCGAGATGGAAAGGAGATGAGAAAAAATTCTGGGTAGAACCCGATTCAGGAAGTCTTAGCCCCAAGCGGCAAGACTATGAATCTGGGTACAAGTCTGACCCATATATGTCTACGACACAATATTTTGAGTACATGACGCACTCTATTACAGACATATAACAAACAAAAGATGGGATTTTTTGGATATAAAAAGGGAACGGAAAAGGGCATGAGCGCCTAACAAAGAGTTTTCGGCGTACCGAGTCCCATCCCCAGGGGATCGATATTCAAAGTATTTTCTCTAAAATCGTTTCACTCATATGATATGAAAAAGAATGCGGCTCAAAAAAGCAACGTTGAATCCTTCCCTGATACAACACTCGCCGGAGAACCTTCGTCGCACACCCTCTCCGGCGACGGTCCTGAATCCCGATCGAGAACCGAGCCTGTTGGAGAGGATGATCGCGGTACACTCGCGGGAGAACTCGATACACTCGTCGACTACTGCCGTGTCGGACGTATTACCAAATCAAAGGCAATCTCCGAGATACTTCGCATCATCAAGGGAAACCCTCTTGTCGCGGATGATGAAGAAGAAAAGACCTTCGAATTATATTTCGCGGAAGTCAATGCCATCCGAAAGAATTTCTCCGTTAGACGCGAAATCAGGTCGCCCAATCCTGAGGAAGCGCCCGGGCTGCCGGAGCCTGAAGAAATTAATCCCGGTGTCGAAGAGTTCCTTGAACAGCTACCGTGCTCACCGAGTCAGGGAACTTCAGACAGCCGAGAAGGAAGCGAACCCCCCAGCAAAAGGAGAAGGCTCGAAGAATCAGACATGCCATGGTACAAACCCCGTACAGAAGCGGTTACCGCTCGCAACCCCAGTTGCGAGAAGACTTGTAGGATTCTCAGAAAACTCCACGACAATGTCCCCAGTGCCAAGTTCTTTATCAAAATTGCCCCTGACGCACCCGCCGGATTCCCCTCCTCTCAGTGGGAACGACTTTTTAAAGGAGAACCTATCGACCTCAACCATGTATTCTCCGCTCAGCACCGCGTTATCATTGATGAGACGTCAGAGATTAGCTCAGGAAACACAAAACTCAGCGTTACGCTTCCTGATGCAAAACGGCACGTTAAAACTGCCGCCGAGTGGTCCTCGGCTTGGCGCTTCGCTTCTCGAGCTACCGCCTACGTATTCAAACACCGCACTGACGAATTATACGCTTACGGGGAATACATCGAAAATCTTTTCGCGTCCAAGCTCTCAAGTTCACACCCGAAGATTATCATGTATGACATCGCCATTAGGAACTATGTTGGGGGAGGGCAGAAAACTCTCCTCACCGATGAACAGCAGTTCCTCCGCTTATCATCCGCCATCCTCGTGCCCGACGGTGTCGAATATGCCGCGGGATCCCAATCCAATTCCCAAAAACGGGGATTACGACCGGATGGAGCCAAATCCGATGTCTGTAATCGATTCAATAGCACCAATGGATGTAGACTCAGCGATGTCGAATGTAAATACAAGCATGTCTGTAGGAAGTGCAGAAAAACAGGCCACAGATTCGCCGACTGCAACTAGGTCCTACGCAAATTTGTTAGGCACAAGACCCAAGTATCTACGCTACAACCTATGGTCAGAGGCTCCGGACCTTTCCCCCACCACGGCGGAATGGTCAGAAACTGCCATACCGTTACCGCGGCCGTCCATACAGAACCTGAGTGATATCAACGCTGCGAGAACGTTGCGAGAAAATCCTCACCTCTTCAAGATTGTCACGCCAATCAATGTTGATCGCTTCCAGCGACTCCTTGACAGTCACCCAAATCCCGCATTTGTGAACTCGGTGTGCACAGGTTTGAGAGAGGGTTTTTGGCCGTGGGCGGACATATCGAAGGACGGTTACCCCGCCACGTTCGATGGATCACGACCCACCCCGCTGGACCCCAATAAAGCGCAGTTCATTCGAACACAATGTGACATTGAGGTCCAGAAAGGAAGATTCTCTCCACCTTTTGGAGAAAATTTACTCCCAGGAATGTACTGTATGCCAGCCCACGCTGTTCCCAAAACCGACTCATGCAACTTGAGGATGGTGACGGACCACAGTGCAGGCCCATTTTCCCTCAACAGTCTCATTGATCATGACCTCGTAACAGGCTACCCTTTGGATAGTATGCAGCAAATCGGAGAAATGCTCCTGCATTTCCACCAGAACAACAGCAAAGACGCTGACCTGGTCATGTGGAAATCAGATATTTCCGAAGCCTACCGTCTGATGCCCATGCATCCTCTCTGGCAACTGAAGCAGGTCAACACCGTAGACGGCTAGCGGTACATTGATCGGAATAACGCTTTCGGAAGCTCAGCTTCGGGCGCTATTTTTATTTCTTTCAATAGTCTGGTTGCCTGGATAGCCAAAACCCAGAGAAACATTGACTACTTATCAACATATGTAGACGACTCGTCTGGATTCAGCGAAAGAAATGACACCCTTCTCTATGAACCTTATGGCACGCATTACCCCCGTCCGCAAACACTGCTTCTCCAGCTCTGGGACGAGCTATCCATTCCACATAAGAAGTCCAAACAACTTTTCGGAACTCCCCTGCCCGTCATCGGAATCAATGTTGACCCAAACGACCTGACGCTCACACTCCCCACAGCCGCTCGCGACCATTTGTTAAACGCCCTGCGTTCATGGAGCACCAAACCGGTAAATGGCGCTCATGCATGCTACCAATTGAAACACTGGCAACAAATCGCTGGGTGGATGAACTGGGCATTCAACGTGTACCCACTTCTCCGCCCGGCGCTAAACTGCCTCTACCCCAAAACAGCTGGCTCCCACGACCCTCGTCAAAAGATTTGGGTGAACGCCGCCATACGTGAGGATTTTGCGTGGGCAGCTTTCCACATCGAGACCTCTGATGGAGTTCACCTCCTGCAGTCCTCAGACTGGAATGTCCTTGAGGCTGACTTGACAATATATTGCGACGCTTGCCCCGCAGGGATGGGATATTGGTATCCCGCAAAAAACACGGGTTTCTACTCACCCACCCCTACCGACTCAGCTATCACCATTATTTTCTACTTCGAAGCATTGTGCGTCTATTGCGCTCTGGTTGACGCCGCGAAAATTGCACACAACGGTGCAAAAATCGTAATTTTCACTGACAATATGAATACTGTCCAGATCTTTAGCTCTTTAAAGTGCCTCCCAGTTTTCAATCCACTCCTGAAATCGGCCGTCGACATCCTCCTACGGCTCGACATCCAACTTCGAGTGCTTCATGTTCCCGGTGACGAAAACACCGTAGCGGACGCTCTCTCGAGAACACAGTTCTTAACGGCCTTGGACCATGCGCCCGGCCTCAAAATTAACACCTTTCAACCCCCTCAATGGACGCTGGGGGCAGTCGCATTATGAACAATACGACCACCCGATCAAGGCAACCCAAGCGGTTGCCTTGGTCCCGAGAGCGACTCGTTCACGAGCGCGCTCTCGCCCTCGGACAGGCCATCGACCTTTCCACTGCACGCTCGTATTCCTCAGCCCTAAACTCCTACATTGACTTTATTCGTTCGCATGACCTCGACATGGAGCCAACCGAACAGACGCTCTCATTCTACACGGTGTACATGTCACACCACATCCAACCCCGATCCGTAAACAGTTACCTGTCCGGAATCTCACAACAGCTAGAACCCTATTATCCGAAAATCCGACAGGTACGCGCCTCCCCCCTCGTACAGCGCACACTTCGCGGCTGCATGCGCATGCGGAACACACCTGTCCAGCGAAAGCAAGCGCTAACACTCGATGACCTAAAATTGGTCATCGAACATTACTCATCCTCCTCGCAACACAACAACTTCTTATTCGTTGCAATGCTCTTAACCGGTTTCTTCGCCTTGATGAGACTCGGTGAAATGACCTTCCCAGATGACGACACAATACGCGACTGGAGAAAGATCACCAGACGATCCTCGCTCCAAACATCATCAGATCAATATGAATTCACACTGCCAGCCCACAAGGCCGACCGCTTCTTCGAAGGCAATAGGGTCATTGTCAGGCAAAACCAAATCCGACATAACCCATTGGCCATTTTCACACGTTATCTCGCTTCGCGAGACAACTTATTTCCCCTCTCCTCCCCCCTCTGGCTCACGCGCGAGGGGCAAGTGCCCACACGCGCGTTCTTCATGGATCGCTTACGGTCGTTCTTCAGCAACCGAATTGGAGGGCAATCCATGAGGGCAGGAGGCGCAACTTCCCTAGCTGAAAATGGTGTTTCCCCCTCGTTAATTCAAGCAATCGGGAGGTGGTCATCCCAAGCATTCCTCATCTACATACGAAAAAACCCCGTGCTCATTCAAGCGCTGCTTTACGCGCGTTCACGCACTCCTTAAGCCATGCCCCCACCTGCTCGGTGGCTAAAAGTATATATATACATTCTCCATGTGCCACATTAATATTCTTTCAAAAACACGCGTGGCACGAGTTCCCTACGCTCCTCTCATCATACACTCTTCATCCCAGAAATGATAAAACCCAGAATAAAAAAGTGATAAAAAAAAAAAAAAAAAAAATTTCCTTTCGATAGCTGTACCTCTACGTGAACTCATGTAATGAATTTCTAATAAAAAATAGGACGTTTATGATTTTGATTGGCCTTAGCGCCAGATCAAAAAGACGCCCCTTTCCTGCTATTTGCCGGTGTTGAACGCGTGAAACTACGTCCCCTGCCATCATTGGTCGGGTTTAAAAGAACTTTACTCAAGTCCAATGAACGGCGCCTTGAGAGGGACCTCTGGTACGCACGGTCTCCTGTCACGCGCCTCAGTGCCCGAGATGGAAAGGAGATGAGAAAAAATTCTGGGTAGAACCCGATTCAGGAAGTCTTAGCCCCAAGCGGCAAGACTATGAATCTGGGTACAAGTCTGACCCATATATGTCTACGACACAATATTTTGAGTACATGACGCACTCTATTACAGACATATAACAAACAAAAGATGGGATTTTTTGGATATAAAAAGGGAACGGAAAAGGGCATGAGCGCCTAACAAAGAGTTTTCGGCGTACCGAGTCCCATCCCCAGGGGATCGATATTCAAAGTCCCACCCACCCTCTCCTTTATGATGACTCTCGGCAATCCTACCCTACGTGGCCTGTCCGCGCTCCCGCGTCCAGTCCCTCGCGTGTGGAAACCTTCTCCTCTCCGCTCACCTGTGCATTCAGATGAATACAACAGCCGTTGGGTTGATCCATACACCAGCGAAGACTACAGGAACGCTCACCAGCCCGAACACTCTCGACCGTCCAGCGCCGCGGCCGACGATGACACTTCTGACTCTGACACTACTGATCCGGAGATGCCGGATCTTATTTCTGTCTCCTCATCTCGCAGCACGAGCCCCGAGGCACCTAGCCCTGTCAATTTGGTGGCGACAGACTCCTACGCTGTCCCACCTTTTCTTATGTCTAAGTTTGCCAACTTTCTCGAGGCTGTTCACCTCCTGAACACCGAGTTAGCGGCTGAATTTAAGAAAAAACCCCTAGACATACAAGCCGAACCCACCTCTCCTCGCGCTACCCCGGGATGCCGACCCGACACAGATAATGACAATAATAACATACTGCTAAACCAGTTCAGGATTGCACACGGCATGAAAACCCCTGACCCCGGTCCGCGCGTTGAAAGTGCGCCCCCCGAACCGGCTCGTGCAATCAAGAATAGAGTGCCTACCCCTTTCCCAGGCTACGACAAGTCTACCGATGGCGAGCTCGCATTCAACGGTCCCGGATTCGCACTTGCAGGAGGTAAACCACCTAGCTCGCCAACCGAGGACGCGCAGAACGGCGCAAGTGAGCCGAGCATATGCACCCTCAGAAGAATGCACCTGACAATGCTTCGCGTGTGGCTGAATGAAGAAGAAAGCGAGCTCAGACGCCGTTCCATCGCCAGGAAGCTGATCCTCGACAAGGATCGCTTACTCCAGGGCAAACAAGTCTGGATTCCTGGCTGCAAGGACCTCATTCCTTACTGATTTTGGGCGCCATCTCCGCATGTAATTTGTATCCTTTGTATTTGTACCGCTGTACCTCTACGTGAACTCATGTAATGAATTTCTAATAAAAAATAGGACGTTTATGATTTTGATTGGCCTTAGCGCCAGATCAAAAAGACGCCCCTTTCCCGCTATTTGCCGGTGTTGAACGCGTGAAACTACGTCCCCTGCCATCATTGGATGGGACCTTATCGTGTTTCCTTGTCTATCGGAGGCATGACTTGTGCCGCCTGTTCAACCACAATTACCAACCTCGTCTCAGAACTACCAGAGGTCTCGGACGTAAGCGTAAATCAACTTGGTAACTCTGGATCGATGTGCGTTCAGCGCAAGGAATTGGTGGATATAATCGTTGAAGTCATAGAAAATGCTGGGTATGAACCCAATGTCGTCAGCATAAAGCCAGTCAATTCCACCATCAAAGGCGAGGATGATCTTTGCGCTGCTGCTCGTACGATTTCACTGCGTGTGGAGGATATGTTCAGTCAGTATGTATTTTCCGTGTCTTGCTGTTGAAGGTGCTACTGATTTTATCTCGGAATTTTTAAGACATTGTCCAGAGAAGGTGATGGCTACCCTCGAACAATTTGGATCCCAAATCACAATTGAAAGGCCTTTAACGGACCAGCATGACCGTATACTTCAATTCACATATCTACCTTCTCCTCCGGCCTTCACAATTCGGGTCATCATGGACGCCATAACAACCACGAACTCCCGTTACAAAGTTTCTGTCTATAACCCGCCGTCGCTCGAAGAGCGTGCACGCGTCATTCAATTCCGAGAGCAGAAGAACCTCCTTTTTCGCCTTACATTCGCCACGCTTGTAGCTATCCCGACCTTTATCATCGGTGTCGTCTTCATGAGTCTCGTCCCAGTTGGGAATCGTACGAGGACATTGTTCAATGAACCCATGTGGACAGGGAATGCGAGTCGGATGCAGTGGTCACTTTTCTTCTTGGCCACGCCTGTCATGTTTTACAGCGCGGGACCTTTCCATCGTAGGAGCATGATAGAGATTCATGCTCTGTGGAGAAGAGGGAGTAAAGTACCCGTGTGGAAAAGATTTATTCGCTTCGGAAGTATGAATCTCTTGGTACGCATTTCCACGTCTCAACGAATATGGGGAACATGAATCGGCTAATTCTACACGTTGGTAGGTTTCATCGGGCGTGTCCGTGGCGTACTTCCTGTCCATCGTCTTGCTTGTTCTCGCCGCTATTGATACTAGATCATTGGATGGTATGGGAGATACCACGACCTATTTTGATTCGGTTGTATTCTTGACCATGTTCTTGCTCATCGGTAAGTTTGATCCTTGGGGGCTCAAGCAGCTTAAATATTGTAATACCGGCACTGACGCATCAAGCAATTTAGGAAGATACTTGGAAGCATATAGCAAGGGCCGTACTTCAGACGCTATCACAGATCTGGGGAAGCTCTGTCCCGCAGAAGCATATCTTCTTGTTCCCTTCTCGGACTCGAATACATCTTCCCCTCTCATCCGTGATCTCTCCTTTGATGTCGAGAAAGGAGACAATGAATCTGAGGTAGAGGCATACCTCGCCAAACCTGGATTCCAGGTTCAGAAGATCTCCGTTGAGCTCTTAGAAGTTGGAGACATCGTTCGAGTGGCGAATGGTTCGACCCCACCGGCCGACGGAACAATTGTATCTGGAGAAAGCACCTTCAATGAAAGTTCTCTGACGGGGGAATCAAGACCGATCAAAAAGGCGGTTGGCGATCAAGTTTTTCTCGGCACGATTAATAATGCACAGGTAGTTGATGTAAAGGTCGAGGCTATTGGTGGAGAGACGATGTATGTCCGACCCACACACTGATTTTAGATGGTTTCTGAAGCTAAATTTATTCTACTCTTAGGCTCGACCAGATTGTTCATCTTGTACGAGACGGCCAAACGAAACGGGCGCCAATTGAAAGGCTCGCAGATCACATTACGGGATATTTTGTTCCCGTTGTTACTTTCTTGGCCATTACTACGTGGATCATCTGGTTGAGTCTTGGGTTGAGCGGGGCACTTCCACGCAGCTTTCTTGACAAAAGTATCGGAGGATGGCGTAAGTTATTCTTGCCAATAGCAAATATGTGCGCCTGCTGACGCGATTGGCTTATATCGTAGCCGTATGGTCGCTTGAATTTGCAATCGCCGTGTTTGTTGTAGCATGCCCATGCGGTATCGGACTTGCAGCACCTACAGCTCTTCTCGTTGGATCTGGTCTCGCTGCAAAACTCGGTATATTAGCGCGAGGTGGTGGGGAGGCGTTCCAAGAAGCCGCCCACTTGGATGTGGTGGTCTTTGACAAGACAGGTACTCTGACTCAAGGAGGTGAACCGAGCGTAACCAATGCTGAAATTTACAAGACGGCGGCATTGACGTCTGAAGTCATTCTGGGACTCGCGGCTGACATCGAAGCTGCAAGCACACATCCTCTTGCCGTAGCAATTCGGACGTATTGTCAAGACAAAGGCGCGGTGTCGAGTTCGGGAAGCGAGATCGAAGAAATACCTGGACGCGGCTTGAAGGGATATTTTGACACCAGAAGTTGTGCGGTTATTATAGGGAACGAACAGTGGATGATGGAGAACGGCGCCATTCTTAGCGAAGCAACAACCGGACTGCTGAAATCTTGGAAAGAGGAGGGAAAGAGCGTTGTTGTCCTAGCTGTTCGCAATGACACTGGAGAAGAACACGCAAAATCGATACCGTTCCAGGTTGCTGCGGTGTTTGCCGTCTCGGATCCCATTCGTCCGAATGCAAAGGCTACCATTTCGCAGCTGCAAGCACAGGGTCTCTCCACTTGGATGTTGTCCGGAGATAATCCAATCACCGCCAAAGCCGTGGCCAGGTTAGTCGGTATCCCTGAACAGAATGTGATCGCTGGTGTCCTACCCCATGAAAAGGTACGCTGAACACTGAATAAACATGATTACTACTGAGTTCTTGCTTATCATGTTCATAGGCACAGAACATAAAACTTCTGCAAGATACAGGTCTGAAGAGGAGGAGATCTCTATGGAAGGGAACGTTTGGCCATAAAGCGAATGAACGTTGCATCGTGGCCATGGTAGGGGATGGTATCAACGACGCTCCGGTGAGCATACAATGGTTCACTTGTCTCTAACAGACATCTGAAGGAAGGACAGGCGTTAGCATCGGCAGATGTTGCCATCGCCATTGGGTCTGGTAGTGAGTCTCATCCATCAAAGCACTTCTCTGAGTTGACCGATGTAATGTCTGTCTCAGGTGACGTAGCGTTATCCAGCGCGTCTTTCATTTTGATGTCCTCGGATCTTTCTGGTGTTCTAACTCTGATAGATCTTTCACGCACGGTATTTCGAAGGGTTCAATTTAATTTTGTTCGTCCATTTGCATAGAATTCTTTGCCAATAATTCGCCTGACTAACAGTCATGTGTCAGATGTGGGCAATCGTCTATAACCTGGTCGCACTGCCCATTGCCGCAGGGGTAATCTACCCTGCTGGGCATGCTAGGCTGAATCCAGTATGGGGTTCGCTTGCCATGGCTCTATCGTAAGCGAGAATAACTTGACTAGATAAAATTCCTTTGACTAATTAACTTCGGACCAGTTCTGTTTCCGTCGTTTGCAGCTCACTTTTTCTGAAGCTATACAAGCCGCCGAAGGTATTCTCGTAAGGACGTTGGAAGGTACAATGGAGCCCAATGTCAAGGTTCGCGTCAAACGGTCCACGTCAAGTCCAAACGCAGACCCTCTGCATTGCTACGGTACACGTTGTTGCAGATTGTCCTAATGTCGAATAGATCCGTGACAGTGATTATGTTACCTTTAATTCCGTCCCATACTCATTGAGATCCAATATGCATCGACTTCAGTGCACTCGAGTTCGGTTTGATTCCGTCAATCTTCGGGGAGGCGTACGGGGCGAATAAAGGTAAACATAAGCAATAATATCCGAGCCAAGAGGGAAGGATCATGAATAACTGAATGAACTCCAATGTGTCAAAGTGCTGTCTAGAAGAAGTACGTTAGAAATCCGCAAATCAGGTTGCGTTAATACCCTCCAAATTTGTGCAGTACTGTATAGCAAAAAAGGGACGAACTCTTCCGAGAAATGCAAGGATGGTGTGTGGCGAGTTTGGTGTGGTGTTGGTGTGCGTTTCTTATTTTTATTATTCCGTTTCGTATTTGATCTCGATAACGTGGCGTCTCTCTCTCCTTTTCCCTAAGTACTCTAGGACTCTCCTTTCTTCTGCTCCCCGTCTTCAATTTCTACTTCTGTAGTCAGTTTTTCTCGTTTCTCTCTTTCTTTTTTCCCCTGATACATGTCTCCTTTCCACTTTCTATCTCTGTCTCTATCTCTGTCTACTCTATTTCCGTCCGTTCAGTATGTTACACGCGGCGTCTATCGGTTCCTCCTCTCCCTACTTAGCGCTTAACTTTCGGTTATCATTATTAGATTGTGATCACTGTCCTCACTCAATTACATGAAAGTTAAAGATGATGTTTTGGGACTCTTGAGCTTTCGGTTCGGATTTCAACCAAGTAGTACCCTTTACAAAGCTGCGAACTACTCAATTAACTGTCAGAAATGAAGGTTTATACTTTTCATCGAGAACAGGCGTCCTCGTCACATTTCAACTTTCAAGTCTTCGTGGAGCTTACTCAACAGTCAGAAGTAAGAAGAGAAGAAAAACTGGCGCTTAACGACTCAGGTACGGTGGTCCTCCATCAGGAAAACCCTCAATCAATCATTATGCACCATGGGTCAAAAAATTTCCTGAAAATAGGATAAAGCTGCACCATAGTGCATAATTGTAGATAATTATACATTTTGGATCTCCTGGACCAAATGGTGCACGGTGAACTAAATGAAACGTGTGTAAAAATATGCCTTGAAAAATGGTGCACCATTGTGCATTATTTTGCCTTCCTGGATATGAATTGTGGATAAATGATGCCTTATTTTCGTCAGATAGCGGACTATGGTTTACTTGAAATTTATCACACTACAACGTACAATAGTTTAAAAGATATTTTATTGTGACTACCTAAGTACAACAAGATCTAGGTATACATAAATCTAAAGCGATGTCTTATCACCGCCTCTGAATGGGGGATAAATTGAACCGAACTTGAAATACATACATACCAACTTTATATGCAAGGTTAGTGAAAGGGGGAGGCGGCGAAGGCGATGTGTCGGTGCTGTCATCTTCAACATGCCCCACATCATCGTAAGGAGGTGTGGTTGTAGCTGGATGTCGCATGTGTTGTTAGTGAGGTGGGACGGGAGACAGAGGTGTAAGAAACTTACATTTCTGCTGCTACGGTGTTTCCGTCGTGTTCATACCAGGCATTGTCCATCGCCACTCAAAGTCGGGGAGCTGTTGGGTAGGCGGCAGCTTACCGTTCTGTTCCTACAGCATCACGTGTCCATTTGAGGTTCGGATATACATTGCAGCGCCGGTAATACACCAACAACGGTGACGTATTCACAGGCCGGCTGCGTTATCATTCCCTGTTGACAAAGGCAGTGAATGAAAAGTGGAGGGTTAGAAGGGATGGCTTACCTTTCTTTGTTGTGTCTGCTGGTGGTCTCGTTGCTGTCAGGTGTTAGGTCACCCTCAGTAAAAAATGAAGTCAGTAGTTAGTTATGAATTGGTCACGAAATAGTCGAAAATAGAACAACTTACCTTTCACTGACTATTATCTGCTTTGGGGAACGCGTTTTTGACTTGCGGGAACAGGTCAATGTTGTCTATAGTCAGTAAATTGTCGGACGCAGGTCACACACTAGTCAAACATCAGTCGGACCCAATATACGGTCATTTCATTGCGAAAATAGTCATACAAAAGTCATATCTAGTCATTCCAATCACACTTGAAGGACATAAAACAAATATATTATATGTCAGACACTACACATGTACTAAGGTGAAGCTATATAGAATTATCATGACCCCAAAACCCAGCCAAGAACCTGTTGACCCCTTTGCACCCCATAACCAGTATCATTGCATTGGTTCTGTTCTATGAAATTGAGGGTTGGTTCAAATGACAGGGAGGTACTGGACTTACTCAGTTTCATCTGCAATGGTCAAAAGAACAGAACATGAGGGGTGCAAAATGAATCAGTGGTGGTTAGGAAAGAAAAGGAGAGAACACAACATACCTTGGTTCAAAACCCGCCTCGAATCGGAATCTCCATGGATCCAAACATTCTGTTCGACGTTGAGTGTTTGGGGTATTCGCACAAGTCCTGCAATGAGAGGGGGTTTACTGGGTATGCAGAATAAAACTAAAGGAAAGAACTCACTGATTCTTCCAGCCAGGCTTTTGTGCAGAGACGGAGCTTCGACGAAGTGGTTGAGAAGAAGACAAGTTGTAATTTCAGAGTCCAGACGAGTTTCGAATTTGAACATCAGATTCACGTGACATGAATACTTTCTCACAGCGGCCAAAACGAAAATATCGCTAAGTTCGAATTTGATGTGAAAGTGGGTGAGCTACGGACAGGTTTCGCAAGCCTAAACTCTCTGACTGGAGTATGATTGATGTACGACTACGAAATGACTAGTTTGCGATGCCAAGGCAAAGTTGATCTGAGATCCGTCAATGCATGACTTTTAACTGACTCTGGCCGACTTTCCTATGAATATTGATGACTTTGTCCGACTTTGCACAACTTTGCTTTTTACTGAGGGTCACCGGCGCTCAGTGTGCTGTCCTTGAGAAGCGTCGTCAGGGGACTGGCGTTGAATAGACTTAGCGAGGCGGGCTTAGTGATGAGGAGCTGCTTACATTGTAATCTTGCGCCATCCTCGTCCTTATCCCTCCCGCGCGGCTTTCACGTATCCATCGTGCGCATTGACGTCCGTAAAGGCTGGTGCTGGTGGGAAACGTGCTGATGCTCGAGACGACGGAGGCCTTGACAGTGTCGTTACCCTTCCATCAGGTTGTCGGCAACTGTTTGCAGTTGAAGCAACAAGGCAGGGAGTAGGGAATAGGCCTCTGCAATGTTACCTGCAAGAAAAGATGAAGGAATTGTTAATTGGTTCAATTCATGCTTAGTAGCTTACCTCAGTTTCTGGCATCGTCCGTTGGACGGTATCAACCTTGACATGTCACAAATCTTGCGGCTCTGTGGTTGGTTGTCAGTAGAATGCGAAATTTGGGCAGCGTCAACTTTGCCACGTCATAAACCGTGCACCTCGAGCAATACGTGTGGTCATCACTCACAAAACGCGAAGCATTTAAGGTAAGTAGCGTGCAGTGGTGTTGGTCAGCATTGTCAACATTGCTGGAGGGGAGAGGGATGTTGATGGGAGGAAAGCAAGAGCGAAAGTTCAGAATCCAAGTCGAATCAACGATCAACAATGTCACGTGAGTCGGAGCTTGAATGAACTTCGACGATGCAGCGCTTCCTTCAATCTGACGGTTGCCTGCGAATTGTCATTGTCCTTTGGATATAGCTGCTCGTGCTATTACTTACACCATATGCAGAACACTCAGTCTCATTTCATTAATGACAAAACACAGCTTTGCCAGTATGTCTGTCCTGCCTTCACATCATGCCGCCTCTGCTTCCATATTGCCCCTGTTACTGTAGTTGTATTGTATTGAGATGCTATCTGAAAAGACAAAATTATGAAGCTTTACTAATTCATTAAGTACCTGGGGCTGAAAAAGATACAAGGTATTATTACTTCTGCATCAAGGATGTTGCACAGTGCACCATCAACTCTCCTTCGCAAACTATTTATGAACCATTCTGCGCCATGAAAAAAACCTTTATTCATTGAATGTTGGTGGAGCAGAATCCAAGATTAATAATGCATAATTTTGCACCAGCCAAAATTCATATATTACATGGTGCACCAATGGTGCATTATTTTGAACCAATGAGCGCTTAATTATATGTCACGGTCCATCATTTCACTCCATTCAGTCATATTTGATTCATCAGGTACCAGGAAGGTCAATGGTGCAAAATATGCAGATTACGGTTTTCCTGATGTCCTGGCTCGAGTCAGGCCGTCGAAGATCTTCCACAGCCTGAGAGTCCTCCATTCTTAATTGTCCCCTTTTCTTGAAGATCAAAATGTAGGTGACTGTTTATCTGGTGACAACGCATTCTCTGCATAGGATTTCTTTGCATCCTTAAGCAGCCGCTATGTAACTTGCTAGAATAAATTTCAATGGGGTATACAGCTCGTCTCGAAAGTCGAAAAACTGATGTTTAACCGCACATAGTACGCGATAGAACGCACCTCATCAAAAGAGCGCTATTGAGGACGTTTAGGTTTGTCGTTATTCCCTTATCGTCTCTTTAGAATTCTCTTTTCTCATTCAATCTGCATTTGAAAGTCTACACCTACAAGGCCTCTTTCTACTTACATTGTCCGAGCCGGTTTCTGGCAACTGAGAATATTCTGATCCCAGAAAGTTTATGGAGTTGTGCAGGTGATTATGTCGCCATACTATTTGTGGCAGTCTAGAAGTGTCTGACACGTCTGGCGCCAGGCAAGCCAGACGGATGCACTTTTGCTGACGTGGACTATGGTCTGCTGACTCTGGCCCAAGCTTGATTTGCCTATTCTGTCCCACTCAGATGAAAGTGCGATGTACACGTGTATCCTCAATGCGTTATTGCCCTTGACCCTGGCTATATATTGCCAAAGCCAAGTTGAAAATGTGTTCTTAACGGGCAACGCTACATCTCCACGGTACACAATGTCCGGACTATTTCTCGTTCTTGTGAAGTGTCCCCAGGCTGAGGCTGAGGCTGAGTCTACCATGGTCTCGAGTGCCCATGGTCGATTCCTTCTGCAGTTCGAATCTCGCTACGTGGCCGACGAGCTCTTTCGCGCCCTCCAAGATATGCGCTTTGAGTCGGATCCCCAGGTCCTTGGACGTATCACACTTAGGGTACCTTGGAAGCTCGTTCGCATTTCTCCGCAGTTCTGGTGCTATGAATTCAATCGGCGTGCGTTTCCTTGTTTCTACTCTCCTAGTTCTAATCTCACACCCACGTAGAGGGGTATGCTGTGAACGGTGTTTCGCAGTTCGAACGAGATCACCGTAGCTTTGAAACATTCAATGCCAAATTCACGTCCACTAGGCTCACCCACCGTGGTTCCGAGGCCGTGGTTGTCAAATATCCAATCATCCCAGACCCTGTCTTTGGCACAGACTGGCTGAATGGCAATACCTTCTTCATTCGCAATCTCCGCCAGCCCGAACTATATTGGTTCGTTCTCGATGATGTTATCCGTGTCGGAAAAGATCACCGATCCAAGTTCTGTGTCCGCGGCACAGCGTTCAATGCGGACGATAAGAAAGTCCTCATTCGCAGTGACAAAATTACGATAGAGGCTGTCCCTGAGACAATCATAAGGACTTCATATATACCAAGAAACGCTATTACACCTCAAAGGTATCCGATTTCGCTGGTGCAGGAAGAGACGCCGAAGTTGCGCATAGGGGACAGACCGGTGCAGTGGTTGTTCGGAGACCTCTTCCTGCACATTGGCGTTTCGTGGGATTGGCGAACACAAAGTCAGTATGCTACATACATGCCAAATGGTGGTGGGGATGAATGGGAGCTTTGTTAGGCGAGGAACAGACAATGCAGAAGAGCATCAGGTAAAGTCATCAAATGATGAGCGTTCATTGTCTTATTATTTTTGAATTCATGAAAAATGGTTGCTCGGCTTACCCCCTTTGTAATGCATCGATGCGCCAACGGATGTAAAAGCTTAAGCAAGGAAACACCTACACTATTTGAATTTGAAATAGAAATAGTGGCGTCGTGCACGTGGTTGCCTGCGCTTATACTGTATTCACATCTTCCGTTGGAATAGGCCGATAAGGCTGACCCTAGGAAGCTGGAGCTCGGCTACCGTCAAGCAGGCCGTTCGGTGTCGCGTCGAAGGCAAAGGCCAATACATTGGACGTCGAGTCCGCAGGCTGATGCTATCTAATCTAATCTAGCCGACCGCCTGATCTCGCTACTGACAACTTGAACTGTTCCGTGGCTACCACTCAGTCATGGGATCAAACCGCGGGCCTATATGATATATCCTGGAGATGTTGATTCGGACGAGAAATGCGCTGTGGGAAGTGGATATGGCCGAAGTCAATATGTGACAGTGGGAGCAAGTCTTGCATCTCCCACTTGAACATCGCAGCTGATCATGACCATGATAATGTCAGATCCTTGCCATAAGTGGGCTCAATACGACATCTCTTCGGATCGCTCAGATAAGCGGAACTCTCAAAACTGGTGTTTGGGCCACCACGGACTGGGTTCCTATTCTGATCAAGTCGAGCCTTTGCGCTGGGATCTCTGCCAATCGCTAATGGGGTGAGTGATGTGGCATATGTATCCGATCTGGTCTCACAATAGTTCATCTCTTTTTATTTGTCAGGGAATTCGGTAATGCATTATATCAACGAAGCGTTGGAGCGGGAACGCAATATCTCCCTTCCTCTCGTTCCATTTCTGCAATGGTTTGTTGCGCTAGATAAACGTTGCACGGCATCCAGCGATGCAGACGTGCGTAAAATGATACGTCTATTAAATATTCCTTCATCCAGAACGGCCAAAAGGCTGACAACTACTGTAGCCTGCCATAAGGCTCCACGATTCCTTTGAATAGTTGTCCAATGGAGACCTCTCCATGACATCCACAAAGTGGGCACACGTTTGGTACAACGCAATTTTCTATTACTAAAATGCAAGCCATCAGTAAAACCTTGGCCGATTTACATCCTCTCACCCACGAGCATCCGGATAAATACTGGAATTACACTGGTTTCTTTGGTTAACGGCTTGGATTTATTAAACAGTGAGCCAGTGCATGATTCCCTTCTTACGTAGACAACAGACAGGATAAAATCTGATAGAACAAAATTTAGACGATTCTCTTCCACAGTCTCCGAGCCCCGTTTCAGGAATACGGAACGAGGCTTCCCGACAGCTTATAAGGGCTCAGGAAGGCTCCGAAGCTAGTCAGCATGTTGCAAGCTTTCCATTTTTCACCGTTGAAGACCAGATAGCACGCTGTTATTATTATTCCTTCAAGTTTCCATCTTTCCCAGATAGTGCATCTTATGTAGACCACTGCAGAACAAAATGCTCGCGACGGCTTATAAGGAAAGGGCCCGAACTTGTATATAGCAAGCTTTCCATTTATCACCGTCGAAGACCATGCAGCCCGCTATTTTTAGCATTCCTTCCTATCTTTCTGTTAGGCAACTAACTACATAACGTCCGTCCACGACAAGCAAACTGAGCTGGCTCAACGACACCATATGCATTGTCCCATTCAGTGATTCAAGAAAGTGCTTTCAGCCAAAGATTTTTCCCTGCGCTTGATACTTATGTCGTATTTGGAACGTGGGCGTGATTCCCAAACTCCATTCGAAGGATTCGGTGCTTTTGGAGGCATACGCAGTCGGAGTTAAGCATGTCACGATTGGGAAAGAGGCGTTTCTGCCGCGCGTAGTAAAATAATTCCGTCGCGCAAGGTGGAACGGAAGCAATCGGACGGAGACGGAAGGTCGGCACCCGCTGGCCTGCTGGCGGTGTCGACTCCGTTGCTATATACGTATATCACTGTCGGCTGGGTGTAATGTCTACAAGAGTACAACCCTAAATTTGTGGGTCTAGTCCTGCATCATGGCAGAGAAATTTTTTTTCGCCGGATTCTATGCATATGGGAAACTACAAGTTCGTAATCCATAATCGAGCTGCGGTACATAGGCCATGGAAAGTACACACAAGAGTAATTATAACGCAAAACATACATTCATGGCTTTATATGTAGCGGAAGGATATCAAACCCAATAGGGAGTAGAAACCTGTAGAAATGGGAATAGTGGCGTGCTGTATCCCGATGCCGCGGCGCACTTGTGTATAACCGCACGGCACGCGTCCCACCAGCCCTCCGAGGTCGCCAGGCCCGTCGTTGGAGCGTCGTATCTGCAAGGGTAATGGGGTCATAGATGTGCCATACCGTAGCTGAGCTGACCGAGGGTAACGAACCAGCTGCAACTGGTTTCAGAGATCGGGCTTCGTCTATAGTACCGTATATGTACGTTATGTTGCTCGGAGTGCTGTGTATATCGATTTTCCGTCGGACGGCTGCTAACACGCGCACATGGAAAGCGATCGACAAAGGGCCTGATCGAACCCGTTCCGTCGTCCGAACGTTCGTGGGTTGGCCTTCATGAGTCTCCATCGGCACACTGTGCGTGCGACCCTCCTGGGAGCTCCTGAGAGATAGAAGAGCGCGAAGGGGTCTGAACCTGAGACATAGACGAGCGCGAAAAGGTCTGCAAGGGCCCAGAATGTAGCTGCCAATGATAATGAATTATGATACTGAGTGCGCAACAGTTTGCACGGCTAACTACACATGTAGTGCAGTGGTGGTGCCGTCAACTCGATCCCCCGGCGTCGATCTCTCCCGATCCCCGAGAGCAAGCCAAGGCCAGGGCCTCGATCTGTAAAATAAATCTCACAAGGCTGGCCGATCGTATGACATTTTTTGCCTTAGAACTGCGTACATAGGCGCCGAGTGTCTGGCAGAATTTTATGTAGGCCGTCAGAGTCTGGAGAGAAGCCGGAAGGGTCTGGAGGTTTAGGAAATAAATCGAATACATCAGTCAACAATCGAACTATACTGTAGGCGCTAAGCGCTAAGCACTAACACAAAATACCATGTAACTGTTACAAAGTGACATCTATCTACGCCTACATACAAGAGACTGTCGACTAAGGCTGGTAAATACTAACCTCGATAAACCAAATACCTTGTTGGTTCCATGCGCAAATTTAAATTTAAACAGCATCAAGACTGAATTCGTTGGTAAACGATTATGACATTATACTTCCAATAGTGAGTTGTAGTTGTGGTAGTTATACATGTACATATATAGTACATGGTTCTTCATCCAAGCCCTCCGAAGGTTATACACGAGATGATATTAATCTAATGTGCAAAGACATGGCATGCATGACCCGAGGCGATTTTGATCATGGGCAATAGAAAGAAAGAAAAAAGAGGACAAAAAATAGAGAAAGCGAGTCGTGCGTAATGCGAATGCGATGGTTGGTGGAAACACGAGAGATGGGGTAGTTAGTTATGCGATGAAGACGACGTGGACTGGATGACTGTAAATGCAGATAGACAGAGAGAGAGACAACCCGAGTAAAAAAGAAAATATCCAAAAACCCAAACAAAAAGAGAGAAAGAAAAACCATAGCCCATAGGCAAGGCACTACCGCCTCGCCGCCCCCCAGCCTCTCACACGCATCCTCACACCCTCATCCTCCTCCTCCTCCTCATCGTCTTCCGCCACAGCTCGTACTTGCCCTCTCCCTCTCTCCATCCCCCCGCCCCCCACCTCAAAACTCTCAACGCGCTCCAAAATCCCCGTCCCCGTCCCCTCCTCCCTCTCACCCCCCTCCTCCCCCTCACCCTCATGACCATGGTCATGCGAATGCAGATCTTGCCCGCCCGCGCCGCCCCTCCTCCGTCCCTCCCTCGCCGCCTCCTCGTAGCTCGGCAGCCCGCGCATGCTGCTCAGCGGCGGCACGCCCCCGATGAACCCGCGCGCCGCGATGGAGTAGTCCGGCACCTCCGTGAGCACGCGGTGCAGCAGGGAAGGGCCGGTGAGCGTGCTGCTGGCGTGTGGGGAGGCGAGGAGGGATTGGATGGATTGCGGGGGGTGAGGGGGGTAAGGGGTGGGCGTGGCGGTTGTTGCTGGGGTGGGCGAGGGTGAGGGCGAGGGGGATGGGGATGGGGGTTGGGTGGTAGGATGCGATGAGGTGTGCGGAGAAATGAGCGCGGACGTCGATGCCGAGCTTGCAGTTGCGCCCTCGTGGTGCTGGTGGTTGTGCTGGTTGTGGTTGTTGTTATTATAAGACAGAAGCCCAGCAACAGCAGACGAGGACGTCGAGTGCACGAGATGCGCGTGTGCATGCGCGGCGTCAGACGCATACGCCTCATCGTTCAAATTAACATTATTGCCCACACCCACACCCGCACCCTCCGCCGCGGTCGCAAGCGAGAACGAGCTCTGCGCCGCACTCGGCGGCCCCGAACTCAACGGCGACTCTCTCACACCCGGACCCGGACTCTCATGCCCACCCCCACCATACCAACTATGATGCCCCGCCAGCGCCGTGAACGGCTTCATCGTCGCCTTGAACAAGCCCTGCAAGCCCCTTACGCCATGTGCGTGTCCATGGACAGTCGACGCGCTAGACGTGCTAGTGAGACTGCTCGACACGGAGCCAGGCGGGGAGGACGGAAGGAGGTCGTACCCATACCCGTGTTGCTGCTGCTGCTGCTGCCCGCCACCCGAGCCCGCGCTGCCGCCACTACCCCCACTCGCGATGCTCACAGCCGAGGACGCCGCCGGCGCCGGCGCATGACCCCCAAACGTCGGCGACGCAGGCCTCGATGCAACGCCGCGCTCCAAGCTCCCCGCGCGACTCCCCGCGCGACTCCCCCACCTACTCCCACCCCGGCTGTGCCCGCTATTAGCCGTTGTTGGGACGACATGCTGCGGAGGCGGCGTGTGCACCCCAGCTGCGTACGTCGGCGCCGCGGCATACCCCAACCGCCTCAGCGGCTCATCGCTCAGACTCAACAAAAGCTCCGAGTTGACGAGGTCGAGCGGGGGCGGCGTGTGGCTGCTGCAGCCACCATCATGTGGGAGGTGCTTCAGGTGCTGGAGGTGGGCAGGGGTACTGAAGCCCGAGCGCGAGGCGCGCGAGTGTGATGGTTTGGCGTAGTGGTCCAGATGATGATCTGCACTGTCCGACGACCCCGTCGACGTCGTCGACACCCCACCGCCCTCACCACCCTCGCCGGCTCCAGCTTCGTCCACACCCCCGCCCATACCAGCGGCCATATCCCTCCTGCCCACCCACGGGTTCGACACGCGCACCGTGACAGCCTCGGGGAGGAACATATTCGCAACACGATCCCGCACATGCGCGTTATAGCTCGGCAACTCCCTGTCCCCACCTCCACCCTCTCCCCCTCCCCCTCCTCCTCCATTACCACCACCACCTCCACTACCACCACCTCCACTATCACCCCCCTCACCCCCATCCCCATCATCTCCACCACCCCCCCTCCGCCTCCCCCCTCCGCCTCCGCCAAAAAGCCCCACTCCTCCCCGCGCCCCACCGGCAACCCAACACTGCCCATCATAAGCCTCCTCGTCGGCACGCTTATATCCCTCGATTCCTCCAATAACCGCCCATCCAGAATACTAATGGGCAAGGAACACCGCAGCTCGGAGGTGTGTCCGTCGCGGTTGCGGATGAAGATGGACCAGCGGATGCGGTGCGTCACTGTGATGGGCTCGAGGGCGTGCGAGGGGGTTATGAGGTTTGCTTGGGGGGTGAAAGGCGATATGAGAGGCGAGGAGGGATAGAAGGGCGATTGCGATTGCGATTGGGCGTCGTTTGACGACGACGAGGGTGCGAATGCGAACCCCGTAGGAGAGGCGGCGTGGGATGGCGTTGTGGGCACGGACGAGGGAGGCGGCGATGAGGGCGGGATGAGGAGCTTGATGTACGTCACGACCTCGTGGTTCTCGAACTCGTCTTCGTCTGTCGCGGTGTGGTGATCATGCTCCGCGCCGTCTGCATGATCCGCGTCATGGTGTTGGTGGTGGTCCGCAGAACTCGAAGACGAGCCTGCAATGCCCAAAACATTCCTATGCCCCAGGGGCGACGCCGGCCTCGACGCCGGCCTCGAGTTCGGCCGGGTCGCAGACGGAGACGCATACACAAACCCAGCGGGCAACCTCGGTCTCTCCGGCGCCAAATCCACCTCCACCGCCCTTCCGCCCACAATCTCATGCCGGACACTACACACCACCCTCGTGTCGTCCTGCGCGCCGCTCCGCGCATACACCTTGGTCGTCTCATACAAGGAACTGACGATACTCGACACCCGCACGCCCTTGGCGAGGGGGCTGAACTTGAGGACGGCGGCGAGGGTGTCGCCCGCGGCCCAGGCCTTATGGGGGAGCATGATGGCGTACATGAGTTTATCGGGCCATGTGTTCTCGATCTCGAGGGTCTGCTGGTACTCGAGGGCCTCGTGGGTGAAGGAGCGGAGGATGTGGACGGGGGCGATGGCGTGGAGGTTGTGGGAGAGACCTGTGCGGAGGGCGACGGCGCGGAGCTTGTAGGCTACGGAGGCGCCGCCGAGGGCGTTTGTGGATATGGAGGAGGGGAGGGAGCCGCTGATGTTGAGGGAGAAGGGGAAGAAGTGGCGGCCGGCTTTGAGGGTGCGCGAGTGCCGCTTGTCGCCCTCGAGGAAGGACCAGTCGTGGCTGCACACGATGTAGCTGATGAAGGTGCCGCTGTTGATCAGCCTATAAATTCCACATGTTAGTGGGGGTCAGTGACTTGAGGATAGCGAAGCAAAAAATGAAAACTCACGATTCGGACGCAGGCATGGGGATCTTGGCTTTGCCTCTGAACTGAAGCGTGATCTCCTTGATGCTCGTGGACTCGGTGAGGTGGAGCGCGACATGTCCGCTCAGCGTCGTGGGCTCGACATCGGGGCCTGTGCCTTTGAGGGTGAGGTACTGCGAGTCGAGGATGATGTCTAGGTGCGCCTTGGTGTTGCCCATCGTGGTGGCAGTGGTGGGGACGAGGGACGAGAAGGTGTATGGGTTTGATTCGCCTGCACCCCAGATGGTATGCTCTACGTGTGTATGTGAGGACGTGGATGGAGAGATGTGTAGTGGTGGTGGCGGCGGTGGGTTGGCGTGTGGATTGGTCGCCGAGTTAGAGACGTGGGGGAGGTGAAACCCGAGGTGAAAAGGAGACGAGCTCGAAGGCGGGTCTTCCTGGGTATTGGTATTCGTTCCAGAGGATGAAGAAGGGAAAGTCATGTTGAACAGAAGGCCTGTTAAAGTACTGTCGCAACAACGGCTTGTGGTAGGTGAAAGTAGACCCGAAGCTAATGGGACTGTCGGATTGTATCATACCTAGATCCTATCTCGATCGCTCACTTTGCCGATCACTCTTGTTGCCGCATCTGCTTTCACCCGGCCCAGCAACCCGACTTGGTTTGTCCGGCTCGTACCGGTACCCGACCCATATCTTATCGTCGAGCAATAATTGCCTAAGGTAGACGACTTTCATATTCGACGAACATCACGTGCCAAGTGTGACTACCTCCAAAATAGGCAACTTTTGAGAAAATCCATTTTATGTACGATTGCTCACCCGCTATACCAGTGTATGGGCCTAGTTTTCGCAAATAAATATATTGAACACGTGAATCAACCTCTATTTCGCGAAAAAACCTAAATTCGGAGGAGGAGTAGGCAAAATACTGAGTTTGCTCCTAATCAATTAATTAACTTGCCTCATCCAGTCGCGTCGCGTGTAAAGTTACCCATATACCTCCAATGCCTTGAGAGAAGTGTGCAACCCTTGCTAATTCAGAGAATAGAAACCTTAAGACAAAGAAATGTCGCAATCGAGGCTGGAATCCAAATTTACACACTGATCTGAGGCCAAGATCACTGGTAATCTTGTAACTCCTAAGGCTCACTCAATTTTTGTTCAATGCAGCCGTTTTTGGTCAGGATCGATGGGCATTAAAATATTAACTACTTCTATGAAAACTAGGCCTCTATAGCAAAATTAGTTCACATAGGAAAGCCTCAACTCATTTCCATTGTTTCTCCGTTGTTTTCTTACCCGATTTGATCATGTATGTCACCCATCAGTAACAGCACGTGATGTTCGTCGAATATGAAAGTCGTCTACCTTACTTGATAGCAACGCATCGCATGTACACCGCACACCCTCCAGGGTCCTTCATGTTTTATCACCACCGTCTACCACCATCCACGGAGATCGCAGAAAACTTTCCGATAAAACACGAGAAAAACATTGCAATGCTATTGGACAGCAAGCAACCCCGTCGAGATGAGCCGGTCGCCGCCGCTGAATCAGCATCAACGTCAACATTCATTTCCTTCCTCCTCCGCCCTCACCCCGAGCGCCTCTCTTCCGCCACTCGTGAGCTAGTTACATAACCCGAGTCCGATTCCGATTCGACCACGTCCCTTCATTCTCCCGCTCATTCTCGTGGTTCGTCATCTGCTCGACCATCTGCCATATGAGCACACCGCGCAGTACAGATGTACGCGTTTCGCGTCACATCGTAAAGCCCACCTAAATACGCGCAGCCGGCGCTCTACGCGCTTCTTTCATCGTCGTTATATTTACTACCTCTACCTGTGCTCTGGACACTTGTCCTGTTGACAAGGAGAGGGATCGACACCGAGTCGCTCACTGCCCCACACCACCTGGTCCTCTGATCCATCGCCTGCCATTAACCCCACATTCCCCCCGAGGCATGCCCGAGGACTCGTGAACCCTACTTGACTCATCCTTAGCTTCATCATCAATTCAAATTGAATGGAAACACTTATAATACGATGCTCGACTGCCGTACTTATGATGCAAGACGCACAAGATGAACGTTTAGTTCCGCGCGTCGGTGTTAACGCGCCCTGCTTAGTGTTACCTTGGACCGCGATGGATCGAAATTGGTTGGCATCCTCGTAATGCACACACTTACATACATACAATAGCCCGTAAGCTGATAAATCCTCCCTCCCCTCCCCGTCCAAACCAAAGCCAAGAATTCTTGTTCCTACTATTCATCAATAATCGTCTCCTCTAGATGTGTTGATTTCAAAGCCAGTCTTCCCAGTTCATCGTGATTTCCAAGGTTCATCTCATCTCCATTTCGCCTGAACCTCGAGCTCCTTCGTGAACCATCGACGTCACACACCCACGTACCCACGCACGTATTGGATCCCACCGGCAATACCTCCCCGGTGGACGTGCAAGAGCGTGTTTTCGAATAATTTTTGGGCGCTCGTTCTGCTTCAGTCAGGGCTGCGATGATACTTCCTCCTATATATCCGGGCGCTCGGGATCCGGATATGTAGGACTCCCTTTGCCGGTGGCCATAGTGTGCGCTTATTCACTATGACATACAGTAGCATACGCCTGAAGTAAGTATTCTCTGCGTTCTGGGTTCTGCGATTCGTTTCCGGATATCGATGTCGTCATGGACCGAGCTTGAATGAATACTCAAGCTACTCAATCCATTCACTTCAAGCTGGTGTGCTCTTGCTTTGAAGGATGCTGCTCCTTGCACTACCGTCACTCATCCTCATCCTTCAAGTAATTATTTGGACATCGACGACTGCTCACATGCAAAAAACCTATTTTCACCCTCATATACTTAGCCATATGCAAGTAGTACCCGGGAATCGCACCTGATTCTGACTTTTGACTTTTTGTTGATATCGACGAGTAGCTACCTTGTCCTAATAGTAATACTATTTGACTAACGGGGCCCGTCGACGGTCGCCTAATTAACGTATAACATCCGCGTTTGTCTCTTGAGCGTGGGTCTCCAAAGATTTCCGAGTCGCTCTCGGAGGAGCCTGGAGGAACTCCCGGCAATATATGCATGCATACCCGGTCCTGTGGCAAGAATAGTGAGTTTTGTTGGCCCTCAGGCTTTTCACGGTTCGTCTCCCATCCTCTGAGCTCTCGCGTCCTATCTCTCTATCTCCGCTGGTACATACTGTATATGTGCGTTTGTAAAATTGTGGGAGTGCCACTTGGCGGATTTGAGCCGAAGCCTCTGGTTCGACCTGGAACGCACTGCTCAGGTCGACAGTACTAGAGCTCGGATGCGGACTTGGATTGCTTAGAATCCAATCCAGTCCAATCGACTCGGCTCGCCACGAGTCGCGATGGGAAATTTACATGTAAAAGATTTATAGCTATGCATGCATAGTAAAAGGTTCTGGATCCCGAGATGGGAGATGGAAGATGAAAGATGGAAGATGGAAGATGGAACTCAAGGTCTAACGAGAAATTGATACGAAAATAGGACTCGGAAGAACTTGAAGCAAGGAAGGACTGTCTTTACGGTCTCTCCGGTTCCTTTTAAATATTAGAAGATTTTCAGGGCTATTGTACCCATTGTACCTACTGTATGTAGTAGCATCTTCGAAGCACATGGGAGATAAAACGAAAGAATGCGAGGGATTCGATCCGATTATGATCGAAGCCGGCGGGAGCAGATGCGAGAAGCGTTATTGTCAATTGGTGCACAGTGGGGCGCTCGGGCTATTTACTTGCTTATAAAGAGGGTTTGGGCAATCTCTGTTCGGGATTACATATAATCTTCCGTGAAAATTGTCATGGATTTTATTTATGCAAGACGTACTACTTTTTTAGAGTCCAAGTCCTACTGGTAAATTCCGAAATTCCTAGTATGTACCTTTTTTCGATGCCCGGATGTCCTCCATTTGATCACGTTTCGCCGTACGCGATAAAAATAACTTGAAGATATCCAGCGATGGTTTTTCTTGTCCAGCTGGAGTCTACAAGTTGACTCGTCAGTCGCAGTCGCTATATCTTCGGAGAAACCTCTCCGACACATACGCGTCTAAATATATTAATCGGGTGGGTGTCTCTGCAGATCTTTTTTCTAGGACTGGTCCGGTGCACTGCTCAATATCCGTGGCAGTGTTTGAGGCAGACACGACACGACCGTGGCATGCCAACCGTAGATACATACACCGGGGCAACTTGGGCCAGGAAAATTCTGCGTAGAGTTTCGCCGGACGTCGACCTTTGGTTCAACTGCATTCAAGTTCAAGTTCTTGTACAAGCTTGTGAAGACTTTCCGCCTCCGATACGCGTTATTCGCTCATCGGAGAAACTCTGCGAAAACTAGCTAAGTTTTTAATCGCGCTGTGGGATGGTTTGATGACGTCGGTGGTTATTGACATTGCAACCTGCCTCCAAGAAGAGGTACGTGCGTCGTAGGATTGCACCGTTCCGACCGTTGGGAGCCTGAGTGTGTTCAATTGTGATAGCATGAACGTGCCTTCAGCTGACGATTGTGCGCCCTCCATTCCTAGATAACGAGTTCCCAGATAACGAAAATATCATCTTCCATTGAACAAAAAACTTCTCAAGTCTGAAATATCATAGCCATAGATGCTGGCATAGGTTTGTAGGCTTCGCACATGCTTCGGCATAATAGGCCCGGACAATAAATGACTCGAAGAGCCCATTCGATCGACTTCTGAAACTGAAGCACTTTTGCAGTGCACCATATGCGTGCATGCGTATGTACAGTAATATTATGGGGGTCTAGGTCAAGTTAGGCGATTCTCATTCCCACTCTGATAACAAGTGCTGGCTATGTCCGATAGCATTCGCCTGAAATTTTTAATGTGTTCAAAGCCAGCATTGGTGCCGTTCATTCCAAGGTCCAAATTGGAGTATAAATTTAGTGCGACCCTACAATGAAGAGTCCGTCCGACATGGCTTGAGATTGCCCCCTGTTTTATGGGCTGCAGCTTAATTTATGTAAGTACAGAGCAACATGGAAACTGTCGACAAAATTACTACCCGGAAGCGTTCAGACTTAAGGGAGCTGATGACTCTAGGGCATATATAAGCCTGTTCTCTTAGGCGCTTCATAGCTACAACTTGATTGGGTCGAATTTTACGCACTGGCCAGGTTCAGACCTGTTCATGCTAACTCGGTGGTATGCGTACCTTATAAGCGCGGGCAACCACGTGCACGACGCCACTATTTCTATTTCAAATAGTGTTTCCCTGCTCAAGCTTTTACATCCGTTGGCGGCCTTGTCCGACACTCGACTTGGTACGTAGCCGAGACAGCCACATACATGAGTCAGCGGTGAGTGTTATATCTCCTTGCGTTTCTCGGAAGAGTTTGTCTCTTTTTTTGGTATGGAGTACTGCACAAATTTTGAGGGTATTAACGCAAACTGATTTGCGGATTTCTAACGTACTTCTTCTAGACAGCACTTTGACACATTGGAGTTCATTCAATTATTCATGATCCTTCCCTCTTGGCTCGGATATTATTGCTTATGTTTACCCTTATTCGCCCCGTACGCCTCCCCGAGGATTGACGGAATCAAACCGAACCCGAGTGCGCTGACGTTGATGCATATCGCAAAGGACGGAGCTTGATTACGGAGCTGAATTAAAGGTTAGTCAGTGTCATGAATCTATTCAACATTGCGACAATGTGAAACAACGGGTATGTACCGCAGCGCGTTCCTGGGATGCAAGAGGGTCTGCCTCTGGACTTGACCTAGACTGTACCACCAACGGTCTGTTAAAAATACCAGAAAGCATATATAAATGAGCTTGGAGATATGTAGAGTATAGATACAGTATATCTGACTACAGGCTCGTAGGCCTTAACAAGATTTACATTGGAGCGGCTATATGTAAGGTAGGGGCATCAGGAACCGGCACCCTTACATAAGCAGACAACGAGCTCGCTATTCCTCAGCCACAAACAATGTTCCCACATTTCTAAGAACGTAGAATTGAAGCCTTTGAGCATCCTTGCAAGTCTCAGTAGCCAGATTTAAAATTAATTAACTTTTGAGAGAGTTATTAGCCATTCTCAGAAAAATCTATTTTTTTTTCTGAGTGTTTTTTCATGCTTCCCCGTTCATTCCGCAACTTTTTAGATTTTTTACCCCAAGATTTTGCCGCAACTTAGGGTTAGGGTTCTTATGTAAGCTACTATAATAGGTAAATCGGCGACTGTCGGCCCGAGCGGTATTGTCTGCCGACAATCCCGCGCTTCAAACACACATCAAGGGCAAGTCCAGGGAAGAATTCTTCGCATTTAGGGTATTAAAGTGGGCTCAAATACATTTATTTCTAATACCAGGTAAGTCAAAAAATATTTTCACCCATCCTTGGCTCAATTATCACTGAAAATACCGCCCAAAATTTTTATTTTTTCTGGAAGGCCAGATTTTGCCGCTTATATAAGCGCTTACCTAAGCTAGCCGGTTCCTGATGGCCCCTACCTTATGCCAAATCTTGGCAATTAAAGTCCCCCCATTTCTATGATCTGGGGGCAGCGTAACCCGTAACCCTGACATTGAGCCCCATGAAAATGTATCTTCTAACATCCTTACGACAATACCTTCGGCGGCTTGTATAACTTGAGAAACAGCGAGCTGCAAACGACGGAAACAGAACTGGTCCGAAGTTAATTAGTGAAAGGAATTTTATCAAGTCAAGTTATTGTCGCTTACGATAGAGCCATGGCAAGCGACCCCCATACTGGATTCAGCCTAGCATGCCCAGCAGGGTAGATTACCCCTGCCGCAATGGGCAGTGCGACCAGGTTATAGACGATTGCCCACATCTGACACAAAGACTGTTAGTAAGGCGAATTATTGGCAAAGGATTGGACGAACAAAGTTAAACTGAACCCTTCGAAATACCGTGCGTGAAAGATCTATCAGAGTTAAAACACCAGAGAGATCCGACGACATCAAAATAAAAGACGCGCTGGAAAGCGCTACGTCGCCTGAGAAAGACATACATCGGTCAGCTCAGGGAAGTGATTTGACGGATATGAGACTCACTTCCGGACCCAATGGCGATGGCAACATCTGCCGACGCTAACGCCTGTCCTGCCATCAGACTTCTTGTTAGAGGCAAGTGAATCATCGTATGCTCACCGGAGCGTCGTTAATACCATCCCCCACCATGGCCACGATGCAACGTTCATTCGTTTTCTGGCCAAACGGTCCCTTCCATACAGACCGCCTCCTCTTCGGACCAGTATCTTGGAGAAGTTTTATGTTCTGTGCCTATGAGCAAGATAAGCAAGAACTCAGTAGGAATCATGTTTATTCAGTGTTCAGCGTACCTTTTCGTGGGGTAGGACACCAGCGATCACATTCTGTTCAGGGATACCGACTAACTTGGCTACAGCTTTGGCGGTGATTGGATTATCTCCGGACAACATCCAAGTGGAGAGACCCTGCGCTTGCAGTTGCGAAATCGTAGCCTTTGCATTAGGACGAATGGGATCCGAGACGGCAAACACTGCAGCAACCTGGAACGGTATCGATTTTGCGTGTTCTTCTCCAGTGTCATCGCGAACAGCTAGGACAACGATGCTCTTTCCCTCCTCTTTCCAAGATTTCAGCAGTCCGGTTGTTGCTTCGGTAATAACCGCGCCGTTCTCCGTCATCCACTGTTCGTTCCCTATAATGACCGCACAACTTCTGAGGTCAAAATATCCCTTCAAGCCACGTCCAGGTATTTCTTCGATCTCGCTTCCCGAACTCGACACCGCGCCTTTGTCTTGACAATACATCCGAACTGCTACAGCAACAGGATGTGTACATGCACCTTCGATGTCAGCCGCGAGTCCCAGAATGACTTCAGACGTCAGTGTCGCCGTCTTGTAAATTTGAGCGTTGGTTACGCGTGGTTCGCCTCCTTGAGTCAAAGTCCCTGTTTTGTCAAAGACCACGACATCCAAGTGGGCGGCTTCTTGGAATGCCTCCCCACCACCTCGCACTAATATACCGAGTTTCGCAGCTAAACCGGATCCAACGAGAAGAGCTGTAGGCGCTGCGAGTCCGATACCGCATGGGCATGCTACAACAAACACGGCGATTGCAAATTCAAGCGACCACACGGCTACAATATAAACCAATGGCGTCAGCAGGCGCACATATTTTCTATAGGAAAGAATAACGTACGCCATCCTCCGATCTTTTTGTCAAGATAGCTGCGAGGAAGTACCCCGCTCATCCCAAGGCTCAACCAGATGACCCACGTAGCAATGGCCAAGAAAGTAACAACGGGAACAAAATATCCCGTAATGTGATCTGCGAGCCTTTCAATTGGCGCCCGTTTCGTTTGGCCGTCTCGCACAAGATGAACAATTTGATCGAGCCTAAGAGTAGAATAAAGTTATCTTCAGAAATCAGCCGAAAAGGGTTTGTGAGTTGGACATACATTGTCTCTCCACCAATTGCGCCAACTTTTACATCAACTACCTGGGCAGTATTAATTGTGCCAAGGAAAACTTGATCGCCAACCGCCTTTTTGATGGGTCTTGATTCCCCCGTCAGAGAACTTTCGTTGAAGGTGCTTTCTCCAGCTACAATTGTTCCATCGGCAGGTGGAGTCGAACCATTCGCCACTCGAACGATGTCTCCTACTTCTAAGAGCTCAACGGAGATCTTTTGAACCTGAAATCCAGGCCTGGCGAGGGATGCTTCTACCTCAGATTTAATGTCTCCTTTCTCGACATCAAAGGAGAGATCACGGATGAGAGGGGAAGATGTATTCGAGTCCGAGAAGGGCACAAGAAGATCTGCTTCTGCTGGACGAAGCTTCCCCAGGTCGGTGATAGCGTCTGACGTACGGCCTTTGCTATACGCTTCCAAGTATCTCCCTAAATTGCTCGATGAGTCAGCGCTGGTATTGCGATATTTAAGACGCTTGAGCCAAGAACGAGACCTACCGATTAGTAAGAACATGGTCAAGAATACAACCGAATCAAAATAGGTCGTGGTATCTCCCATACCATCGGATGATCTATTATCAATGGCGGCGAGAACAAGCAAGACGATGGAAAGGAAGTATGCCACGGACACGCCCAATGAAATCTATCCACGTACAGAGTTAGCCAAATCATGTTTGCTGGCATATTAGTTGAGATGTGAAAATGCGCACCAAGAGATTCATACTCCCGAAGCGAAGAAACCGCTTCCACATGGGCACTTTACTCCCTCTTCTCCACAAAGCATGAATCTCCATCAAGCTCCTACGATGGAAAGTCCCCGCGCTGTAAAACATGACAGGCGTCGCCAAGAAGAAAAGTGACCACTGCATTCTACTCGCATTCCCTGTCCACATAGGTTCCATGAATAATCTCCTCGTACGATTCCCAACTGGGACGAGACTCGCGAAGACGACACCAATGATGAAGGTTGGGATAGCTACAAGCACGGAAAATGCAAGGCGGCAAAGAAGGTCCTTCTGCTCTCGGAATTGAATGTCGCGTGCATGCTCTTCAAGTGACGGCGGGTTATAGACAGAAACTTTGTAACGGGAGTTCGTGGTTGTTACGGCGTCCATGATGACCCGAATTGTGAAGGCAGGAGGAGAAGGTAGATATGTGATTTGAAGTATTGGGTCATGCTGGTCCGTTAAAGGCTTTTCAATAGTGATTTGGGATCCAAATTGTTCGAAGGCAGCCATCACCTTCTCTGGACACTGTCTACATAAATTCGAGATGAAATCAGTAGCACCAACAGCAGACACGAAAAAATACATACCGGCTGAACATACCCTCTACACGCAGTGAAATCGTACGAGCAGAAGAGGAAAGATCATCTTCGCGTTTGACGGCGGAGTTGACTGGCGTTATGCTGACGACGTTGGCTTCATAGCCAGCATTTTCTATAACCTCGACAATTACATCCGCCAATTCCTTGCGCTGCACGCACATCGATCCAGAGTTATCAAGTAGATTTACTTGTATGTCCGAGACTTCTGGTAGGCTTGAGACGAGGTCGGTGATTGTGGCTGAACAGGAAGCACAACTCATGCCTCCAATAGACAGGGAAAGACGATAAGGTCCCATTTTAATAACTTCGTCCTTTGTGAAAGTGAATTTTTGTTGCGTTGACATGTAATAAAGAAATTAAACGTACGCTGACCATGGTTGCCGCTATATCAAATGTGTGAAATGGTTACGAGTCGATGGTTGAGAATAGGCGTTGGTCAGCGGTTGAACCAGTCTTATACTCTCTGAACATATACGTATGACGGACCAAAATAGACACAGCATTATGAATGGCGATCACTGATTGGATAAATACTTCGCACAAAAGACTCAAGGCGCGGAATAGAGAGTTTTCACACGGCGGTGATTGGACCGCACAAAAGGTGCACTTGCACCAGAACTATTCTAGAACCTTTGGCTCGTGACGCGTGACCATTCGCTTCGCATTATTATTAATATTATTTCGTGATGACATACATACGGATGCCAAGTTGATGCCAAGTCCCGACGATGGGTTTGGCGAAGTTGGAGTCTAAGAGGCGTGCCGTTCTATGTGCTCGTTCTAACGTGATTCAGCTGGTAAATAACTGTATGTAACATTCTCGCATAGCTAACAATTTACATCAGTAGAAGCGATCTCTGAGTAGAATCGCACAAATTATGTATTCTATCCTACCTATCGTCTACGTAAGAAAGGAAACTCGCAAACGCCGTTATTTAATTGATCCAAGATGTTAATCAAAGAAACCAGTATGACTCCAGTATTTGACCCATTTATCCGCATCCTCATGCGTCAAAGGAGGTAAACCCGCCAACGTTTCGCTGATGGCTTGCATTTTGGCAATAGCAAATCGAGCTGTACCAAATGCCTGCGCATTTTGTGATGAGATGGCGAGGTCGCCGTTGGACAGCTGTTCAAAGAAATCGTGGAGTTTGATAGCAGGCTAAACAGCTATCAGCTTTTTCGTCATTCCACACGATGAAAGTATTTCGGAGACGTACAATTTTACGCACATCTGCACTGTATGCCGTGCAACACTCTTTTAGCGCCACATACCATTGCGAAAATGGAATGAGAGGAAGAGTGACATTGCGTTCCCGCCCCAACGCTTCGTTGATATAATTCATTATCGAATTCCACTCGACAGAGCTTGGGTGAAGGACATTCAATGCCGGTGGGTAGCGCTCAGCGTAGAACACCAAATCAAGGATACAGTTGGAGACCACATCCATTGGAATCCAGGATACACTCTTGACAAAAACAATGAGCTATTTTGAAGCAACGTGATATCCAGCACTCACCCCATTAGCAGTCGGCAGAGATCCCAACGCAAGACTCGACTTAATCAGAATAGAAACCCAGTCCGTGGTGGCCCAAGCACCAGTTTTGAGAGTTCCGCTTATCTGACCAATTCGGAGAGATGTCGTATTGAGCCCACTTGTCGCAAGGATCTGATTTAAGATGGTCAGCTGTGACGTTAGAGTTTGAGTAAGGAGGTGCAAGACTTGCCCGCTCTGTCACATATTTACTTTCGCCGTATCCACTCCCCACAGCGTATTTCGCGTCCAAAACAACATCTTCAGGATATGACCCTGCAGTTTGATCCCATGATTGCGCGGTGGCCACTGAAGATGTGAATATGAACTTGACATTAGATGCGTGCACACCCGAGCGAGCGAGTTCTATCAAGTTGTAGGTGCCTCGAACATTGGATTCGAATGACGCTAATGTCAGGTTGAAATCAAGCCTCCAAGCCACATGGATGATCACATTCACCGCCGCGCTTAACTGAGACTAGTGAGAAGAACCACAATTTGACAGAAAGGTGACACATACTTCAGAGTAAACGGACTCGGAAAGTCCCAAATTCTTCGCAGAGTAGTCGCTCTCGAGATGAATTAATTTCGGAGATCTTAGCAGAACTTCATCCAGCCCTTTGTCACGAAACCGCGTCAAATGACGCCCTGCCACGGAACCTGAGTCCATCGAAGGGCGATTTAATGTATAAACTTTCGAAATCCGCGAGTCACGCAAGAGCCCATCTAGAACCTGCGAACCCAAGTGACCAGTCGATCCAGTGAGAAGTACAATCGTATCACGGTCTTTCATCCCGTCCGAGTGAATGACGTTCGAAGAAAAGCTATATTTTCTGATCATTTCCTCGATACTTTCGGCACGACTCTGTGAAATCGAGGCTCCAGTAGCATGTGGGTCGGCTAAGAGTTCAAGGAGATGAGCTGAAAGTGTATCGACAGTAGGATGGTTATAGATTGTATTCTGAGTGATTGCTTGTGCCGCGGCAGTCGTTCCAGGATTAGCGTCGGTCTTGATTGATTGCAGAGCACCTGCGATCCTGCGGCGCAAAATCGTAGCACTCAAGCTGATCGAATATGGCATGGTCAGACGCGAGTCTAAGAAGCAGAAAATGCCTTACCTATCAAGTCCTTGCTCGAACAAGTTCTTTGAAACCAGAATCGTTCTACCAGGGCACACGTCATAAACTTGATCCAGGATCCATTGGGTTACACCTGCCCTGTCCCATTCTGCTGGCGGTTTCGTCGTTTGGGTCGCTTCGGCAGACTCTATGCTAGCATAACTTTCCCTCGATGTTAGCGGACATCTTTGAAGAATGGTTGCAACTACGTACAGGGCTTCTATCTCGTCGGTGTAAATGCTCAAGGATAGCTTCCTGATTACCGTCCCTTTAGCAGCGCGAGGAAGGGGCTTTCGCTTGTCCGTAATGAGTATCATCTCCTTGAATATCTTGCTATACGCGGGAGCAATTTTGTTTGCTTCATCGATGACTGGCCTAACGAATATGGATTTAAAAAATGAGCACAGTGCGGCATTACAAAAGCCCACCAGATGAGGTTGCGAAACTGAGCTACTGCATCGATGTCATCGACGTCAATTTGATGCGATGAACTTGGCTCTATGAGCACGCCGGGCTGGTCATGACCCTGGCCAAACATCACGACACCCATAACGCTTCGAAAAATCAGTACGATCGAGAAGCATTGTCCGAATAATGAGGACGCACTGATGGCTGCTCATCAATATGTCTTCTATTGGCGGAGGAACGGTCTTCTCTCCAGAGGAGTGAATTATGAGATCATCTAAACGCCCCACACTACGAATTGCAAGGAAAAAGGTCAGGACGCCAGTAACAACATCATGCAAAACGGCAGCGCACATTTTCCAAAGGTGGTCTTTGGTTGGATGGCGCTTAAAAAGATCCGAAGTCGCAAAACCATGACCATCGGGCAAATTGACAACCGATAGGTGATGCGCACCGGTGCTCTGGCGAGAACGCAATATCAGATATGAGTTCCGCCCTTCAAGTTCAAGACAAGAAGTTGGAGACTTACAAGGAATTGGCACTCATATGTCCCATTGCCTTGAGGAATCCATCGAATATCCCACTTATCGCTGAATTCTACATATTCCCATTCCCG
The DNA here is from genome assembly GCA_015499995.1 of Flammula alnicola. NCBI lineage: Eukaryota > Fungi > Basidiomycota > Agaricomycetes > Agaricales > Strophariaceae > Flammula > Flammula alnicola. The sequence continues at coordinate 46,803 of JADNRV010000128.1, forward strand.
CTCGTCGCCTCTCCTCCTACTGGAACAAGCAGGGCCTCCGACTTCTGTTCCTCCATAAACACTTTGAAGATTCACCCCATTTTCCACCAGGAAGTTACCGAGTTTGGTACTGAGCGCACCTCCGCTATAAGTCTAAAAGATGGTTTGCCTCATTTAACGATGATTTTGAAGCTAAGACATACCACAAGCTCTAGACGGCGGAGAATATCGATCGACTCCTTTTCTTGTGCCCATACTTGGAGAAAGCTCGGTATGATAACAAGGGCATTGCAGTTTGTCCTCTTGAGGTGATCGAGAATAGTATCTGGACCAGGCAATATAGGCACTATCTCGGCACTTTTCACGACCGGAGGGTAGAAAACGATGGCGAGGCATGAGAATAACGGCAGAAATACCTGCACGACTATCCCTAGAGCATGAAAGGGCGGTAATTGCATCCCCGGCATTCTCACACGCTGCGAGCGCCGTAGGAAGATAGTACAACAAGCTAATTGGCTATGTTAACAGGTCATATGCACAGATAGAGTGACAGGTAATACACTCACGGGATTCAACATATTCAAGAATATCTCTGTGCGTTTTTGGAATAGCCTTAGGAAGGCCGGTGCTTCCGGAAGAGTGGAGATATAGCGCTACATCGTCTAGCTTAGACTTCCGTCTGTTGGCATAATCCGAGGCAGGTGCGACCGGATCGAATCCACCGCGGTCAGCTGCAGGGTCTTTCGAAAATTCAGGGAATATCTGAGAGAAGGTAGGCATTTCCTTAATCGTCAACGAATGGTTTGGGTCAGTCTTTCTTAGTACCACTTCCACGTTGTCAATAAGGTCTTTGAGAGTGGTGCAGGTTGCGAAAAGGTAGTGGCAAGATGACTTCCTAAGGAGATTCACAACTGCCGCAGCGGTGTTTCGCGGAGAGATTGGAAATGGCTTTTAAGATGCGATGAGCAGTGCTTTCTAGGTAAGCGCCAGTAGAAAACACTCACAACAAGCCCCGCGGTCATCATACCAACGATAATGGTCTGGTACAACAGTGTGTCTGCGAATGCTATTAAAGCCACGACTGGCTTGGTCGATGAAGCAAAGTTGACGTCGAGGGCTTGAGGAACACGACGGCAAGCCCTCCCAAATTGACAGTAAGAGACCTCTGTAACTTCATTCACTCCATCTTCGCTGAACATGTACATGGGTATGTCTGCATTATTCCTGTCGTGAAAAGCAAGAGTGTCTGGGAGGAGGACAGTGCCATCTGTCGGTGGGCAAATGGGGTCGTTGGAGTTGGACATGTGTAAGGATCTCAGAAATCGTCGTTCCAGGTGTTACTGTTCTTATATGAGAGCAAGAATCACTTGAATTAAGCGCACGCATAGCTTACCTTTACTAAATGATATGGTATGACACCGGAGGTTTGTTGCTCCCATGAGATTCTTCTGCCAGGAAGGGCACCGGGAAATGCATGCACCGTGCACGTATTACATGAGTAACGTCCCAAAAGATGATCGGTTCTGACCGAGAGAGGCCAAACGTGCACTTCTTTTAAATTCTTCACGTACTGCATGGCCGCGGCACCACTGTGACAGACCATGACTGAACGAGGTTAGTTAGTTGCCAGTTAGTTGCACTCTCTTTGCAAGACTTGATGTCCGGTAAAACCTGCTTGCGGTTGGTGTACTGTGCGAAAAGCAGGTCTTGACAGTGTTGTGAATATGGCATTCGCGAAAAGAACTGACATGTTCAAGTGTGATGCCGCTTTCGCATTCCCGAGCAGAATCGCCGTGGGCGCAATTCGCAGATGTGGTTGAGAATTTCCGACTGCCCTGTGTACGTGTTTAACGTTTTAACGTTTAATATCTGCATCTCCGACTCCCAACCGACTCTAGAAATCGAAGTAGATGTCTGGAAACTGGAGCGATAAGCGAAAACTATGATAGGGGACACACCGATGCCTGCCAGATTGGCAGCGGCCGATCGTGAGTTTTTTTTTCGGCACGGCAGATAAGATTAGATTACAATTTCCCAAAGTCATTTTAGATCTCATACTTGAAGTAAGTACTTTAGTTATAGCTTGGCCGCTTAATTGTCACGACTCTGAGGAACTGGTGAAGCACAATGCCATGTCAGACAGAAAGCGCGGAGCGTCCATCACCGGCACCGATGATCGCTGAAGCGCTGACAGGTGTTGACTCCAGCAGACCTCACAAAAGGGAATCTTGCCAACCGAAATCAATTGCAGAGTTACCCCGTTATTACAACAACACCAACCAGCTTTGGACCACCGATTAAGATCTCGTTTGACTGCTGGAGTAGCATGCGGTAATGTAAGCACTGACATATCACATCATTGCGTGGAGTAGCGTGGAGCGCTTACTCTTCCCAACGTCTGATTGCCATCTCCTCTCTTTTTACGACATTTACAAATGACAACTTCCATTTCTCGCCATCTGTTATGAAATATTTAGTATGTACCTTGGACTACTCGAGTAGATTATATCTTGCTATGCTCTATGTAGAATATATGAACATGCTGGCGCTAATGTTTCGAATAAAACAGAGTGAATTTGAAAGACGAGATGGTACAAAATTTGGAGGGCAGGATAGCATATACACGAAAAACAGCAGATGGTAGTAATGGTGAAGGAAGGTTACGTGATCGAAGTCTCCGCCCCAATTTAACCCGCATATTCCATTACCAAAGCCTTTGCAGCTTCAGAACGGGGCGTAATCGAGCATTCGAAATCGAGCGTTTCACTATGAGGTATTATGGTTGTCAGCGATTGTTAGAAACCTGACACGGCAACACTTACCGAACAATAGAAGAGTTAAATTTAAGATCTGGAATAATATCTTTCCCGTTCGCATCCTTGGCCGGGCGAATATCAAACGTCGCGAGAATGCGAGCCATTGAGATAAGTAACATGCTATCTCCGTAATGCATTCCTGCGCAGATTCTGCCGGTAACCGCGTTGTGAGATATACAGTATGATGGAAGCATTCATACGAACCTGCGACCATAGCCAAATGCGAATGCTTCTGTGTCAAGGGGAAGATCTTTGGGATCGTGAGGGATGCTCTTGTCGAACATGGGCAGGTACCGTTCTGGGTCAAACTTGTCAGGGTTGCGGAACAGCGAAGGATCACGAGTGACAGCCCTAAATGAACGATCACCAGAGTCAGTACAATTGCCGGTTGTTCACGAAATCGAAAACATAATTGCCATGTATTTGCAACTATGACCGTTCCGGCAGGAATGAAGCATCCTATCCGACGAAGCAAAATGAGCGACATGTGTTACTTGACACGTTTGAATTGATATCACCGTTATAAACATCGTCTTTAATCGAACGATGGGGCAGCGCTAAATGATAGAGAGTCAGTAAAGAAGCTGGAAGCAGTTATGTTGGACTAATAGACGCACCCAATGGTGATACGGGTTGCCATCTCATAAGTTCCTTCATTACGGCGCTCAGGTATGGAAGCTGGTCTCGGTCTGCAACCACAGGCAGACGTTCGTTGCCAACGACTGCGTCAATTTCAGCCTGGGCGCGTTTTTGGATTTCCGGATGGAGAACCATGGCCAGGAAGAAGGCGTGAACAGAGGCTACACTCTGTGGCAGAAAAAGAGAGACAAGAGTTATTTTTCATTGCAAACACAGGTTCAGTTGACTTACTGTGTCGGCGCCGGCTAGTAAGGTCGAGAGGAAGAAAATGAGTTATACAAGAAAATATACGAAGATATTCGTCGCGTGTCTTACCTGAAAGCATGGTTCCAGCACACCATTTGACGATATCTCGATCTTCCTTCTTCTCCAGATTGATAGAAGTGAATGAAGGTTCGTAATTTCCCGATGCCTGTATAGACAGGCCTGTCAGCACAACAAGCAGATACCACGTACTCGAAAACCATACAATGGCTTTCGTTGTCATATCGAAGGGTATGTTAATGCTCTCAATCGTGATGGCACGTCCTTTTTTCGCGAATTCCTTCCATCCCGTTCCTGGGAACCAGCTGGGAACATAGAGCACTGACTGAAGGCTCGGGAGGTGTCTCAACACAAAAATGAATTTAAAAATTCTCACAAGCTGGGAAGAAATCAACAAGGAAATTTCCTGGCTGAGCTGCGTGGGTAGCCATTTCCATTGCCTCCTCAGCAGTGGTGATAATCTAGTCATCTCGGTGAGATGAGATAATGCTGCCGGGTAAAGGGTCGAACTTACTGGATCGTTGGATCCACTAACATCGATGCCATAGAAGTTGAAGAGCAGACTACGCCCAGCGGTGCTGTACAGGGTAACTTGTGAGCATATTCGTTTAAAAATAAGTACCCGGATCGAGGCCTAGACTTACAGACGGAAGTGTTGCATAAAGTGCTCCGAATCATTGAGCAGCGTCCCCAGGTAACGCGCTACCTCTCTCTCTTGTACAGGGTGGAACTGCTTAGCGGCGTCCTTTTTCATCGCCGCTGTAGTCAATCTGCGGAAGCGTCGCCAGCGGTCGTTGTATGGAGCCATCACGATAGCCTGGCTCCATCCCATTCTTTCGAGAAGGCAATTTCAGTATGAAATGACAGCTACTGTCGCGGCAAAAAAGAGACTCACAGGATGTTTGCCATGATACCGACAGGTCGATCCGAGTATATATCAGACCTCTTCTCCAGAATATCCACGATGGACTGGTAAGAATTCAAGATCACCAGAGGACTGCCGAAGATTTCGAGGTACATGGCATCCCCTGTATAGAAAACCTTGTCAGCGACGATTTTGAAGATATTAGAATAAGAAACGTACCGTAAGTTTCAGCCCATTTCGAGTAGGTCAGCCATGACTCTGACTCTGGCATCTGGAGGAGGTTACCGATGAACGGAAGTCGCGGAGGACCAGGAAGATATTTTGGCTTCCTGATCCATGAGACTAGGAGGCGCACGACAAGGAGGCCCGCAAGGCCAACTAGGAGCGCGTAAAAACTATCCTTGGACAACATGATGATCCTCTTGGGTTTCTATATGTACCACAAGAGGAGAAATAGGGCCTTGAGGCTTTCATGAGTGATACCTCGGTCAACTATTTAACTATTGGGAAAACAGCGAGCTAAATGGGTGTCCAATAGACAGCCCGGGGTCCGAGATTCGTAGCTGATGTTGATTGCAGATCATGAAGTCTATCAGTTGAGCAAAATTCCCTTCGCAGCCCGGGTTGTAGAGACAGCCTCTTGAATAAATGCGGGGTTGCGGTCATGTTGTCAACAAACAGTGACATAAAACAGTACAGACTTCTGGACCGGGGATCAGAGCGCGAGCAGGATCATTTAAAAGGGAGTTCGGTAAACCAGCGTTCGAAAGAATCGGCAACTTGTAAAAGTTGATACAACTTGTGTCCGCTGGTAAGCATGTCACAGCCATGGCATTGGCAAGAGGTGGATCCGACGAGTCCGCTGGTTGCCTTCAAAACAAATATCACTAAACAATGTCATATATAAAGTTGCCGGGATCGCCGAGCCGTCCGCTCTTCTACTTAATTAATAGTTCATGGTCACCTACTGTGTAATCGCACCTTCCGCTGGTCTTATTACGGGACACCAAGTGCCTCCAAGCACTGTATCCCTTTGCTCTAAATATCGTCTTCTCCTATGGCGACACCTTCTTTTACGTTACTCTGCCCGAGTCGCAGAATACGATGACAAACTATCTTATCATGATCACGAGAATTGTCCATTGTTCGACTGAATCGACCAGCATGTATATGGGGGCAATATGAGGGCTCGTGAAAATTTCGAGTCGGCTATGTAGCCACTCACCGATGCATGACTGACTTCAATGCTTCCTTTTGATTGACCTCTGCGATACATCCCACTTTCCAGAAGTACGTGCTGCCTAATTCATAGCGGCGTCCAATTTCGAGTAACCACTGAAGTCCCTTCACATAGATGTCTTTGAACACCAACAAACGTCGCCTGTATCTCGCGTACTTCACTCGAACTCCCAGCTTCGGAAATCCCTTGATATTCCACTCTGCTTTCCTGCTCTGTCCCAAGAAAATAGACGTCAAATCTAAGGACCGGACTTGCAAGCTTATGCACGTCCAGGATAAATTGCTTCCTTCTGGTGAAAGCTTTTGGGATTTCGTGGCGGAGGACGTTCAAGGGAGGCCACTCAAGCTTCGGGGATTACTTCTTCCAGCAAAGATTCCAAGACGTATTCGCTATGAGACTCTAGAAGATATCCTGAAAGGAATACCAAAACATTCTGACGCGTCAAACCCACAGTGGCGGTGCCGCCACTGGGTTTGGGCAGGTATCGAGGTGCGTAAAACGACCTCCAACTTCTCCGAATGCAACTAAGTCGCCCACTAGGCTCTTTGCGAGGCAAGCATAATTCCGGCCCTTCCTGAAGGAAAGACTGCCAAGGATCTCTGGGCCTCTGGCTATACATTTTCAGAAGCCAAAGGGAAGCTCCTGGCTAGTTCTCTCTGGTTGACCGAGCCAGTACCGACAAGCGATCGAGAGGGTCAAGAGATGCGTAGTGAAATTGGAGCGTTGTCTGAGGTGGGGTAAGTGCAGTAGTATGTGGGTTTTGCAGTCGGTGATTTGGCCCTAGTACAGCGTCTCTTCGTGACCTTTTGTAAACAATTAAAGACTTTACATCGAACAGGAATAACTTTTTCTTTTGAGCACGAGCGCTTGAGCACTGAGCGATGAGCAAGCGTGCGTGTCAAGTCCGAGTCAAGATCTGACCAAAGCATTCGGCCCGACCGACCAGTCTCCTGGTTCCGGCTCCGGTTCCGGCCCAGCAAGAATCACTGCAAAGGTCCAAACTTTTTTCATTCAGACTTCGACACTGAATTTCAGCCTACCTCGAACAACGCCTTGCAGTAGGGTGATTTACAGTACCTCAAAATCACATTCGGACCAGATTGATTCCCCATAAATTTCAATGGGCGGGGACCCGACAGCCACGACTTGCTCTCGGGGTACACCGTGGATATACCCCGAGTTGAACCAGAAATAGTTCATACGTCGAACTATCCCGTGGTCTTTACGCGTACCCTACCGGGGACATAGGTTCCGACGTCCGCCAAGCGATGCGCTCGAGGTTGAATGGCGAATTCAGCTGCCAGGTATCAAGTGGATAACCTGTAGATATCTCTCTCTCAAAGCCCACACCGTCGTGCCTACTAGAAACATAGATCTCGCAACTAGAATGGACCCTCTATCGGGAAAACCACACTACCCACCACCGCCCGCGCCAATCAAGGGCGAACGCACCATAAACCCCCGTCGGCGCCTTGCCCCGCTCCTCGCGCCTCCCAAGCTCGTCCCGCTCCCGACGCCTCTACCCCAAGGGTTGAACCGCACCCATGCATTTACCTCGACGCACACACTGTCGGTACATATCCTCCCCGCAGCCTTCCCCCGCACTGGGTCTCCCCCTGGTCATGTAGTGATACCGCCACTGGAGGACTTCCCCGGTAAGACAGGTAAAGAAGACAGGAAGAAGTGGATGAAGCAGACGATGGAGAGGATGGTTTGGGAGAAGGAGGAGAGCGAGAAAGTGTTCCCGGACCCGAAGGCGGGGATCAAGGTTGCTGAGGAGGGTCTTTGGAATACGGTTTTGAGGATCCGGAGGAATAGGAGCGCTGCGGATGGGAAGGGCATCACGATTGTGACTACGCATCCTATTGGGTTTCATAAAGAGGTACGTCGTGAAATATGGTTGAAGGAAGGCTGGTTGATAAACTCTTTTTCATAGATATGGGAACCTGCCTTTAAGCACCTCATCGAAATTACAGAGGCGTCCTCGTCTCCCATCCGCATAGAGGAATTATGGTCTCTGGAGGCCGTAAATCATGGCGACGCTGCTCTGATCAACGGCGTCCATGTCCCAAAATTACGTCTGTATCTCTTTCTTCTATCTTTACTATTTCGGTGTGTACTTATGACTATCCTTTGAATAGCGGATAGATCAGACTACGGTCGCGATCTTGCCAACTTTCTGATCCACCACCTCCCAGAAGGACGCGACGCCTTCGGCAAAGACCTTCCACAACAGCTGATCCGCCTGCCTGATTCCCTTGCAAATGGGAGAGTTAAGAATGGCTTCGGCGATCGCCAGGTTATCGCAATAGGACATTCGCTTGGTGGAGACGGGACGTACGTTCTTTCTCTCTTTCCTTCCAATTTACCTTTACTGATATCAAAGCCGTTGTTTAGTGCGTTATGCGGAATAACCTACCCCAAGCTGTTCCCTGCCCTCATTCTTATTGAAACGACTCTATTTCCACCTTCGAACAGCAAATCCCAACGCAAGAACGCCATGATCCTGAGCACGCTCGGAAGAAGATCATCTTGGCCCTCTAGGTCAGTCTCACAATTTTTTCTTCTTCCACAAATCCCATCCCATTAACAGAACAAAAATTAGACAAGAAGCCAAAAAGGCACTGCTCAAGGCCCCTTTCTTCCAAGCGTTCGACCCCGCCGTGCTGGACGCGTATATCGAGCATGGGATGTACGAAGACGAGAAGACGGGTGAGGTGTATCTGAAGTGCAACCCGGCCTGGGAGGCCAGCGAATTCACGGAAAGACGGACGATGAATGAAGGCTGGGAGTTGCTGCCTACTCTGGATGAGAATGTCGAGATGAGGTGGATATTGGGCGGACGGGAGGATGCTAGTAATTTGTATGTGCTTTCGACGGACTTTTGGCTTGAAGCAAGAAGTTTGATCTGTAGTGCTGATGATTGGTTACTTTGATAGGGTTGGTGGGCCACATATCTCGAGGCTGACTGTCTGGCGGCGAGCGAGGAATGCTTCGAATGTTATGATACCTGGAGCAGGGCATTTGGTAAAGTTATACCTATTTTACCTGGATGCGCCACACTGACTGACTTGTATGTTTAGGTTGTTCAAGAGAAACCCAAGGAAGTTGGTGAGTAATTTCAGAATATTTATAACTCGATACGAGCTAATGGAAAATCTAGCCGAGGACGTTGCTCTGTTTCTGGCGCATAAATTCTCGACAGAGAAGAATTCACAGCTTTCGAAACTATGAATATGGATTCGGAAACTCTTTAAGGGCTACCTATACCTATACTCCCAAGTATTCTTTGCACGAAACGTTAGAGAATATCTGAGATCTGAAGAGTGGTTTCCGTACACATTCACGCGATGATCAAGCTGTGGGTGAAAACATTTAGCCGTCGTCGAGGCACGTGAAACAACGAGTGGGAAACGCCATGATGCGTTGAGAACACGCGAAGTCAGCTGTTCTATTCAGTCGTCGTTTCGACTTGTATTTACAACAGCCTGCTGGGAATACGAAGAGTAAGATCAATGGCAGAAAATAGCTTGGAATAACGTACGCTGGTGATATAAAGGAGGTAACAAGTTCGCTGACCATCCCCTCTCTTACTTTTCTTTTGCCTCCGCCCCACCGTACACCGTGTGCTTACCTGCACGTCACTCCGGCTACGCCGCGACCCGCCGCGCCTACCTTTTGCATCCGTTGTGATCGCCCAGAGACTGGCGCTGCTGCACTCATTGGACGATATAAGCCGAATATGTTTCCCCGGATGTCATCGTTATCAAGCTCATGATAAAACCTCATGTTCTGATTGGCTGTTAGCGAGGGCACGCGAGGGCACCGCGTTGCTTTAGTCATGTTCCAACGACCAGACCGTGACTCGATGGCTAGACTTTCGTATCAATACGGGCTCGTGAAGGACAACATGGTGCTTGCCAGACTTACAAACTCAAGGGGGTTTTGGAACTGGAACAGAGCTAGAAATTCTCTAAAAATACTGGCGTCGAGGGAGTCATTGGCTGTTGAGATGAATCGGAACACAGAATATGCCAGAATTTCATTTCCAAGGACCCAGGAGGAGACAGGGTGAAATAAAAGGTTTGCACCTGCAGGCGGAGGTTCAAGTTTGCAAAACAAAACGCGAGAATTGTTTCATCTAGTCTCTGACACCGACCACCACCTTCCCCCAAAAGATGTCGTTCAGCGCATTCCGCAACCCCCTCCGCAACGCGTTGCGTAGGTCTGCTCAGCCTTTCAAGGCTCAGTACCGCTCGGCCTTCAGCCGCAAGTTCTCGACACCTCCACCCCCGCCCCCGCGGGTGAGGCCAAGTCTTCCAGCACTGGTCTCTATCTCGGACTCGGAGCTGCCGCGGCTGGTGGTCTCGCGTACTATTACTACAACACTGTTAGCGGCAAGGAGGCTGGGACCGCGCTTGCATCAGGCTTCCAGGCTGCGAAGGTCAAGGCGAACCTCGTGCCCACTAAGGAGGACTACATCAAGGTGCGTCTTTTTCCTCGCAATTTCACTGCTTTGTCGGTGCTTATTGGCATTGTCTGCAGGTATACAACAAGATTGCCGAGGTCATCGATGACGCTGGCGATTACGATGGTGCGTAACCGGCACCATTGCCCGGTTTCTAATGTGGCGCTCACGACCAGCGCATCATTTCAGATGGTTCTTATGGACCCGTTCTCCTCCGTCTCGCCTGGCACTCGTCTGGAACATACGATAAGGACTCTAAAACCGGCGGAAGGTTAGTCTCTCTCAGCTTGCCTAGTTTCGCTGTTAGGCCGACCTGGAATAAAACTATAACAGCAACTATGCTACTATGCGCTTCGAACCCGAATCTCAGCACGGCGCAAATGCAGGCTTGAACGTTGCTCGCGACCTCCTGGAGCCAGTCAAACAGCAATTCCCCTGGATTAGTTACGGTGACCTTTGGACTCTCGCTGGTGTTGCTGCTGTTCAGGTGTGTTCTTGTTCTTCTCTTTCTCATGAAATTGTCGATAACACTTTCTGTAGGAAATGGCTGGTCCCAAGATCCCATGGCGCCCAGGACGTATTGACGGTTTCGCTGCTCAAGCTACCCCTGACGGCCGTCTTCCCGACGCCTCCCAGGGTGCTGACCATCTCAGGAACATCTTCTACCGCATGGGGTGCGTAAAATCTACAATGTTAAATGTCTGGATAGATAACTGATGTTCACTTTTTGCACAGCTTTAACGATCAGGAAATTGTCGCTCTCTCTGGTGCCCACGCACTCGGACGCTGCCATCGCGACCGCTCTGGATTCGACGGCCCCTGGACATTCGCCCCCACCACTGTGACAAACGATTACTTCAGGTTGTTGTTCGATGAGAAGTGGGTCTGGAGACGATGGGATGGACCTAAGCAGCTCGAGGACAAGAAGACTAAGAGCTTGATGATGTTGCCCACTGATTATGTCCTCGTTCAAGACAAGTCTTTCAAGAAATTCGCCAAGGCATATGCTGATAGCCAGGATCTGTGGTTCAAGGAGTAAGTCCTACCTTCATTTGCCCCTATCTTCCTCCATTTTGCTAACTCTTAACCTTCTTATAGCTTCTCTGCCGCCGTCTCCACTCTCTTTGAGCTCGGCGTCCCAACCGAACAATTCGTGTCCCCCGAGCCTTGGATCCTGCCCACCGTGGAGGAGCAACAGGAAAAGAAGAACTAAGCCGCCAACGTTTCATTACTCGGTGGATCGTTGTTGGCACGATATTTACTAATAATTGCTTAATTATTTATCCTCACTCATTTCTTTCCGTGCTGTATGAAGATGATCCATTCAAAAGATTCAGACAAGTACAGACTATGTTCCATGTGTAGATAAGATAGATTTAGCAAGCGGTAGATATCGTGTATGGCCCACGGTCCTGGTAGAATAAAGTATTTTTAGATGGTGTTGCAGTATTTTTTATTGACAAAATATTGAGTGAATGTTATCAGGGGTGCTCTTATCCATCAGGAGTGTTCACAATGCTCTGGAGTTCGATCTAATTGAGAAAGAAATAGCTTCCGGAATTGTGGCTTGTCTAGCGCCTTCATCACTCCCAGGGCCCGCGACTCGTCTTCAGTTAAAGAGCACTCGACAACTGTATACCAAGACGTTGCAAGACACGATCACGTCAACAAATGGTCAACATCCTTGTCAAACGCTTTTGGAACACCCGAAAGAAACGCGTCCTTGCGCGAGTGCGATCTGGCTAAAGATTGAGGCTCAACTAAGTTGAACTTGAAACACTAGCTTTACCGATACCTCTCCTTCTGCCCTATCGATACCTCTCTCCTTCTGCCCTATCTCTCCTGGATACTCGATGCCCGAAACCTTCTCTGATTTCACGTTACAGTCTGGCATAAATCACTATGGTTCGCGAAAATTGGGCGCTAAGGAACTTGGACGCACAAAACCGTGGTGAATCGACAACCTACGCAGACCCCCTCGCTCGAACTCAACGCAGGCAAATGTTATAGAGACGAAGGATATTCCAAGGTTCTAAACACTGATGCATACCTCAAACTCGGCGCCCATCTCTGGAGACTCTTACCTGGGGTAGCCTGCTTGCGGTAAATTGCGTTACGGCTCCCTTCTTGACTTCCTATCTGGCGTTATCCACGGTGTCTGTCTCCCCAAGTCATCATCTTTCTCGCACCGCATCTCCATCTAATGGGTTTTAGCTATCAGTACACATCTAAAAATACCACCCTTCGTATTCAACCCAGCGTAAGTTCTTTGGTCATATGGTTTTTTCTCAGCGGTCTGCCCGCACTTCAATCCCCACGCGTAGCCGTTTCGCGACATGCACTGATAGGGTCAGATGTGGCATAGAGGAACGTCAAGATGTCAGATATTTCCTTTCCAGAACATGAGGTTGTTCTGTTTGCGCGGTATCCTGTATATCAAGTAGACGAGGTGAGGCCCCGCAATCTCCCACCCTTTCACGTTCATCTTAGTATAACGGCTGATAACTTTATCGCTTGAAGTTAGCTCCCCTTGCTATACTTCACCCCCTTAATCAGCCAGGACTTTTACCAGAGGTCGAACGTTGGGTTCGACGATATGGCATTTCAAAGCGCGTGGACGACACTGGCGTTAGGCGTAGCTGCCTTGGTATTCATGCGCCTGGTGGCTGGGAGGAAGAACAAAGCAAAATATCTACCAGGACCTCCTCGGCTGCCTTTTATTGGGAATTTGCTGCAGATGCCACAGTCAGATGCATGGGAGACGTATTTGAAGTGGAAGGAGACATATGGTCCGAATTTATCCTTTTATTTCCTGAGCAAAAAAAGCATGGATCTCTGACGATAATTACCTCTAGGCGATGCTATATACCTTGAAGTGTTGGGTGCCCCTGTAGTGGTACTCAATACATACCAAGGCTGTGTCGACCTACTTGAGAAGAGGTCTGATATTTACTCGGATCGACCCAGGAACATCGTCGGCAACAAAATGTGAGTAATCTCTCTCTTTATTTTGCAGGAGCCCACTGAAATACGTTTTGTTAAGAATGGGCTGGGATAAATCTATTGTTACGGCGCCTTACGACGAGCGCTGGCGACGCTATCGCAGAATTTCCGCTCAATCGTTGAAGAAAGAAGTAGTCAACCAGTTCTACCCTCTGCAAGAGAAGGAAAGTGCGCGTTTTTTGGGGACTTTGGTAGAGCAGCCGGATCGATTTCTGGAGAACTTCCGTTTGTGAGTCTTGATTTGATGCGCTTTGCCGCTACCCCGTTCCCGCTTGCGGATCGACAGTTCCATCTGATCGCGTTATTTTCGGGTTCTCGATGTAGTGCTGCAGCTCGTGGTCTGTTAATGGCGATCTATGGGATCGACGTTAAGGAGGAGCATGATCCAGTCAGCGACTCTTTCATCAATGGATGGCGTTAAATGCTTAACTTCCATCAGATGATCACCACTGCGGAACAAGCCATGGACGCAGCTGTCTATGCGGCTCAACCAGGAAACTTCCTCGTCGATTTCTTCCCCATTTGTACGTAGTTTCTCGGCTTTTGAATGGAATATTAAGATCGCTCAATTATACTCAGTGGAAAGGGTCCCAGACTGGTTTCCTGGCACTGGATGGAAGGCGTGGGCTCGTCGAGGGAAGGAGCTCACGGATGATATGGTCAATAAACCTTTTAATAAAACTGTCGCAGCCATGGTGAGTTTATTCTTACCCTATTCCAAGGGATGATTGTATATTTATTGAAACAGAAAACGGGCAACTATGAACCTTCATTGACATCGCGCAATCTGGAAAAGAATGAAGAGGAGGACATCGTAAAATGGTGTGCAGGAACGATGTTATCAGGTATGCCCGATGTGTTTGGATATACCGCTTGAGTTTGCTAAAGCCACGTTCCGTGATAGCTGGGACAGATACCGTAAGTTCCTTCTGTTAACTTTGCAGAATGCCTTTTCTCTTGACCTGTGATCATATTTCTCCTAGAGTGTGGCCTCATTGCACAACTTTATTCTTGCCATGGTCCTGCATCCTGAAATCCAGAAACGCGCTCAAGCGGAAATAGACGCAGTTATCGGCCCCGAACGTCTTCCAACTATGGCTGATAGCAACCAGCTGCCGTACATGAATGCCGTACTGCGAGAGCTGTTACGGTGGCAGCCTATATCGCCAATCGGTATGTTGACCCTTCATGAACGTGTCCTCAGAAACCGACTGTGGTGACATTTAATCGATTAGCATTGCCGCATCGCCTTACGCAGGATGATGTGTATGACGGTGAATTATTCGACATCTAAGAGTAAACATGTTAAGGAATGATTGCTGACGATGTGAATAGGGTACTTCATTCCCGCTGGCACAGTCGTCATCGCCAACAGTTGGTACGTTTGCTGGCTGTGCAATGCAAGTTTCTTTTTCAGATTGATTCGCTCTTCGATATGTCCAGGGCAGTCTCTCGCGATCCAAACTTATACGAAAATCCTGAAAGTTTCAACCCTGATCGGTTCCTCCCAATTTTCGACGAAACCATTCCACATAAGCCTGAGGACATCCCAATGGATCCAATGCTGTATTCCTTTGGATACGGGCGGCGGTTGGTATCCAGATAGATATTATCAGCAGCCCTCCTAAAGATATTTTCTATAGGATCTGTGCAGGGAAGAATTATGCCGAATCCATGGCATTTACTACGATGGCCCGTCTTCTTGCTACATTCGACATGCGAATGGCGAAAGATGAGCAAGGCAATGATATCGTTCCAGAACTCAAGTTCAAGTCGTCTGTGGTCAGGTAGGTTCTCACCGGAGTTTTGATCAAGCATACTTTGTCACTGACGGACCTGGGCACTGTCTTGTCAATTATAGAGAGCCTGTGCCCTTCAAATGCAAGATTACTCCACGATCAGAAGCAGCTCGGGCTTTGGTCATCGCCAATGCAGGCGGAGATTTGTGATATACCTAGCCAAGCTGGTACTCATATTCTTGTACATCATGTATTTGTAATCCTATTCTTATTCTATGACGTGATCGGACAAATGGACCATGGCAAAGTGAAACCCCAAGCGTCATTCATAGGGCGCCTATTTGCATGGGCGCCAATCTTACCAACTATGAGAGAACACGCCTCATGACTGTTCTTCTCTAGCACAGAGTTTTGGTCCTATCAGATCGGTAGCTCCGTGACGTGGTCAATTAATTAGTCTCGCCTGTGATATGAGTTTCTCCTCCGTACAGACATATCGGGCGCTATATATTTTTAGAAAGCTGGAAAGAGATGTCCTATTTTTCGTTTCGAGTAAATCCCTTTTGTTTCTCTATAGAGGTAAAGAAGTCAGGGAGTATAATGAAGCGCTGCTGACGTACGCAAATGTCTTTTTTTTTGAAATTCCTGACACAGGATTTCTGCGAGTGCATGCCCGGACTAGGATTTGCCCAGGCTGCACCCAGGCATACTATTATTACTAGGGTTCTTCTAAGGTCTTCCGAGACACTTGTATTCGAAGCAGTGATTTTGGGCCCTGCGAACTATTCCATAGAACATTTTCAACAATCCTTCCAATACTCTGTCCCTTTTCTGTGACCCCAAGTGCGTCAGATAATTTGCACGTAAGTAATTGTATTCCGGGTAATATCTGAATTTCAAGTCATTTCAATCATTGGCCATTGGCTTCGATGGCCTTGCATGAGCGGCATTTGCAAGTGCTTAACTGATTTACATTAGGGATTGTTTTAGAGGACCTTTAGTTGAATCGATACGTCCTCCGTGAAGAACACACTAATTTTGCGTTTCCTCGTCGTCGGTCCGACAACGCGCCACACCGCCCTGCAGAAAAATTCACACGCTCAGGTCGTGTGCAAGCTCAGCCTTGCACAGCCGCTTCGCCACGTTCACGTCGTTTTCCTTCTCCCATCAAGCAAGTTCCCGTGCTCATGACAATCCACAACAGCGAGGCTGATCTCCTCAGTTTTGGGAACGACGAGGCAATCCGATATGATGGAAGTCGTTCCATAAGTTTGACCCACTGAAAAATTTCTACTGAATCGATCTTCGCATATATCGCGGACTCTCGACCAGGATGGCCTCTCTTTCGCCAAATAGACTGTGTGCACCGTTTCTTGACTCATGTTTTGTCAGATCTACTTGACTTCGCTTAATCGGTAATCTTATCTGCCTTCACATCCTCCGCAATATAAATAGGGCATTGTGACGACGCTTTCCTTACTTTCACCCACCACAACAATTCTTTTGGTCGAGAATCATTTACTCCAGACCTCATTATGGCATGGCCAGGACCCGGATGGCAGGCGCCTCATCCATATATGCCCCCAGTCGACCCCAGGCTTGCCTACGCCCAAGCTGCATATGCGCAACCCCAATGGTATCCCCCCGAACCATACCAGCCGCTTACCTCTCCTCCAGGTACTTATCCACCCCTTTTCCATGCTACATCGGTTGCTCACTTTGTTGTCAGCCACTCATGCCCGGTCTTCCAAGTACCCAAAACTAAATCCCGTACTGGCTGAGGACACGACCCTCATCCGCTTCGATGTCAAAAATCGACCCGCTAAGGCTATTGTTCCACATGTGTTCCAGTCTAGTCGGCAGGAATTCGCGTTGGCGACTCCCACCAAACACATACGATTGATCTCCAAGGCTTTCCCATGGTCAATCGACATCGTGTCAGAGGCGAACATTACGTGCGAAGACGTCTGGAAGTCGCTGTGGCATGGCTTGCAGCAGAACCTCGCGGACTCGGAATGGGGTTACGTTATCCGTGACAAAGGGCAATTGGAGACCATCGAAACATCGGTGAAGAAGAGGGTAGAGGCTGATCCTCACACCGATAAGCATCCAAAGCGCATCGATTGTCTGGGAGACATGACACTTTTCAGAGGGCTGGAGAAGGACGATAATTACGCACAATTGAGGCTGCTGCCTCTTTCGAAGAAATGTGATGAGACGTGGGTCGTTAAGCTCATGTCATAACTACTTCGAAGTCCAACATACTTTCTTGTTTCCTTGGATGTGATGATATACTACTTAGTGTTCTTGTATATATCCGACGCACTATAATCCAAAGAATATCCTTTTATGTACTTGTATGCCATCTATGTCTAGCCACTCGTGATATTGGCATTTCTTTGAGCTGTGAGCTATACGATAGTCACACATGCGCCTAACGCCAGATACGATCGCGAGTGGACGAAGAATTTGATGATTGATATCCTACTATCAAAGCTCAAACGTGAAAACGATAATTATGACCCAGATCGATTTGCAATCCCTCCTTTGCTAATGTTGCCAATACATCGACGTCTTGGACATGAGAGCTTCTATCAGCGTTGGTTCTCACCTGGATACGAGATAAAGAGGCCTGTTTGTTTTGACAACGACTTGACACCATTCTCGAGATTGCACCATCCTTCGTCCGACATCCTCTCAATTCCAATATTTCGAGGTTAGGAAGGATGCTGCAGTGTGAATCCTCCGTGTTGTTGTCTCCGGATACTACAGACAAACGAGAAATAACTCGGTCTAGGAGCATCAACGAGGCCAACGTGAGTTCTGTGAGCGACGAGAAGACCGGCGAGGGTAAATGTTCTTCGCTGAACCTGATCGATTTGTCTATGAAAGAAAATTTCTCCAGAGAACACGCCGAGCGCAAAAGCATTTCTTTTACTGCGTCCCATGTAGAATGTGGTTCAAGAAGATGATCGACAACATGCATTAAAAATAACGCACGCAAGCTAGGGACTGTGATCGGAAACGATGGGGAGGTGGTCATCCAAGTCGATGTCAGTCTCAAGACTTGTAGGTTGGGAAGTGTGATACAGGCATTATTATTGCCCATCTCGTGAATTCTGCCATTTACTATATGTAGTTCTTCAAGCTGCTTGCATGCTGAGATTGCAGTGATCGTGTGCAGGCTGAAGTCGAAGAGTTCTATGGATCTCAGTTGAAACCAAGGGGGTGGGACACGGTGGTAGATGCTGGCGCTCCCCCACTTCAACGCATGGAGAGAGCTTGATTGGAAAAGGATACGCGCGAAATCGTCGACAAATGATGGATCTCGGCCAGTGATGTTCACGCTCACAGATTCAAGTGATTTTAGGGAATTGGGGCTTATGAATTCCTCGATACGCGCAGGGGTGTCCGCACCGTCGTATTTGTAGATGCTGAGGTCAATCGCTCTCCATCGGGCAGCGTGAGATGACAGCAGCTGGAACAGAGATCGGAAAGACTCGAGAAACCCGCTTCTCACTTGGGCAAATCTGTGATGGAGAAAGAAAATGCTGATAGGAAGTTGTCCACTCCGTGCAAGCCATAGCTGCAGAAGCTGAAGCTGGTGTGCTCCGGGATAAGAGATTATGGCAATGGAATCCCAGAGCCTAGGCGTATGAAGAATAAGACCTCGCCATCGCGAACATACTTGGCTGAGAAGTAACGGATCGGGAGTCGAGATACAACAATGGTGGTGAATCGATGTGACCTTCGAACGATCTTCGGGTTCGGAGGGAGTGCATCGTTCGCCGGTTTGTTCCACTTTAGAGTGCGAATGGGAACACACAACGCTGTGTGTAAGGATCTCTGCTAGGATATCGTCGGGTAGAACTTCATTGATCGATGGAAGGATATGGTTGGAGTCAGTCTGCGGATCCATCGGTTTAATAGAATGACTGACAACAAAAAAATTGTAAGTCAAGATCGCCACTTGCCAGTGGAAGTTTCAATTAGATTGTACCTGGAATATTCGACAGTCAGAATTTACCGTTTGTATACGTTGTGTATACGGTAGGCGTCTGAGTCTTGAGAGAACGCGATGCTCGACTCCGAGCAGAGACTAAGTAAGTAACTCCGAGCGCCAATTCTGAACTTGGCTGAGGTAACGAGTCCACGTGACAACATTTTTTTGTCGATCGCGCTCGCTAAAAGACTAAAGTTTCAAGTTGGGACTCTCGTGAAAACTCTCAGGCATTTACACTTCCTTGACCATTTTGCTGTTTCTGCCTGATACCTATTTGGCCGGAATACAGGTAGTGCAGTGCATTTCCCTGCAATCTTGAAGGAAAATCGTACCAAAATGGTTTCGTTCCAGTGCGTTATGAGTTGACTTGTGACCAATCCCAAGGTTGTATTTGCTCATCACCATCCACTTTGTTCTTGTCTAGATGTCATGGTCAGTTCAGAAGTCCAGCCTTCTGGCTGTATTGCTTCCATTACTGACATTGGTTATACGATATAGCCTGCGGCGATGTCGTGAAAAAGCCCAAGCTCGACCAACACAGGACGCGGTGTCATAGTGGTTATGATTGCATTGATTGCTCGACGACGTTCAATACCCCTGCGGAATACAAAGGCCACACGTCATGTATAAGCGAAGCCGAGAAATACCAGAAGAGTCTGTATAAGGGTCCCAAAACCGTGCGTATATCCAAAGTCTGGCGGACTCTCTTGTTCTAATGTACTCGCTGCGAACAGGGAGCTCCTGCACCGAAAGCCGCCGCGGCGCCAAAAGCAACAGAACAAACCCAAAATGGTACTGTAGAGCGCTCTAGTTCGAATGCTCAATGGAAACCCGCGAAACCTACCAACGAACGGTACGGTGTATGGGCCCAACCGAGGACGAGACTTACTGGTGCCAATGATACGCCCCTGGGAACTTCCGCTCGCCCTTCTCCCGTTCATCAAGCCCAGCCTGTACCTGCGGCAAAGCCCCCCGTGCAGACTAATGGCGCGAGCTCGAATGGGCACCAAAAGGACAACAAGCGGAAATCTATAGCTGTCGATGATGCGGTGCGTTTTTGCGATGTTAACCGTTTGTATATTTATCTTGTTGCTAATTTTACCCTGTTCGGCGGCCTCCAGGCTGAGATCGCTGAAGCTGCGTCCAACAAACAGGCGAAACTTGCTTCAGAAAAGGATGCCGCTGGCCCTTCGTTAGAAGATGGAAAGAAGTCTAAGAAATCCAAGAAGGAAAAAAAGGATAAACACGCCGACAAGGAGAAGAAGACAGAAGAAGCCGCTGATGTGGAGATGGTGGAACCTCTAGGTGGAGAGGAGAAGAAGAAAAAGAAGAAGGAAAAACGCAAGGAGGAGACGGAGGTTGCTGAAGTAAACGGAGAGGATAGCAAGGCGGACAAGAAAAAGAAGAAGAAGAAGGAGAAGGATGCTATGGTTGAGGAGTCGGCTGCAGAGGCGAACGGAATCGAGGTCAATGGCAAGGCAAAAAAGAGGAAGAGGAATGAGGAGGATGAGCCAGTGAATGCTGATGTGACTCAAGTCGAGGAGAAGAAGAAAAAGAAGGAGAAAAAGGACAAGTCCTCCAGCGATGCCATGGACGTGGATTCAACACCTGACGATAGTTCCTCAAAGAAGAAGGAGAAAAAGGAGAAAAAGCACAAGAAGGAGAAGAGGGATTCGATACCTGTTCCAGTTTCCGTTTCATGATCTGTGAGGTTTATCCCGTCTCCGCTGTCCCTTCACAACTTACTGACGAATGACTCTAGTTTATGTTATGACATTCGTCGATTTACCAGGCTGCTTTATATCTAGATTTCTGTGACTGTACTACCCATGGTTTTTGGAATAATATCATTAGTGCGCGCCATTTGAGAACGAGTCTGAAATGAATATTCCGGCTCACCGACTCATGAGCCGGACTCCGACTCACCCGTCACACGTCAAACTGCATTTTATTGGCCTAAGTACCTCCTAAGGACGTCCTTGAGGTTCTCGGAGAGTATATAATAAGATAGAGATCCTGAAAAATGTACCTTGAGCCTCAGAGAGAAGTATACAGCATGTAAAGTCCTCTTGGCCACTGTTTCTGCGTCTGTACATCAAATGGAAAGAGACGCTTCCTCAAGGCCTCAACTCTGCTCGTATTCACCAAAAATAACATTATGTTTATTACATATGCATGTAAGGTTTAACGACATATAGCGTTGTATCTACGTGCTATCATGACAGGTGTACAACGGAGGCGGAGGCAAAGGCAAAGGCGACAGCTCGCGCCGCGGGCGGGGAAATTACCTATCCTCATCTCCCGCTTGCAACGGCTTCATGGCCTCACTCTGCCGCCTCTGGCTTACTCTCAACGACTCCCACCACCGCCGTTGCGCCTCTGGTTCTCTCCCCATCGCTCGTTCTTGTCTCTTGTTCTCATCGTTGTTCTCGGCGTTGCAGGAGCACGGTAGCACCATATTCATACCATCTCTTCGTATTCCTCCCCCTGCTTCTTAGCTCGTCGCCGTTGCTTTCGCCTGCGTTCTTGGCCTGGTATTAGGTGTAGTCGATCCCGGCTCCACATCCCTTTTAGAGGGGAGGGGCTCGCAGGTTGCGAGATGGTAAACCATAGGGCTGGCAGAGATGGTTGATGGGTGGCGAGTCATGATGGCGAGGTGGGAGGACAAAGTGGGCAGCTGGTGCTGGAGCGTTGAAGACGTCGAAGGGGATGGTGGCAGGAGGAAACTCCGGTGAAAGGAAAGCGGCGGCAGTGTGATGATCATGTGACACGTTTTTGCCTTTTATGTTCACGTATGGCGGCAAATTTACATTCGTGATAATTGTCACCAGAAACTCGAAAGTTCGGCTCGTTAACCGTGTCTGTGGCAGATACTGACACGGATACTCGGCTGCCTCGGCACTGACATAATCTTCCCAGGCCCCGTGAAAATTGGTTGACATCCAGTTTTGCGCACCCATTGCATTTGTACTAGGCAGCGTCTTTGAATTAAAATCAAACTAATTCACACTTAGAGTACTGTAAATAACTTTACTTCAAGTTTGGGAGTTGTATAATTGTTTTTCGAACAGTTTGAGCTCTTGCAGTAAAGCTTTACTGAGATTGTGACTTTGGTTTCTTATTTTTGCAATTAAAATAAATCCTCCTAACACCAAAAGAATGATAAAGATGTTCTAACTATCATTATAAACTTGATGAGACTTCGAAAATTGCCAGACACTCAAGGGACAGTATTGAATTGTGCAACGCAGACATGGGCAGAGTAAGTTCACGGAAAATGCCGAAACCCTCTGAGAGTGCGATTAGATTCAAGGAGATGCCATATCGAGGGCAAATCTAATCAGCTCTGGGTGTTTGCTGATGAGCACAACATCTAAGCGAGTATCTGTTCTTTTGACCAATCAAAATACGCAAAAAAGTGCTGAGAAACTGCGTGTGATGGACTCTAAGCGAGTATCCCAGCCGTTCCGGCACGTCTGAGGCGATCACAAGCATCCATTTTGGGAAAATTCAGTATCCTGGGTCGCTTTTTCGTGCTCAAAAAGCGCATTTCTGTGGAGGATAGCACAGTAATAGCACGGTGGATGCCCTGAAAATGTGGGCACATTCCCCCCTCTCTTTTTCTCTTTTTTTCCTTTCCTTTTTGGGAATTTCGATTTATTTTTCTTTATTTTTTTATTTTCATCCCACAGACACCGCTATCCGGCCGAAATTAGGGACAATAAATGCACGAATATGTTCAGAGAAGCTCAGAGATAGCTTATGAGGAGCAAGAATCCAGAAATACAGTCGAACCTCTCATAACCCATACCCCTCGGTGGACAGCCCAGGCTATGGGTTATGAGGGGTTATGGGCTTTGAGAGGTAGGCTAAAAATAGATTAGAAAAATCTCCGAAGAAATTATGGACGATGGAGAACAGATTCATGCTAATACACTGCTAATACATACCATCGACAATACTGCAGGCTTTTGTGAGTCATAGTCGCTGAAAAGGTTCAGTCAAACCGCGTAAATACCGTCTCATCGACATGAGCATCGTGGGAAAATCTTGCCGTGGGGGTGTTTTGGAGGTGAAAATGATAATTTTGCTGGTCGGGAAGATGATTTTTTGAACTGATTCAGTGGCCGCTGTGGGGAATGATGGTGATGGACAACGTAAGCTAATTATTTAACCCTCAAGTTATGACATTTTACCAAATATAGTACCCAAAACCTATGGGTTTTGCCTGTGGAGGGGTATGGGTTATGGGTTATTGCGGACCTATGGGTTATGGTATGCAATTCCCCGCCCACCAAGTCGGTAGATCGCTCGAGCTATGGGATATAAGGGGTTATGGGTTATGAGAAGTATGGGTTATGAGAGGTTCGACTGTACTAGATACAGGCTGTGCCGGAGGATGAGTCGGACTCCGGCTTGTGCCGGTGAGCCGGAATATTCGTTTCAGTCATTTTTTGCGCCATTTGGTGATAAGAGTTATAGGAGTTCTGGAAATTCTAGATCCATATCCGGAAGGTTCAGAGAGTCCTGCTTTACATACTTATGATGCGACGAGAATGGCACCAGGCCGTTACATCTACAAACCCTACAAAAACAGGTTCCAATGACTTTTTGCTAACGTCCTGAATGCAAGAAGGCGCTTCAGAGCGAGCTTTCTGTATTCTGTATCCTCCATGCCCTCACTGACTCGACGTGTGTGCGCTGCCACGGTAACACACTTTAAGACCCGAGTCTCAGTCGCAGGATACACGCCGCCGATGACAGCAGTGCTCAGCTCTTGGGTGACTGGAACGAGATAAAAGGTTGGGCGGGTGCCACTCATGGTAATGCAAGGGATGGTCATGGCGGCTAAGTCTGCAAGGCCTCTCTCTTCTCGCTTTTGGTTGTTGAATTGAAAGGCTGCTATAGCCTCCGCTATAACCTGCGACTCAGTCCTATTGGAGAGGGTCTTGTCCTCGATGAGCACAAGCAGCACCATGGTTGGGCGATGCAAAAGGCACACGTCCGTCTGAGCAATCTGATTGGAATCGGCACATATGGTCAGAGGAATCGCATAGCGGGTGGCTACAACAGTACCGCGCTCATTGAATCCTAGAAGGTCCAGAGTCCGTACTGCAAAGTCGTCAATAGAACTCTCTTGTGTGGCCCTGACGGCGAGATCGAGGTAGCCTAGGTATGCAATGACAGCGTCAGAAAGGTTGGCACCTTCGGCGCCAGCAGGAGCGGTGAGAATGTTGGGATCGAGGTGGTCCAACGACGGTTCGGCGACAGAGGAAAAAAACTCTTCCGCGGGAACAGGTGAGACTGAAATGTTGTACGCGATGAGCTCATTCTTACTCCAGTCACTGCCCGACTTGGCAGACCGTATGAAGTTCATGACGATGTTGAGATCTGGTGATTAGGTCAGATTCACTAATCAGACACTGATGCACCTACTGACGAGATGATCCAACAAGTGCTCTCAGATAGCTCTCCGAGTCAGATACGTAGAACAATGGGAAAATGGGATAATATTTTTGTCGTGCTCTGTTGACAAAAGGTCAGAAAAGCCAATTTAGATAAGGCACGTGGTTGCAGTAAGGTTCGCAAATGGAATCGATTTCCAAGTGAACCTCCCTACCTTTACGACGACCCACTACACTCACAATAACCAGCTATGCAAGCCATCCAGGTTCGTCTCCTATTACAGCGTATTCAACAGAGTTTATAGCGATACGGTATAGTCCCACCTTTTCGCGGTTCGCGAGTACCTTAGCCCAGTAAGCACAGCAACCAATTGGCTATGATCAGCTCACCGATCAGTGTTACAGGTCCTCAAAGAGAGCAAATTCAAGGAACACGGTCGTATCACACCTGGTGCGTCAACTTAATATGAAAATACACGTCTTTTGATCATACCAATCCCCATTAGAGGAGTTCGTGGCCGCGGGCGACTTCTTGGTCTACAAGTTTCCTGTCTGGACATGGTATGCCACCATTTCTAACTCCCCTGTCTCCCATTTCTGACCAACTTGATTGTCCATAGGGAGAAGGGAGATGCGACGAAGACTAGGGATTTCCTGCCCGCGGACAAGCAATATCTCGTTACTCGTGGGGTTCCCTGTTTGCGTCGAGCCACCTCGCTGGCCTACACAGACGCGGACGAGGACGCGGAACGTCTGCTCTCCTTCGCAGACTCCTCCACCCCGAGCGCAGACGGCGATGAATGGGTAGAAACACATGCAGGCCGCAAGGCATCCAACAACTCTGCAACGGATCACAGCCAAATTGCAGAGATCCCCGATATAGACGGTCCAGGAGATGCAGAAGACCTTGCCGCGGGTATTGGCTCAATGTCCTTGGGTCAATCTCAGAAAGAGCCCGAGGTTATCGACTTGGATGATATTCCTGACATGGAGGAAGACGATCTTGAGGACGGAGATGAGGCGACCGCTGCGCCCAAGAGCTCGGCGCCCGCAGCATCCAAAACAGTCCCTTCTGGGCTAGTCAGTGAACCAAGGTCGGTATTTTTATCCTACTATCTGACAAGATTGGTCTAAAGGCGCGTTGCAGTCCAGCTGAGGCGGCCAAAGGCAACCTTCTGCAAGTCCGCACATACGACGTGATGATCACGTACGATAAGTACTACCAAACTCCAAGAGTCTGGCTGATTGGCTATGATGAGGTGCGTTTCCTCTATCGAACTCAAATTCACGATAACTCATACTTGTTGCGCGTTGTTATGTAGAACGGCACCCCACTCACGCCAACCCAGATATTCCAAGATATCTCAGCGGATCATGCGCACAAAACCGTCACCATCGAACCCTTCATCCACTCCACCTCCCTACAAGCCGCATCTGTGCACCCCTGCAAGCATGCTAGCGTGATGAAAAAAGTGATCGAGCGCATGAACAACAGCGTCGTTGCGGAGCAGCTCGCACGTAAATCCCCGCCTCCAGGCTCGTCATCAGCGAAAGACGCCAAGGACGCATCGAAGAAGAAGTGGCCTTTCAGCAGGAAGGCGAGCGGGACAGGGAAGGAAGTGATTCCGCCGAATGTGGATGAGGAGGAGGTCGAGGGTATGCGTGTGGATTTCTACCTGGTGGTGTTCCTCAAGTTTATCGCGTCAATCGTGCCGACAATCGAAGTCGATTCAACCACATCGTTCTGATCTTTGAAGGAATCAGTCCTTCTAGGTGACGGCTAAGGTTGATGGCGATGGATGCAGTTAGTTGCGCTGGTGATAAGTAATACCCTTCGGCGGCTGGCTACAAGTAATACGTGGTCCAATGGTGTATATAGACGTGTAAATTGTCGCCCAGGATGTTTTGTATCTGTACTATATTTTCGACGCGTTTCATGTGGAGCCCTAGAAGAAGTAATTCTTGGAGGAAATCCAGATCTCAAGGTCCACAAAAGAATTATTTATCATGTATTGATTGATCCTGTGTACAACGTGCAGAACTGGCGAGGCAAAAGCAAAGAATGACAATGATGAACTCCACACCAGGAAGACCTACAAAATATGTAGAAGAGGTTATGAGGACTTGATCAAGTCGATTGCGCCCTCTGTGCCTGCGATCCTCTCAAGCTTGAACCTATCGTACTTTGAGAACAACACCCGACATGTCACGTCTGACGCCTCTACTCCGTCGTCCAGGAAAGGGAAGGACAAGAACTCGGTGAAGTACTGTGGGTGGTCGGGCGGTCCGTAAAAGATGACATTGCGGCAGCCTCGGATTTTGTATCGCTTGAAAAAGTGGAATCGCTCGCTGACGAGCAGGAAGGATTTTTGGCCTTTGAAGAAGGCTTGTCTGGCGCGAGAGATGTCTTGGTTTGAGGAGTATCTGGAATGGAAATAGAAGGTCAGATTGAAGATATGAAGGTATCAGTAATGATGAGAACGTACTCGGAGAGAACGGTGAAAGTTACGCCAGACTGTTTTCTGAAGTGATTTTGCACACGGATGAAATCGAACGAGGAGGGGATGAAGACGACAGTGTTAGTGCTCTGCACAGCCGATTTCAGGACTGAAGGAAGTAGCTGATGGCGCGATATTAGAATGATGTGCCGTATCAACACGAGTATCAACACAAGGGTATTGCACATACCTGTGTCGTGAAATGGTGGAAACGTTTCTCGGGCTCGTCAACTGGGCTAACACAGTCAAAGTGGATGAAGTTCTACGAAATCAGAAGTAAGACTAGTATCGACGATGATTTCGTAGAGTGGACTTACTTGATCGATTCCAGCCGGCACGTCGATAGGCGGCCATGACTTTTCCGTCCGAATCTTTCCTGCTACATTTTTCAAGGATGTATTGTATAGTGCTCGCGTTTCCGCTGTCTCGTATGCAGATAGCAAAATTGATTGACGAAGATATGCGGCACTATTCAATGCAATCAAGATAAGAAGAAGCGGATTAGTTCAACCAACTCACTGTCCGTCTAGATACCATGGCTTTATCCGCGAAAAATCAATATCGTGTGACTCTTTGGGAAGTTTGTTCATATGTGACATGACAAACTACGAGAATAAATTAATATGACAAGGTCGTAACAGAGATAGACAACCCACCTTGACGTGCTCCCAATTTTGCATCGTTAGTGCGTCCATCTGATCAATCACAAGGACCTCTATCGAGGTCAGATAATCTGCGTTTCTGGAAGTAAAGGTCAGAGAAAGTACGGAGAAGCAGTAAAGTATACACACTTTTCCTTGTCTATCGACCGTCGCAGACCAAGGGGACTGGCAATGATGATATCACATCCATAGAAATCCGCGAACATCTTCACGGTTTTCCGCGTCATCTTCATTCCAACTCTGAAATTATCATCCACGTTTCCTTTGAAGGTGTCCACATGATCAGGTGGATATGTTCCAGGTTCTGCGGTAACAAGTTTGTCTACTACTCCTGCGGGTAGGCCGTATTCCGACAGGAATCGGGATTGGTTTTCGATTTGGAAGGTCGGAGATGGTGTATGTGAAGTGATGGCTCTGAACCAGTCGAGGGCAGAGGAACGGAAGGGGAGTAGGATGAGAACTGATGGCCGTGTGAACCCTTGGTCTTGGACGTCTTCGAGTGGGGGTGCATCTGGGTTGGCTTTTGCTGCACGAGTCAAACGCTCGTTGTTTTTGAGGACTCGACGACGTTTTCTACGCAGAAAAGGACCGTTTAGTTTGGTCGAAAACGTAAACGAGAGACGTATATTCACTTGTTAACGTGGTTTAGTGCGTGTAGGGCGATGGCTTCCCTCGTTGCCCTTTTCGTCGACAGCGAAGTAGAGGTGATGTATAGATCTTTTCGGGTGGACAGACTTGAAAGAAGGTC
The DNA here is from genome assembly GCA_015499995.1 of Flammula alnicola. NCBI lineage: Eukaryota > Fungi > Basidiomycota > Agaricomycetes > Agaricales > Strophariaceae > Flammula > Flammula alnicola. The sequence goes on from JADNRV010000128.1 coordinate 75,132, forward strand.
GTTCTGTAATTCTGCCTGGTCTGTGGCAATATAGTCAGAATAATATTCATATGCTTGGAAGTTGACGTACTTCGAGCTTGCTTTGCTTGCCTTGTCGTGAACGGGGTTTTGAGATTGTCCAGAATCTGATAACAGGGTGTAAGAAAACAATAAAATGACAGCAATAGAAATAAGATTTACATCAATTTCCGACACACAAGCAGAGGTGCTTGCTTCTGAATTGGCAGGTACTGAGACAATGGCTGACCCCAGTTCGCCAACTTTCTCTCTTGAACTTATCCAGGACCGGCTTTCTACGGCTGTTTTTGATGATTCCGAGAGACAGGATGGGTTGACACCAAAATGCGTCTCATAGCCATCATTAGATGAGGTAGGTTCTGCAAATGCAAGTTCGAGTTAACTTCTCCACAATTAAAAAAACTCGGACGAACCTTCAGCATTACCATCTGCAGTCTCATCAACTTCCTCTTCCTGACCGTCTGTTTTGGACACAACAATCTCCTTTTCAACCTCGATGGCGACCGTGTTCTCCTTCTCCGAAGTAGTATTTGTGTCGGTAAATGAAATCGACTTCCGTTTGTTCAGCTTTTCAGAAGGCACGAATTCTTCCTGTACTCTCTTCCGCTTTCCAATTTTCGTCGCAGAGACATTTAGAAGCGTAAGCAGCTTAGTTGTAACCGAATTTCCGTGATCCATTAGCAGGGAAATGGCTAAGGGGGTTACAAAGTTATCTGCGAGAATATGATGTCTCCCTCAAAAATGCAAGGCTATTGCACAATACGCCCAAATATCGATCGCGTTGGCTCAGTCACGTCCGAAACGCGACGCGGATCTCGTTGACACTGCATTGACAAAAGTTCCCAATATTTGTTTGTTGCCTTTACCCTTGATTTTCTCGTTCTTTTTGCTTGCGCAAAACAAACTATATCATCAAGCTTAAACCCTTTGGAGGCACCCATGAGAGTGTTGTGTGTCGCCGAAAAACCCTCAATTTCGAAAGCCATTTCACAAATCCTTTCCGGTGGCCAATTTACAACAGTACGTGTAAATGGTCGTTATCACCATCGATCGTGCTAAAAACTCTCCTTTAAAGACAAACACGGCATCCAAATTCATCAAGAACTACGAATTTGACTACCCCCAAACCCGAGCTTTCTTCACAGTTACGTGTGTGTCGGGACATCTCAATGCCCAGGACTTCTATGACACACATCGGAAATGGAACTCTTGTGATGCATTTGAGCTCTTTGATGCCCCTGTAGAAACAACGGTTGCTTCCGATAAGAAGGCAATTGAACAGAACCTTTTGACGCAGGCCCGCCGAGCAGATGTACTTATGATATGGACAGATTGTGACAGAGAAGGGGAACATATAGGGATGGAGATAGCCAAAGTGTGCCGGAGGGCTAATGCCAACATCCGCATTAAACGAGCCAGGTTCAGTGCTATCATCGCTCAGTATGTTATATTCTCGAAGTTTAAAGGGGAAGTTTCGCTGAGCTTGGGAAAGACAGATTCACAACGCGGCTCAGAACCCAGGCGAGTTGGATAAACGACAGGCAGACGCAGTTGAAGCTCGGATGATCCTTGATTTGAAGGTTGGAGCTGCATTTACGAGACTACAAACGATGGTCCTACAGGGGCGTGTGCAACGAATAGCGGATGAGAAGAGCGTGGTCTCCTACGGTCAGTCTTCACATGCACTTTCAATTGACTTGCTCAACGGGTCATATCCAGGTCCATGCCAATTTCCAACCCTCGGGTTTGTCGTCCAACGATATAGCCTGGTCAAAAACTTCACATCAGAACAATTCTGGTATATCTACCTTTCATTAACGAGACAGACACCGTCGCAAGGCAATGAAGAAACGAAATTCAACTGGAAACGCAATCATCTTTTTGATCAAGTCGTAGTGGCGAACCTGTTCTCGCGGATGGGCAATTCCTTGGCCGTTGTCACGAAAGTAACTAACAAGACAACGAAGAAATGGTATGGAACATGCCCAAAACTTTATCTCGGACTCTTGTATAATTTCAAACTTTAGGAAACCGCTCCCTCTTACGACAGTTGAGCTACAGAAAGCTGGATCGAGATTGTTGCGACTGGCTCCAAAGAAGGTTCTAGACGTGCGTTTGGCAATCTCACAAAAGCTACACTTTCGATGACGATTAGACCAGGTGGCTGAAAAGCTCTATCAACAAGGCTTTCTTTCTTATCCACGCACTGAAACCGACGAATTTGATCCCCAATTCGACCACATGTCGTTGATAGCTAAACAAACTGTCGACCCTGCCTGGGGTGCATTCGCTACTTCGTTGGTATCTTATTGTTTACTTTCTGATGATCTATTAATCTGAAACGACCTATCATAACAGACTGCAACAAGGAGGCTTCAACGTTCCTCGCAAGGGCAAGAACAATGACAAAGCTCATCCACCGATCCATCCCACCGCACATGCTAACAATCTAGCTGGCGATGAGAAGAGGGTATATGAATACATCACGCGGCGATATCTGGCGTGCTGTTCCAAAGATGCAGAAGGCTGGCAGACGACAGTCGATGTCGTTTGCGGAGGGGAAGACTTCTCTGCGACCGGTCTGCAGTTTTTTGTTTTTTTGGTTGTTGCTCGTGCTACGGTGTTCTGATGACTTTTCTTTCGTAGGGTTGGTCGTAAAGGAGAAAAACTATCTCAACGTTTACATCTATGATAAGTGGACTGGTCACACTGTGCCGGATTTCCAAGAAGGAGAGGAGTTTGAACCGACGCTATGCGAAATCCGGCAAGGAGAGACGTCGAAGCCCAACTACCTGACCGAAGCTGACCTCGTCACCCTCATGGACAAGAACGGCATCGGTTCGTGTATTTTCAACAATATCTTTGCATGCTGAGATTAATATTGAATTTAGGCACGGATGCAACTATCGCACAACATATCCAGACGATCATAGATCGCGACTACGTGATTGAGCGCATGGAAGGAGCTATCAAGTATCTCGTCCCTTCCACACTTGGAATTGGCCTGATTGAAGGATACAACCAAATCGGTCTTGCGAAGAACGTCAGCAAACCGCAGCTGCGTCGCGAGGTTCGCTCCTTCTCTTGTTCTTTACTTCTAAAATTTTCCGTCTCAATGCGCTGCCCTCTTTTGTAGACAGAACGAAGGATGGTCCAAGTATGTCAGGGCACGACGTCGAAGAATGACATGCTGGTGCAGAGTCTTAACCAGTACAAGGATATGTTCATCATCGTAAGGAGGGAGTTTGAGAGAGTCACTTCTGTAAGTACACATGTACTTTAATTTTCTATGTGTGGTTTACTTATGGGTGTGGTAGAGCGTGGTACGGTATCTTTCGGGTGTAGGAAATGGTCAGAATGCTCAAGGTGGTGCTGGACATGGGCCTGGAGGAGGCGGAGCTGGTGGTGGCGGAGCTGGTGGTGGCGGTGGCGGAGCTGGTGGTGGTGGTGGCGGAGCTGGTGGTGGTGGTGGCGGCCGCGGAGGTGGAGATGGCGGAGGTGCAGGTGCGAGAGGGCGCGGAGTCGCCCGTGGATGCGGTGCGACCAGAGGCGCGCGCGGAGATGCACCCGCAGGTCATGGTCGTGGTCGTGGTCGTGGTCGAGGAGGCGCACCTAGCTCTGGGGCGATCATTTCCCTTGTAGACTCGGATGATGGTAAGTAAATGTTAATATCGGTTGTCCTCGTCTCATTACATATTTATCCTCTAGACATCGATATGGCGCCAGTGTCTCGTGCTACGACAGCTGCGGCATCCTCTCGACGGGCTGGGCCTTTGGGAACGACGACGACAAATACCACCCAATCAAGGCCATCGATATCGGCCTCCTCTTTATCAACGTCCTCGACGGCTGTGGCCTCGACCTTGCGGCAAACAGCGCCTCTTTACGTCTCTCCTACGTGGCAAGCTGGCCCTGCCGCTGCTGCTTCGAGCTCGTCTACAAATCCTGTTTCAAAAAGGGCGGAGTATAATACCGGCAATGCAACGGCCGATGACGATGTCCAGTGTGAATGTAAGATACCGGCTGTTCAGAGGACTGTGATAAGGGAGACAGCAACGAAGGGAAAGAAATTCTGGACGTGCGAAACGCGTTCATGTGGATTCTTCCAGTGGGTCGAGAATGCTCCTCCAAATTCGTCGCGAGGGGTTTCCAACAGTCTTCCTGCAAAACGCTCCTATTCGACAGTCAGTCCCGTTTCTTTCTTCATTCAACGTATCCACGCCTAATGAGACGCCTTGTAGACACGAGACACGCCGCCGACTGCAACTGGCGACATGCGGAAGTGCAAATGCAACGAGGATGGGATCTTGCACACTACCCACAAAGAGGGACCCAACCAGGGCCGGAAGTTTTGGAAATGCCGGAAGGCCGACCATGCTTCGTGCGGGTTCTTTGAGTGGGATGATGAGCCTCCGCGAACAGGTGGAAATTTCGGTCAGGGTGGTAATGGTGCATCTTCGCGATCGCAGTCGTTCAATAATACCTCCGGCTCTGCGAGATGTTTCAAGGTGCATTTATCTTGATTACTGTGTCCTGTCCGTCTTCCTTGTGCTTACGGGTCCCTGCTAGTGCAATGAAGAAGGACATTTCTCGAATGGTACCCATGTTTCTTTTCTGTTTAGCAATATCGCGGACCCAAACCTATGAACCTCTTATTCTTAGCATGTCCGAACGATGATGCCTCGAGCAGTAAACGGTCTAGAAGTATCGGTACCAGCGCAAACGACAAGGCTGCTAGTGCCACATGCTTCAAGTGTCAACAGCCTGGACATTACAGTTCTTGTTCGTCGCATTGGATTATTCGGTCTATCTTCATGACTGACCTGTTCTGCTCGTTAGCTTGTCCCAATGGTGGTTCTTCCAACTCCGCGCCTAAAACCTTTGGTAATGCCGCGAGTTCTGACGAATGCTATAAATGTGGCAAAAAGGGCCATTGGAGTACAAGTACATTAGTTTCTTCTCATGACCCTTTAAGCTCGCGGCTGACAAACCGTTCGCAGATTGTCCACAAGATGGTGGTGGTAGTGGCTTCTCGGCGAAGAGATCCTATTCCTCCAACTCGGGATCCTCAAAGCGGGGAAGAGGAGGTACCAGAGGTAAACGCGGAAGAGGAGGGAAGAAATCAAAATTCGGAGCGGCTGATGGGTATTAGGCAAGGTCTGAAGGATCATTTCTTTATTTTTTTTTCATCCTCTTGACTTGCACACTAGATTAATTTCTTCGGGACTGTACAATAACTATTGCTAATTACTCATCAACTGTGGTTACCGTCCGCTGAGACACGCTAGACTGACGCACACCGTCGAGCTATCCAGTGTTTTCTTCCCAAAAAATAGATCTACTGTATGTTATTTTTCGTATTCCCGTCCTCTTTCTCGTTAAAAGATGCAGTGAAGCTCTGTAAGACTGCCTCTTACTCAATATTTTGTGCAGCTTTCCAGATACTGCTGACGTCGTTGGTCCCTATGCCACGTATCCATTCAACTTCAGGGTTGGTGTAGTTCGATTTAACAAATGCAGATTTGTATCCTCAAAATAAAGATTTTAAACTTGCATTTTTTGATGAGACGAAAGCAACATCAGGGGATTAAAATTAAATAAGAAACAGAACAGGACGACTAAAGAACAACACAATATGAATATCTTTGCAAAGTTTGAGAATCTCCGCAGAATGCGAGAACAGAGGTCCACAAAGGACACTCTCTAGAACCCACTCGCCGTCACCCTCAACTGCTCCAACTTCTTCAAAACCTCGCCTACGGTTCTGTCCAACTCGCCTGCGATAGCTTGCTGCTTCGTGCCTGGTAACCGAGCGTAGGTCTCGCACAAATCGCCGTCCACAACTGCCTTGACGGGCACATAATATCCACGCCAGCTCAGCTGATCTCGCCCGACCAAACTGGACTGCTCCGTCCGCATATGCTGCTCCAGCGTCGATATGAAATCAACATCTTCCTTGGACACAAACGGAACGAGGATACCAATCGTTCCATGCAGGCCCGTGTACAAGAGAACTTCCCGCCCACCAGCAACGAGCGACACTTTGTGGATAGACGTCACAAGGTCGCCAACGTGGAAATGCGCAAGCAGCTTGGTTTTGTGTGGCGCGCCCATGAGGACGCCCTTTTCGTGCAGTATTCCGGCGCCTGTGGGGTCGTCATCAACCTGATCAGATATTTTCGGGTCGAGTCGGTTGACAAAGACGTTTCCGAAGCGATCACCGGCAACGATGGTATTGTAATCTACCATCGCCATGGCGGATATCCAGCGTGGCTGAGAGTCGTCTGCGAAAGTGAGCAGTCGATTTTCTGGCGCCTTATAGACAGCAAATTGGACGGATTCTTGCATGTCTCCAACAATGATGCGCGATCCTTGTGTTGCAAGGGAAATAATAGCGGTTGTGAAGGTCTAGGAAAAGAGTAAAGGTCAATGAATATTTTCAGATAGAGGAGATGCAAGAAAACCGCACCTTATTTTCAACCTTTCGAAGTAACTTCTTCTTGCCAATGTCGTAGATTCTCAGAGCCTTTCCAACGCCAGCAACGAGACGACCTTGGAATGCTAATAACGCCAAAGGAACATCATCGACTTCGGTCTAAGGTAACAACAGATCAATCACTCATAACTACGAAAAAGAGGGATAAAATGACGAACCTTATGCTGGAACTCCAAACCCGCCCCATCATCCGTAAACTTGTATGTCCGCAAGTAGCCACTCGTGCACGACCGCGGAGATATAAGCGTATCAGCAGCCGTACCAACGACTAAATGAAGTTCGCCGCCACGCACGGCGAAAGGGACGACAGCTAGCGAAAACGCCGCCTCGTTGTCTTCCAAGTCGATGACGCTGAGTGTTTTTCCTTCTACAGGGTCGATGACGCGGATGCAAGACCCCCATGTGCCTGCAGGTGCTTTAGGCCGTCCGAAGACCTCTGGTGGAAGGTTGACAACTTCCTCGTCGATCTTTTTTCCTTGTTGGCGCTGAATGGCAATAGTTTAAGAAAATGCATCCGAAAGCGATGAGTGAGAGAACATATACTTACCAGTTCTTGGAGCTTTTTTGCTGTAGCATCCTCGCCCATAACTCGATGGTCGCCCTCGATCATGTAGAAATAGTTGTTCGTTGGATGCGTAATAAATTTGCGAGGCGTATATGAAAGAGGGATCGAATCTTGCTTCAGTTTCATGCCTAGCTTCGGCACTTGGAATATGCTGAATGCGGATCGCGAAAAAAAAAATCAACACTTGACCCACGATAACTAGACATCAAAGACATACCGAAGAACACTTCCAGCAATGCCAATCAGCCCTTCAGGACTCAACTCAGCAGAGAAGCTCCAAGCATAGTCCAGATTGTCATAAATCAGCGGCGTAAAGTGCATGAGATTCTGGTGTGTGTAATTCAGCCACGACCGTGATGACAGAGCGAGTATTGCAGGGTTTCGCTGGATTTGCACACGGATGAGCTTTACAGGCCGCGTTCCCAGGAATCTGCATCAAGCGTATGGATGCTCAGCTTATCGGCGTAAAATAACACCGAATAGGCGACATACCGAGTTCGTGTATCCGTCAGTTGTCCGTTGATAGGATCCAGGACTGTACGCAAGAGAACACCATTTTGGAGACCGATGTTGACAAACATCGTTGGTTGGGCTTTGTTGATGCTCGCGTCGAGCATATCGGCGATACAGATGGACGAAGGAGGCGCAGTCAAAGCTTGAAGACTGATGGTATCGAGAGTACTCTCTGGGTCTAAAGAGATGATTCGGACAGTTTGGTCTTCGCAGCCAACAGCCTGAAAACGAATGGATTGTGAGTTAATAATGAAAGACAGATAAAATGAATTGGCGTACCAAATAAGGCGTCCGCTGTCGACCTTCCGGAACCTCCGCAATGCTCAGCGCGAGCACCGTGCTTCCCATCGCCTTCCGATCCTGATACTCGTTCAACTGCCCGTCTAAGTCGAGCTCAAAGTACACCAGCTCCGCCGAACTCAGCGCCACCACCACTTGTCGCTTATTCGTCGTCGCGCAGACGATCGTCTTGCCTTGGGGCACCCTCCACTCATTAACACGTCTGTCCGCAAGCACATGTCGGATTCCTTGAGGATGCACTTGCAACAGCGCATCAGCACCGATTTGTTGTACCGCTAGTGTCGGAGCGGCAGAAAGGAACCCGGTGTCTTGAACTTCTTCGATGGTCTCCCCAATGGAGAGCACCAGTGTACCATTGACGAACGAGAGGATGATGTACGAGTCGTACGGATCTGCACAATGTCAGCAAGTCGGAAAAGTACAAGAACGTGATAAACGTACCGTCTTCCGTCCGTTTCGTCGTCCAAACAGCATTGGGAATACCAGGAAGGTCAGAACTCACAGACTCCTCTACTTCGAGACCGTGCCGCAGCGTCCGAAACGTACTGCGCGCACCTCGACCGCAAGCTGTAAATATTTGCGGGGTGTCGGAGTTTGGTAAGAGGTTCAACACTTTGGAATCGATAATAGGGTCCAGAGACTCTAATTCATCAGCGACGACCAAGTTCTCTAGAGGTCGTGGCCGGAAGAAGGCTCGAGGCAAAGGAACAGTGGGGTCAGCCATACCAAACGAAGGATATGATGTAGAACTGAATTCAGGTTCGTTGTCATCGTCGCCTAGTTTTTGGAATTGATAAAGGAAACTATGAAGAAAGTGGGAATTGTCAGGGAAAGGAAGTGGAAGAAAGCAAGAAACTTACTGATTTCCAAATTCGCTCGCAACAAAAAGAAAACCGGATTTGAGAATACACAGACTTGACGCAACAGGCACGGTATCAAAATACTTGATTTTTAACGACTTTACTTCCTCTTCTTCGTGTTCGATCGTGACCTTGTACAGGTCGCCGTCCTCGCTTTGCAAAAGGAAAAAGAAAGCGCCCTGGGGGACGACGTTAGTAATTTTAAAAAAATTAGAAGAAACACTATGGATAGGTTGTGTACCTTCATCTTGTGCATCACAGCTGCAACGATTATAAGGCCTCGCCCAGGGTCCTCAAGTGGATTTTTGCGCCGTGGGATGGGAACTCGATGTTGAGGAACATCCGCGTGTCGGTATATGATATGGTCTTCACAGCAAACGAGAACACCAGACGGACCGTCGAATCGATCGGATGAGGCGAGCTGACCACCAGGCACTTGGACGAGTAGGTTGGCACGAGGGTCCGTCGGTTCACTCCACTTTCGGACGACATGGTTCAAGCCCAGATCCAGCTCGTAGTAAGTCAACATCTAAAAATGGGACTATGAGTTGATGGATAAAAAGCAAAACGCGTAACACAGCGTACCTTCTCCGCATTGTTAAAAGCTTCCCCTGTAGGATCTTGGTCCGACTCGGTGTAATCCACCTCCAGAGCGGCGAACATCGGATTCTCAAACCCAACATCGAGGCCGACAATGTGATGGATAATGGCAGCGTTTTTGTGTGCTTCCAAGGGTGACGAAATGGTAAGGTTGGCTGCCGCATCGCGATTAAGAATATAGACCAGCTTGGATTTCTCCATTGCCGCGACCATCACACTTCGTCCTTTCGGGTCTGTGGCAAGGTATTGTCCAGGAACAATCCGCCTCGCTCCCGACTTTCCATATGTTTCTTGATGCAATTTCACGAAGCTACTGGTTTTGGGATCGTAGTCCAAGATAACAATGCGTCCAGAGTCCGAACCTACTATAGCGTAATCTAAGATATAATGTGTAAATGAGTGCAGACGAATCGGAATACGTACGAAAGCTCACCCTTGGTCCCGCCGGTCAAACGGAAAGCAGCGAGCGAGCGAATTGACCCAAAGACATCTGTAGCGATGACAGTCGCGACTTTTCCTGTTTGCGCATCGGGTCGAAGGAGTTCCAAACGAGTTCCATGAGATACGATGATTTCTTGCTGCCTAGCGCCTGAGAAGTTGCCGACAATGGCTTGCGTCGTCGCCGTTGGAGGTTGTAATGTTAAATTGTACAAATGCATCGTCGTGAGTCGTTACAAATCAGTGAAGATTGTAATAAGATAAAGCCACGGTCTTGCCCTGAGTCTAACTGGTTGTCTAACTGAACTTCAGCAGTTCAGATTCCAGTAAAACTCGGAATTATTGGCGGTTGTTTGGTTTTAAGATCATTGCCATTTCAGGAGACGCTGAAGAGCAGGTTTCCAAGAATCTGCATCATCCGGATTACGCCCAGAAAATAGCTTGGTGAAGATAATTCCAGATTCACATATTTTCAGGTGTAACCTAACTGCAACTTCCACTGGCTGGCGTCCGATCTTGACTTACGATTTTTTGTTGCCCGTCATTCTGTTAAACCGATGCCACATCTGCAAACCTCCAACGACATCCTTCCATTGATTAACGAGGTTCTACCCGACGACATCCTAACAGAGATCCTCACACACAGCGTTGTGTGTTCCCATTCGCACTCTAAACTGGAACAAATCGGCGAACGATGCACCCCCGCACCCGTAGATCGTTCACTCATCTCGAAGATCACATCGATTCACCACCATCATTGTATCTCGACTCCCGATCCATTACTTCTCAGCTAAGTGTGTTCGCGATGGCGAGGTCTTATCCTTCATATGCCCAGGCTCTGGGATTCCATTGCTATAATCTCTTATCCTGGAGAACACCAGCTACAGCTTCTCCAGCTATGGCTTGCATGGAGTGGACAACTTCCTATCAGCATTTTCTTTCTCCATCACAGATTTGCCAAAGTGAGAAGCGGGTTTCTCCAGTCTTTCCGATCTCTGTTCCGGCTGCTGTCATCTCACGCTGCCCGATGGAGAGCGATTGACCTCAGCATCTACAAAAACGACGGTGCGGACACCCCTGCGCGTATCGAGGAATTTATAAGCCCCAATTCCCTAAAATCACTTGAATGTGTGAGCGTGAGCATCACTGGCCTAGATCCATCATTTGTCGACGATTTCGCGCGTATCCTTTTCCGATCAAGCTCTCTCCACACGTTGAAGTGGGGGAGCGCCAGCAACTACGACCGTGTCCGCCGCCTTGATTTCAACTGAGATCCATCGAACTCTTCAACTTCAACCTGACCACGCTTGAGACTGACATCGATGGCCACCCGCCCGTTGTTTCCGATGGATAAAATCACAGTCCCTAGCTTTCGTGCGTTATTTTTAACGAGGGTTGTCCATATTCATGAACCACATTCTACATGGAACGCAGTAAAAGAAATGCTCTTGCGCTCGGCGTGTTCTCTGGAGAAATTTTCTTTCATAGACAAATCGATCAGGTTCAGCGAAGAACGTTTATCCTCGCCGGTCTTCTCGTCGCTCACAGAACTCACGTTGGCCTCGTTGATGCTGCTAGACCGAGTTATTTCTCGTTTGTCTATGGTATCCGGAGATAACAACACGGAGGATTCACACAGCATCCTTCCTAACCTCAAAACGTTGGAATTGAGAGGGTGTTCGACAACGGATGGTGCAATGTCGAGAATGGTGTCAAGTCGTTGTCGAAACAAACAGGCTTCTTTATCTCGTATCCAAGTGAGAACCAATGCTGATAGGAGCTCTCATATCCAAGACGTCGATGTATTGGGGACATTAGCAAAGGAGGGATTGCAAGTCGATCTGGGTCATAATTATCATTTTCACATTAATTATTATATTTAAGCGCTAAGCTGACTGTAGGATATCAATCATCGAATTCCTCATCCATTCGTATCTAGGGTTAACCGCATCTATGTCGTTAAGGTTCACAGGCCAAAGAGATACCAATAACATGGGTGGCCAGATACAAATACTATACAAGTATATAAAAGACTGAAGAGGATGAAAAATATTTACCTGACCCACATATTGAACGTCGACTCGGAAGGCATCGGCATCCACTGGTATCACCAGGAGATAAGGTCCTCAGGCTTCCCGCCTTCTTCTGTTTCTTCCCGTACTTATCGAAGAAGTCCCGGTATAATTTGGGCCTGATGGCATAAGGAGGGATTCCCTTCCATCGCCTCCACGAAATAGACAGTGCCAGGATCGACTCATGGAACTCGTACATGGTTTCGAGTGTTCTTTAACGAGAGGCCGTTGGTATCAAAAGAAGACATAGCACTGCCAGTGGCACAATATCGATTATATATACATACATGTGTGCTGTAAAAAATCTTCAGCCTATTAGCATGCGTCGTGTTTGTCGTCAATTCCATAAATGAGCATCTTGCTGAATACTTCTGGAGTTTCCCGAAAGGCTAAAAAAGGGCGTACATAGTCGGTCAGAGAAATTATTCGGGAGGAGTGAGCAACAGTACCGTGATTTTTGTCAATATAAGTAACACAGCAAAGGTTCTTGTCAAGATCAAGCGCCCAATGAATATCTTGGAGCTGCACACTAGGAGATTGCTCGATCAAGGTTTTCCATTTTTCTTGAATCCTTCGCGGATACCCGAGGAAGTGCTCCTTGACCTTTGGTAGCAACGCAGCCTGCTCAAATATTCGCAAAGAAAGATGAAGGCCAGACATCTACTACGATTGATTTATCTTTAGTATGCTGTCATTTCGGGGTATCAAGTTTGGGGACGCACGAGAATATCCCTTGCATCCGTTATCTCAACGCTTTCGATGTCAGTCAAGATCGTGCATACTCTGTCGCGCCACTTGCGGTCACTTTTTGTTGGGGGATCCAGGTACCAGACATTGAATTTAGGGATCTCCTGGTGGAGTTTGTGCTTGAGTCGTTCCAGTTCAGAGGAAGTAGTAGATGGAGTCCAGATCTCGAATTGTGCTTGATCCAAAGTACGTAGCAAGACTGTGGGAGGGTCATACCAGCTCACAATACTCGGACTGGAAAGGTGAGTGATTCGCAAACTTTTCAAACGACGCAGGTCCCGGGGAATGATTACCCGTGACTCATCCGCCTCGCATCGGGATGTGGCGAGTTGGGAAACAATTCCTGCTGTCTCCGAGTCCGCACCAGTTTCCCGTTTAACTTGAAAGGTGCAGACCTCTAATCGAGGAACAAGAGGTTGGTCTTGCTTCACGCGTGCGAGATCGAGAATTTCACGATGAGATGGCATCGTGATATCCAATTCGACAAGTTCGGGAGTGAGTTCCAAAAGTGTAGTCAAATCGGGTTCGTTACTGGCAAAAATCGTGCGCAGAAATAGGGTTTTCAAGGGACAAGGAAACCCGGAGCGCAAAATGGCCGACGTAAGAGTTTGTAAGACATTTCTTGAACGCACAATGATGTGGAGGTCCTCGATTGCCGGAAAGCTAATACATTGTAGCAAGCTTGTTTCCGCCGAACGATAGGTTTCGAAGTCTAGTTTAACGAGATGAGGCAGTCTTATGATTTCGCCGAGATCGAAATGGCGTTCGCTGCTCTCGGAGAGGGTAAGAGTTTTAAGGACACTGGAATCGCACATTTGGTTTATTTGAAACATTGATGCCAGCTCGTGCTTGCAGTGAACCAGATGTTGAAGCGGCAACACAATTTCGCCGAAGTAACTCCCCTTCACATGCGCTGACCGCAGCTGGGGTGCAACTTCAAATATGTCCAGCCTGGTACCGGGGTAACCATCGTCATCCGGAGACCTTAAAGATATTGTTAATTTCAAGGTTCTGAGTGACGGAAGCCGATCTCTGACTCCTTGAATGCAAGCTATGGTTGCGGGTGTCAAATCGATGATAACAGTTTCCCATCTTTCGGAATATTGAACCAATAGATCAATGACGGGATGCGAACTTCCGAGGTCACAGGAAGGGGCGTAAATGCGTACAGTGAGCAATGTGTTTGCTGAACGTCTGAATAGTTCGCTTAGAAGGACCTTCTGGAACTTCGTTTTAGCCTTTGTCGTCCTCGTCACATCGACAGTTGGCAGGTGGTTCCATAGAGACGGGAGGGATAGTGCGATGGCTCTCCAAGATCGACAGACCTGGGACGGTGCCCATGGAAGGTCTCTCGTCTTAAGGAGATGTTGATCGTGTGAAGTTGGATCCTTGGAAATAAAGGAGAATATTTCCTGGAGGATTTCGGGAGGCATACGCCGGATACATGATGTTATCGCTTCATGCGCATGAACGAATTTGGCCGCTCGCGCTATTTTATGCCTGGTCACCATCTTCCAGCTCGCAATCCCACTATCTGGCCTGTCAAGCAGCAACTTGCGCAAGCGCTGCTCCTCTGCATTCGCTTCAGCAATGACAGCATGGATAAGAATAGCTTCCGATTCGGAAGGTGGAACGTTCGAGCGCAGGAGGTGCGGTGTCGGCGGATCGGGAAGCTTTGCCTGATAAAGGATTGGCAAATGGTAAGAACTTTTGTATTTCATGGCTCAAGAGTGAAGCTCACTCGAAATAAAGCATTGCGAAGCATTGGATCATTCAGAGTTCGAGTAGGGCTTCAATGTGGCACTGGTGAGAGCAAGGTGAGACGTTTTGTTCGTCTCATTCTGAATCACGGTCTCAAGTTCAACCGTGACGTTCAACTCTCAGATCTCAACGTTCAACGTTCAACTTTCAAGTGTCCGGCATTGAAGCATTCCCCGGCCCGAGCCGAGTCCATTCAAAACCATCCACTGCGATTTTGACGGCATTTCTTGACTCATCCCTCTGCAGGAAGAAAGAACCCTCAGGCTCACGGAGGATACGTCTATTGACAGGAGAAAGAACCAGGGAAAACGAGGGAAAATTGGCTGAGATAAGTTTTTTGGTTTGGATGTCTCACGTCATATATTAACGTTGATGCTGGTAGCATAATGAGTGGTGAGTGCCGCGGCCATGATTTAAGTCTTCCTACTACAAGCCGACAATCCCTGTTCTACGTATTAGGCTACTTATTAAATCTGGCTGGTCTCTCCTTTTGTTCCCACCGCTGACCAAATCCCGGCGATGATTCCAGGATATGCTTGTTTTACAATGAACCCAAATGGAACTTCTGCCAAATCCATCCACAACGGTGTCGAAAATGCGAACCATATAATAACCGACATATACCCCAAAATCCAACCAAAATCTTGGTGAACCAAGATGACCGCAATCCCGCCCTCCGAACCAGACCCAAAATCGCATCTTCAAGAGTAATTGCGACGGCTTGGTCCTGGTTGGAGGAGAAAGCACTGCAGTGCCTGTGGCATCATCCAGTCGTGCATTATTACGACATATTAGTCGCCGACTTGGTGAATCACTCCCGACATGAAGAAGGCCACGATAAGCTTGAAATAGGAGGTAAATTTGCTCTTTGAGGGGAACCTTATCGCTTTTGCCAGAAAGTCCGCATGGGAAGTGAATATCTGCACGATACTGGTCAGTAGATTCAACGGTATTTGCCACTGTTAAATGGGTTTGCTCACCCCACGGAACATCTGGTGCCAGGTCCGATCACAAATCGACACACAATATACGCCTCGACGAACGATCCAAACAGCAGAGGCCAGTCTCGCGGTTCAGAGATTCCCGTTCCTACCCAAACAGTGCTAACAATCATGACCGCTATAGACGCAGGAATAATGAATGCATCATGAGGTAGCAGATGCCACCTGGAAAACGCCAGACACCAGAGGCGATCATATCTAGAATTTATAATGTCGTCTTTCATGCAGTAAGGATTGGCCCTTAACAGCGTCATATTCGCGTGGTGGAGGATCACATGCGATCCAGAAAATTTGTGACGCGATGAGGGCGGTGCGCATTTTGTGCTTCGGAGGAGGGGGAAGGTGGGGTGTGGATTGATGTGCCCAACCGATGCCGCGTGGTTTGTACGGCAGACTGGCTGCCCATCAGACGCGAGACCGGAATGGGGCCTCGGAGATTTTGTATCTGGACCCAACGACGCGTAATTCACGGTTCCCGTCGGCAAGGAGGGTGTATCGCGACACGTAAAGGAGGGATACGACTAGGCGGCACCCGAGACCGTAATCGGCCACGATATTGGCGAAGGATATTGTGGAGTGAAAAACCTGATAGTAATTGAGCGAGAAGATTAAACTGAAGTACACCCAACGGTACTGGGATGATTTGGATGCGAGACCGAGGATGATGAGGCATTCGGAGAGCAGCCAGAGGGCTGCAAATGAGGACCACAGGTTTGTCATATGCTAACGTTTATGTTAGACTCCGGTGGGTCAAATGTGCGAACCGATACGGATGAGCCGATAAGGGGAGGGGAGTAAAGACCGCTTTTTAATATAAAATTGTATTGATTCAGGGACGGACCGGCAAACATACCCGGCAGCCAGGTTTCCACCGGACTTGATGCTACGAGGATGACGCCGTTGTTTCTCGAAATTTAGGAATGGACAATTGTCTCCAAATTGAAAGACTTCGCAGGATTTCTAAATTCATCTACGCGAATTTGGCAATGAGCCCAAGCTCATTATGCTTTGTTGGGCTTATTGGAAGGCAGCCATTCTCCTCGCCAAAGCCCCAGTATGATACTAAAATGCGGTATATCCTCCGTCCAACCATCTTTATATACCGCATCTATCCAGTAGGGAAGACTAAAAGAAATCCACAGAAATACCCACACATAGCCTAGCAGTTTCGTCAACCAACCGGATCGCGTGAAGCCAGCTTTTCGCGCAATTGCAATGACGAATTCCTCGACGGTGATGGCTACAGCTTGAAGGAGGAAGAACGCTATGGTTCCCAACGGTTCGGTTAGACTTTGCATCGCCACTACTTCACTGACGTGGTGTAGAAGTCCAGACACGAAAAAGACGGCGTGTAGCTTGAAGATGGCAGTATATCTGCCTTTAGGAGGGAGTCCGAGAACCCTTGCGAAGAAGTTGGCGTGGGCGGTGCAAGGCTATATGAAAAGTTCCATGTTTATTCCCACTCTAGAGTTTCTACAGAGCACAACGGCTTACCCTTCTTAATATCTGGTGCCAAGCTTTCCTACGAAGATGCATCGATGAGGCCAGCGCTTGAGTTGCAAACAATAGAAAGGCTTACCCCCACATCCGGCGAAGCGTGTATCCTTCAAATAGCGAGTGGTAAAGGGCTGGCCAATCGCGAGGGGTCGTAATTCGCAAGGCGACGGATATTATGCTGTAGAGCTTGTGTTGGATCATCAGCACAACATAAATTACTATACAATAGCCAAAGCCAGCCAGCCGCCACAATCGCTGATATCCTGTAACGACCAGGACATCCTTTCCGTAGTAGGGATTCGCCCGATTCATAAAACCATTGAGGTCGTATATGAGGAGGAGGAATGCGATTGACAGGAACTGCGAGATGACAAACGCAGTTCGAGTCTTGTGCGTTGGTCGTGGTGGTATGTGGGCAGTCGGTTCATGGGTAAAGTTCACCCCGCGAGGGTTCCCCCAGACGATAATTCCCCACCACAGACGCGACAGGAATGGGGCTTCGGAAATGTTCTCTTTCTGGCCGACGAGTCGAAGTTCTTTCTGTGGATTGCAGAGAAGGATGTCGGTCGATGCGAATAATACTATCATGAGTATCCGGGAGCTCATTCCTCTCTCGGTCATCCCCAAATGCAGGAAGTCCATCCTGGTGTATATCATCGCGTACGTCGCAATTGAGGTGATAACGACGAAGAAGATCCATCGATGTGCTGAGGGTTTAATCGTGTGTGAAAGGATGCCCAAAGACTCTAAGAGAAGCCAAACAGCCAGGTGAAGGTTTGGTTTTGATTCCATGGTGGACGTTCAAGGGCTTGGAGAAGCGGAGAAAAACCGTTTCACATTTCTCGACATCAATGAATTGGCAATTTTTATGTTTGGTTGGCAGCGCCCAAGCTGCGAGGTTGATCTGGCCAAGATTGGTACGCCCTGGCAGGGCCGCCGTCGATGACATGTTGACCGCGAAGACCGACACGAAATCCCGTTGTCTCAAGGATTGTCTTGAAGTGGCATACGGGAGAGGGCTAGAATTCCAAATAGATGGATGAGTCTGTACCTTTGAGATTTGGCTGAGATGGGGACTATAAATCCTGGACGCGGTCGAAGGAAGTTGTGGCAAGTCGTTGCTGACATGCTGAGGTCGTCACTTGCATGCTGATGATACACGTTACAGATGTCATGACGGCGGGATCTTTTACGTCTCATGCACATACTGCCATGTTCAAACCTGCTGCCAGAACCCTCCTCGCGTCTTCCTTTCGATCTGCAGCACCGCGAAGCGCGTTTAATCACATCCCAGCTAGAACGGTCGTCACATTGAAAGAAATTAAAGTAAGTAGGTCGCTTTGACTCCAATCATCATCGCAGATAAGTATGCTGACCTTGAGATGAATACTCTTTCCAATAGTACACGGCCACTGCTTCGGCGACAGGCGCAGGACGCAATGGCTCGGTGAGCTCAAACGGCTTGGAGCTTAACCTTGCATTGCCCAAAGAACTCGGAGGAACTGGGAAAGGCGAGAACCCAGAACAACTGTTCGCAATGGGTTATTCCGGTATGTATCAGAACTCTGGCTCACTCGGGCACCTGCACGAAATTCACTTGATTTCTTTCTAGCTTGCCTGCTTGGGGCCATTCAAGCAATGGCTAGGAAACTTGGCAAGGAAGAGATGGGGAAGAATGCGGTCGTTCGCACTAGTGTTCACCTTGGACAACCCACTGACCTCCCGGGCTTCGGACTCTCTGTGGATATCAAGGTTGAAGGCGTTGACGAGGAACTTCTCAAGGCTGGACACGACGTAAGTCAGGAGCCTTACAGTGCCGTTCGAATGCTAATCGTATGCGTGATTTTTTCCAGTTCTGCCCATACAGTCGCGCCTTGACAAAAGGAGCCGTCGTGAATGTTTCCACTGCATAAACATGGAATTGCTTATGTTCGTCCAACCACTGGACAATTGTAATAGTATCTTATAGATCCTTTTCTCGCGTTGCGCATGGTTTGGCCCAGGAGGATTCATTATTCAACAATTCAAACAGGATTCTTTACTCTAGAAAACCATGCAATGACGTCACTAGGCGCAGAGTATGCTAGTTGGGTCAGATAGGCTCGCCTCAACGTTTTACTGACATCTCGTCGCATATTCAATTTGCACTAGGTTGTATAGTCTTATAATTTACCTAAACAGATTACATATATACTGATTAATTACGATTATAGATATGCACTTGTTCTGACAGTCCAGATCCTGTAGGAGTCATCCACAGCTAATGCTCAACTCCACGGCGGGGGTAAGCCATTGTGTCAGAGCCAATTTCAGTCTGTCAATGCCACCGAGTGCGCTCTCCTCAATGCAGGTATCGTAAATACGGCACTTCTTCAGTAACGGAATAATGACCCGGTTTTCGTGTAAATGGAGAGCATAGAGGACATTGGCGGACACCAACGATATGTCCAATATTTCAAGGGCTGGAGTGAGTTCGAGTAGTGCACGTAAATCGCCAGACGAGTGTGTGGTTGCCATACAGACGACAAGCGCCTTCAGACGACAGGGTGTGTCGGAACGAGAAATCATCGAGATGAGGGTCGCTAACGGCATATTTCCGTCAATCTCCAGTACTTCGATAGCAGGGACTGTAATTCTGTCGAGGAAGCTAATATAAGAATAATGGAAACAGTCGGAGAGCCTAAGTTTACGGAGACGGGGAAGAATGATGGGGGGAAATGAGAAAGAAACTCCAAGCATATCCGCACAAAGTATGAGCGTCTCCAAGAAAGGAGACGCAAGGACTTGCTGGAGTTCGTGAATGGCGAGTCTGCTTGACGAATGATCCTTGTAATAAACCAGTTGAGAAAATGGCAACTTTATTGTATGATTGTCGGCCAAATTCAGATCAAGCTCAACTTCTCGAAGTTTAGGGGCAACTTCGAAGGCATCGAACTGTAGGGGTGAAAACGTGGTGCTAGCCCTTCCTGCGTATGTAGTGACCGTCAAAGCCCGGAGCGTTGGAAGGCGCCTTTTGATCGGTTCAAATGCGGCCAGTGTAGCAAAAGATGCGTACACGGTGACATATTGCCATCTTTCGCAATGTCGCAGAAGGAGATTGATAATAGGGTGTGTACTGTACTCGAACTGGTGTGAAAAGTAAAAGTATATGTCGAGCGGTGCCTCCCCCGTTCGTCGGAGTAGCTCCTTCAGGACGTCGAGTTGGAACTGGGTATCAGGCGTCTTTCGGACCAATGGCAAATGGTTCCAGAGAGAGGGAAGGGATAGGGCGATGGCTCTCCAAGATCGACACACTTGGGAAACTGCCCATGGGAGGTCTTTGCTGCTGGGCCAGTTTTGCGCGGAGTCAGGGTAGATTTGCAAACATGGTGAGAGCCAGACAAATATCTCCCGCAAAAGTTCGAAAGGCAGGCGTCGCATTGGTGACAGGACCCTAATGTGTTGAGAGATGAATGTCAGGGCTTTTTGCACCTTACGCTGCTTGACGTCCCTCCGCCAACGGCTGTCCAAGTCGTCAATCTCCTCAAACAGGATGTCCTCGGCATCCATGATGGCGTTGCGGATGAGGGTAATCTCAGAGTCAGAAGGTGGCGCGTGATTCGACCACAGGAGGTGTGGCGTCGGTGAATCTGGGAGTTTGAGCCCATAACCATTCCACAGGAAAGGAAGAATCTTGTCTTCAGCGGCCTTTAGAAGATTTGATGAGCGAGGCAGAGTGGTCGAATCTGAAATGCACGCACCGCTAATAATTTGAACATTGCAAGAGGGGTATTCACCTAGTATAACCTGAGGGCCACAAGGGGCCAGAGATTCGATAACGGGTTTTTAAAGCGTGGACAGTTATGTTCTATTTGGAGGCTGTGGGCGCATTGCACTGCCGGGCATCGCCGCACACTGTCACTTGAGAAAGTCAACTATACTTAGTGCATGGAATCAGAGTTGTCGGTAGATAGCGGAAATTATAGGGGGATAAGAAGAACCGATTCGAGTCCAAAAGGCAAGGTCAAAGGGTGTTGGAATTATGTTGAAGAATATAGTAAGTACTACTTACTGGTCAAGTAAGTATAAGTACTCGACCTGTTCAGACTTGCTTCAAATTCCAAGGTTATTAAGATCTGTTAAAAATTCTTCTTTGTGCGTTCAAAATAGAGGTGCTGCTATCACACACCTACGAATGTTGGTCTTCATAAAGCGGGACATGGTGGTGCGATCAAGCCTGTCAACAACTTTTTCGACGCACACTCCGGACTTACGTTAGCAGACTGTTGTCATTCCTCCGCGATGGCGTGTGAACCAAATAAATGGTCACTTTCCGCCTTTGCCGTCGGAAGCCTTTCCCCATTCTCCACAATCAGGCGCCCAACTTCAAGTTCGAGAAAAATATCACCGCATAGGTTCAAGATTAGTACGAGATGTCTAGGCTCGTACTACAAATAAACTCACTTAATAACTGCCTGGAGTTTTATTCGACAGTCCCAGAGTCAGGGTCATCTTTAGACTCCGAGGATGTCTCTAAAGTCGAACAACGCCTCGAGCCCGTTTTTGACGGGTCATAATTCTCTATAAATTTCAGCGCCCAACCAACTCCGATCGCAGCTTTGAAATCACCCAACCAACACCACTTTCTACCCAAACTTTCCACTTGAATGCAGATGTCCCAGCTGAAAGACGACCACAAAGTTGTTCTGCCATACGAATTGGAACGTGACATCTTTGAGCTTGCTGCCCGGGCATTTCCAGGGTATGCTCTCGAACTGGCCACAATCTCTAGATATGTACAACAATGGTACGTTAATCGTTATAAATTTCGTGAAGGAATTACAGGCTGATTTGTCGTGGGCTGTCGACAGGACGGAAGCCTTGATATATGAGACCGTCGTGCTGGAATCACCACTTGCGACCGACCTCTTTCTACGAACATTCGATGCTCGACCTCCGAGCTTCTTCGCAAAGAACGTCAAACGGTTGTATTTAACCGAGGTCGTCTCCTTTTACGAGGCACAGAGGATTTTAGCACGGTGCACAGGCGTAACGGAGACCACTTGCTGGGTCTACCCTCACAGCTTCAAGGACAATCTTCTCCCACAGCTCCCTACCCACAACCTACAACGACTTTCCATTCCTCTTGAAGCTCTGTGGGGCATATCCCCCCTCTTGCCACATTTTACGGCCAGCTTGTTTCCCAACCTATCCCATCTCGAGATTGTCAACCCACCTGCTGTACATCCGACCCTGCAAATTGACTGGGATGGCCTCGTTGCACTTCCACGCCTGACACACCTCGCACTTGGGGAGCTGTGTTACGACGACCATGCCTACTTCATTCCACCTCTTGGACGACTCCTAGATGAATGCCAGCAGCTCAAAGGTTTGGTTCTTCTTACGTGTGACAAGCTATTCATAGACGCTCTCCGGAAGTCTGGAATAGACACCGATTTCAGGGTTCTCGTTCAGCCCGAATTCCACTGCGCAGTTACGATATCTGAGCACTGGAAAGGTGTGAGGCAAGGAGGCCCAGACTTTTGGAATATGGCCGAGAGTTTGTTGCAACTTGCCCAAAAATGCAGTACGCATGTATTCACATCGTGTTCGATCCTTTATTTGACTGACATCCGACGGTTGTAGGAGATCACACCGAATGCGCACCGCGACAGAGCCACAATTCTTCCCTCAGCTTGATCCAATCCTAAATTATTCAATGGTTCTGGAGAACCCGAACATCTAGAGCTCACTACTATGAATATCAATTCTATTTATAATCTACCTACTATTTTTATACCCGCTCCATTCTCTTTATTACAACGTCTCTTACTCCAGAAACCCAGTCATCCCAACATACGGAAAGAATCGCGCTATCGCGTCCATTACCCTCCCCCCTCTTCTCACTCACTGGTTTTCCCTCCTTACCAACAGGGAGCACCCACGTCCACCGCATCACCCCTTCCTTCACAAAGCCCATCTTCTCCGCAGCCGCAATACTCGCCACATTAAATGGATTTGCGGACCACGTCACGCGTCTGAACCCCAGCCCGCCCTGCGACGGAACGTCGAGGACATACTTCAACAGCAACCCGATGGCATTGGCCGACACGAACGTCCGCTGGAACTCGGTCAGGATTATGACCGGTCCGATCTCGAGCGAGAGGTTTTGTGGCGAGCCGTGAAGCCACCCGATGGCGCCAGCGATGCGCCCCGCGATCCTCGCGTCGTCGCTTGGTTTTGTTTTATCGACGATGGCGAATAGTACGCAGCCGGTGTCTTGCCGGACGAAGTCGAGGAACCAGAGGAAGGAGTCGAAGGTGGGCCATGATCCTGGAAGATATTTTACAAGGACGGCTTCGTCTTTGGCGAAGGGAGTGTAGAAGGGCTCTCCGTGTATGGCAGGGTTAAAAGGGACGAGTTGGACGCGTTCTGTCTCGAGTAGTGGTGGAACACGAATGCTGCTGTTAAGGTCGTATGGATCTTGGAACGAAATGCCGGCTGTGGCGATGTCTGGTGCCTTGTACGAGTTGATAAATGACATTTTGTTGAGGGGATTTACAGCCAAATTCAAAACGATAGGCCATCAGAAAAAAAACATCTACATAGCGGACCCAAATATTCAATCCCCGACAGGGCACACATAAAATTACATAATCTCTCCAAGCAGCTCGCCCAAACACCGGCGACCATTTCGGATCATGGAATTTCAGCTCCGCCCACCAAGTATCTTTTTTGTGATGGCCTATCGTTTTGAATCTGGCTGTAATCACTGATATTCCTGAGTACGATATGTAGGGCTTAAAAGTTGAAATGACTCATCGCCTAATCGGCTGAGCGTGTCGGCTCGCGTATGCTTAGTGATGGTACTTATTAATAGTCTGGAAGGTGTGATACTCCAAGTTATAAGTTACTAGAAGTTGAACCGTGCTTCGCACGGTCTTTCGATGTTTCAATATTGGAGTGTATATAAATTTTGAGCTTGATGATCCTTGAAGTGAGTTCAAAATGTGTGTTATTAAACTACTCAAGATTTATATTCCGGATTGCCCCACTGAATGAAAGAAATTTCTGGTTTGATTTCCAACTAAATTAAACTGCAAGAAATAACCAATAGAATTAATAGTAATACCCGTACCCTACCCGTGTGTAGCACCCCTTATGACTCAGAGGTATGCAGTAGTGGAAGGAGGGTGCGCGCGGACATGAGACGGGCGCCTGCGAGATCGAGCCGTATGTGCCAGGCATCGGCTAGACCTGCTAGACCACCACCGGCCCGAAATCGAGACACAGCCATATCCTTTTTTGGTACTTGTCTATTGCGTTTGCCTACGTGAGAAAGTGCCTTGTCGTATTATGATACTAGCATTTGACCCGGGCTTTGCCCGGGGCGTGCACCGTGCCCCTGAGCCAATAAATATTATATTATTTGTCTCGACTCTCTAGTTTGTCTTCCATAAACACTCAGTTAGACAGACTGTATCATGTTGCCACCTCATCCCATGAAATATCTTTCTGACTCGACTATTAAATATTGAATTAGAAGCCCATAGAATTAGAGCCTTGTAGAGTAAGTACTAAGAGCTCTATAGAGTAAGAGCCCTGTAGAATAAGCAGCTCATGGCATAAGCAGTTCATACATTAGTAGCTTATAGAATTAGTAGCTTGTAGAATTAGAGCCTCATAGAATAATATAATAAGAGGCTTGTAGAATTATATAATTAGTAGCCTGTAGAATTAGAGCTTTGTGGAATTAGAGCTTTGTAGAATAAGAGGCTTGTAGAATTAGAGGCTCAGAATTCTTGTGAGATACAACATGCCTTTAGCAGTATGTAAGCATTAAGAAATGAAAATAAAGAGAGAGAGAAGAAAATATCCTAAGTATCTACAGATATCCTTATGTGGGAATTGTCTAGAGCTCGGCCAGTGCGCGGTGATGGCGGCGAGGCAGCGACGTCATTGGACCCTGCATATGTTGCCTCTTTATACCACGTGATGGGAACTCGCCCACGTGATGGGAACCGCCCTGCTTTTATAATATAGATAGATTGGTGACCGGTGACCTCAAAATTCCGAATACACCAACATCGATTGCCATTCCAACACCTCCACAGCGAGAGCCCATTCATAAGTATACGATAAGAAAAGTCACCGAAATATTATAGTAAATAGTAGAAAGAAATGAGCCCCAAAGAAAAAAAAACAGTGCGAAAAAAAGGACGCCGACGATCACTGGCATATATGTATAGTCCTCAAAACTCTTCGGCGCATCGACAATCACAATCAGCTACAGGACAAACATCATGGGTTCTCCCTGCATCTTCGCCTAGGAACCATTCAAGGATGTGGACAGCATGTCCTCCGTGGCGGCAGGTCTGGCATATGACAATGGCGTCGTCGAAGGTATCTGGATGTAATGCAATGTCAATTTGCACAAATGAGGGCCAATTTACAAGAACTAACCTCGGTGGTGGGTGTACCCAAGGTCAACTTCACGTGCTGCGTCGTGTACAATCGACAGTGTCATCAAGCATACAGAACACCTCGGCAGCTCGCGACTACAACTCTCGCATGCGGTAGGCTAGAAAAATAGTAAGGATACTTGATTAAACAAGGCAGAGAATATGAATGACTGACTCGTGCTTTCTGTTGTGCAGCAAGCAAGACCCCCGTATTGCGGACGGGCTTGCTACAGTAATGACACCGTATCAGAATCTGCCTTGGTGCCCAGTCTTCAGGAACTGTATCGCCCGTCTGCATTCCTCCTTGCAGCAGTTGACCTCGTTCAATGTCAAAACCAACACGAAGATGATGAAGCTTGAAACCATCCAGCAAGTCTCGGTACGTTTCCAGCCACCTCTCCGCTCTCCTATCTTTGAACTTCTGTGGGCACACATACGAGCTGAGGATGGCTGCTGACTGTACGTCGCCTGTGCGATCCACGTACGCCTGGAGGATGTTCATTCCAGTAGGTGTCAGACCTGTGACGACGAGGGCGTCGACATCGCCGTGCAGGCAGGCATGTTCGACTGTACGTCGGAGGTAAGAGGAGAGAGTTTTGTCGTCGAGGAACTGGAAGGCGATGATGAGGCGCTCGCGGAAGGGAATAACTTCTTCGTCGAGGACCTCGCCCCAATCTCCCATAGCAAGATGCGTCAGCATCATTCTGAAATATGGGTCGTGAAGCCGAATAATAAGACGGGCATAATGTTCTCGTATTTCGAGACCTCTCGCCGAGCCAGAGTGGGTCGAAAGAGGTGTTAGAGCAGCTATTGTGCCGGACATCATCTGATGTGTTTCATCTACAAATAATACTTAGTGCGTGTAAGATTCTCCAAGGAAATTAAGCTTACCGTCGCTCCTCATGAGGAGATCAGCTGCCTTGCCAAACTGGCCAGTGAAGACCAACCAGCATGCAGCCTTGGACAGCCTTCCATCCTTTTCCCACCTATAACGGTACATCGTCACCTCCAAAAGTCTAAATCGAAAAAGATCAACTACTAACCGTTTGATAGAAGCCGCAATTTCCTCCTCTCTGAGGCTCCACCCACAAACATGCAACGCAACCTGCCTCTGTACCAACTTACTCGTCGCCACAGGAGGCTTCCAGCTCCACCGATCGATGCCTCTCCTCGCCGCCAACGTCGCTAGCGCAGCAGACCAGTTACCATGCAAGTCATCTGCGGGCGAATGGCTTCGCCGAGAAGCATGGCCTTGGTTTCCCGTGACAGGGAGGTCGAGGAGCAGTGACCGCTGGATAGCGATAGGGGTATCGTCGGACAGGTGTGATTGTGGGGTAGCGGCATCGGTTGCTGGAAAGCCCTCCCAGATGCCCATGAGGCCGTGATAGGAGAAGTCGTAGCCGTGCAGGCGCGGCGTTGGAACGCAGAGAACGTCTTGAGAATCTGTTGCACAAAAATTAGATAAAACTTTCCAATGAAAAAGCGCATCGACGTACGATGAATCCAAGCCCAGAGGTCAGATAGCATCTGCGTCGTCCCGTCGGATGGTTCGTGGTCATCTTGGGTAACACTGACATTCAGCTGAGGCTGTCGAACTGGGTCAATCTTACCCCTCGAAGAAGCAACAACCTGGCATCCGTACCTGACTCAACCCATACCCTGCCTTGACTCTGCGTCTCATGATCATGGAGATATCATCCTGCACAACATGAGTAACCCCCTGCCTCTTCGCTTCTCTAGGCTTCTGCAATGCACGCTCGACAACACGACGCTCAACGACGGGTGGCTCGTTCGGCTCCTCAGCAGGTATCGTGTCCGTTCGCGACAGAGATCGTCTTTGCAACGCGCTGGGTTCGCCTCTTTCACTGGTTCTGTACTTGCGAACCGATGCTGGACTGTAGGTCCTCGGCTGGCCAGGTCTCGTCGCCGAAAGACCTGTGGGTTTCGCCGACAGCGCAGGAAAGCCGTCGTCGTCACCTCTGCCAAATAGGGGTGGTATTGCAGTAGGTACCGCTGGTAGAGGTATGTGGGGACCGGTAGAGGTTCCTGAACGACCTCGCACCCGCGATTCCTCTCGTGATGGACCGGATCTAGAGCGAGACCCTCTTGCCTTCTCGCCGCTACCCTTGTATTTAAATGCCGCTGCTGAAGTTGGCGGATGCACAACATCCGGATTGAACTCGTCGTCGGATTCCGGGTCCTTGTAGCCTTCCAACACCTTCAATCCGAGACCTCCTCCGATAGCCAGGTCTCCCCTGGCACTCCAGGCCACTTGCTTGGCAGTGTCATGGATGGCATATACCTCGAGGTCTCCATCTTTATTGACTACCATGACGTTTGAAGTAAGCGAGGGCGAAGGCTTGTTATGCGGAACAAGGGCAAAGGAAGCTAAGGGCCGAGGAAAGTACTTCGCTGTGGGCAAGAAATCGAGTTAAAAGAGAGGAACAAAACGAATATAAAATGAAAGCTCACTTCTACGTGTGTCCGCGAGGACAAATGCAGGTTGGGTAGGAAGTTCCAACGAAGCTGACAAACTTTCTTTAGGCGACTGCTGCAACTGACTTTGTCGATCTCCTCCTGTCGGCCAAGGCAAGTTTGCGGCCCAAGAGCGCCTTGTGGCTCGAATAGAATCTTTCGAGCTCCTTGTTTCACCGTCTGATGACCCCCCACCGGCAACGCTTCCTTCTACAGCATGCATCCTAGATTCTGCCAAGTCCCAGAACCGCACATAACTGGACTCTCTTTCCAGAGTAGCCAGACAACCTCGTCTCGTGCTTGAAAACTCGATATTCGCGTACACCCCTCCTGGTTTGATTCGGGCCCCGTCGGCAATGGCGTCTCGTTCTGAGAACATTAAAATAGGCTGATTGAGCCGCCGTGCGTCCCAAATGGTTATCCCTGCATCTCCAAAGCACGCGATGCGGTGGGCATCGAATGGATCCGTTGCAATGCCGTGTACTTTCGATGCAACATTGACTGCAGAGATAGCGGGCGAGCGGAGGTCGAAAAGACGTAGCCAGCGATGAGATATCCCGGCTAGCAGAAGGTGGGTAGAGGAAGGAAGGAAGGCAAGAGAGGACACGACTTCCGTGGGAGCGTGTTGTTGAAGAATTCGAGGATCGAACCTGGCTTGATTTTCCAGGCGTGGAAGTAGCGGTTGGGGTCGTGGGCGCGGAGGGGTAACGGTGTTCAGGAAAGACACATCATTAGGGTGGGTGATAGGAAGAGCAAGGGATGAAGCAAGCGTGCTGATATCCCAAATGACGAGACTGGAGTCCCCGCGAACCTTATCTAGGCCGACAGCGAGGTAATTGGGGTCGGCGCTGCTGAAGGCGAGGGCATTGCATGATCGAGAGTTTCGCACAGGCAGGCTCACGGAGGGTCCACTGGATAGAACACCCTTGCGTTGGGCCTGCTTGCCTGCTTCGAGACGGATAAGGTCGACTTTTCCGGTACTGAGTCCGACTGCCATCAGGTCGTCGAAAGCGGGGTCTGGAGACCAAGCAAAGCACTAGATAAATTTCAATGGTAAGCAATGATCTCATATAATGTAGAAATGGGCACGGAAACGTTATCAAAACGAAACTCGTATATCCTCAAACCACAAAAGCTATCCGTGGCGAAAAATTAAGCAGACTCGCCTTCATAAAGTGCAAATCATGCTGAGATGTTACATGTCGTATTTCTGGATATTCCGAGGCCCATTCGTACAGCGTAATTTGAGAGCCACCTCCAACCACGAATTTGTTCTCGTGTCGGGGGTGCCAGAGAAGGCGTTTGTCGGGTTGAACCATCATTGAAGTTCGAATGATTCAAGTCTTAAACTGAAGCGAAAGTGCTCAAGATAAAGAGACAAAAATCATAGCTTCATTTCCGAGCTATGTGAGACCTCCGTTGGGGGAAAGAGACAGCCTGAGCAGTAAGATGGTTGGTAGAACTTGGAAGCTCAGAGGAGGAGAGTCACTGGCAGCTTCGCATGACCGCGAAAACTCCCACCGGCCCGGCCTTGGAAGTCGTGTGGGAATATATTTCTATTTTCATCTCCTCATCGTGACTCGATCTGATATGGCAGGTCTTGACCAGAAAAAACTTGAAAAAGTGAATGCTCAAACTTCTTCGCCCGTTATCTCTTCTCCAATCTACACCACTTAGTCGACCAACTCGTACCTCTCCTATCTTCCCAAACTATTATCGAAATATGGCCTCAGAAACACCGGCGGGCACCCACAAGGACCCAGTGACGGGCGAGATGATCTCCAAGCAGTTGGTATTTTTTTTCCGCGTCGAAATCGTGCGTTGATCGATGCATCGATGAAGGGAGCTCAAGCGTCGCGAGAAGCAGCGCGCAAAGGAGGCATCAAAGGCAAGCAAGGCCCCTGCCGCAACTCCGTCAGCGGCAGCTGCCTCAGCCGGACCTAGCGAAGATGATCTCAACCCAAATGTAAGGAGCGTGCTTTATGACTCGATTTTATACTAATATAATACATTTAGCAATATTATGAAATGAGATGTCGCCAAATCCAAGAGCTCAAGCAATCCCAGAGCCCGAATCCTTATCCACACAAGTTCAATGTTTCGCGTGCGCTGGTTTCATATGTCGAGTTCTACGGCGCAGAAGGCAAGATCACATCTGGCACCAAGCTCGAGAATGTCGTCGAGAGCCTTGCGGGCCGTATCCACAATATCCGAGCCAGCGGTTCTAAGCTCAAGTTCTACGACTTGCACGGCGAAGGAACCAAGGTCCAAATCATGGCTACCCAACAAGACGCGCAGGATCCCAACTCATTTATCGCGACGCACGAGCACTTCAAGCGTGGCGACATCGTCGGCGTTACCGGTGTACCTTCGCGCACTAAGAAGGGCGAACTGAGTATCACCCCCCTGTCCATGCAGCTCCTCTCGCCCAACCTGCACCAGCTTCCATCCGGCCACTTTGGTCTCAAGGACCAGGAAACGCGCTATCGCAAGCGCTACCTCGACCTCATCCTAAACGACAGCACCCGCAAGCTGTTCATCACCCGTAGTCGCATCATCAACTACATCCGCCGCTTCCTCGATGCCCAAGGCTTCATGGAGGTCGAAACGCCCATGATGTCCCTACTTGCTGGCGGTGCCACCGCTAAGCCCTTCGTCACGCACCACAACGACCTCGATCTGGACCTCTACCTCCGTATCGCACCCGAGCTGTATCTCAAGGAACTCGTCGTCGGTGGTCTCGACAGAGTGTACGAGATCGGACGCGTGTTCAGAAACGAGGGCATCGACTTGACGCATAACCCCGAATTCACCATTTGCGAATTTTACATGGCCTACGCTGACATGACGGATCTCATGGATATCACGGAAGCTATGATAGAAGGCTTGGTCAAGACACTTACTGGTGGTAAGACGACGATTACGTACCACCCCGACGGAAACAAGGGCCAGGAAGGTGCAAGAGAGCTGGTGCTGGACTTCCAAAGACCATGGAAGCGATATGATATGATCACGACACTGGAGGAGAAGCTGGGTGTCAAGTTCCCTCCTGGCGAGACTCTGCACACAGAAGAGACGAACAGGTTCCTCAGGGAACTTTGTGTCAAGGTAGGAATTGGTCCTGTATTTTGTGTCGCCGCCGTTGCTGATCTATAACTGGTAGCACAACGTTGACTGCAGTGAACCCCGCACTAACGCACGTATGCTCGACAAGGTACAGGTCTTCCGCCCGCTAGCCATTACATTGATCTGACATTTTATTTTGTTTTCAGCTCGTCGGAGAATTCATCGAGCCTCTGTGCGTGTCGCCGGCGTTCATCGTCGGCCACCCACAAGTGATGTCCCCGCTCGCCAAGTGGCATCGATCCCGGCCTGGTCTGTGCGAGCGCTTCGAGGGCTTCATGTGCGGAAAGGAGTTCTGCAATGCTTACACAGAGTTGAACGATCCGTTTGAGCAGAGGCTGCGATTTGAGGAGCAGGTGAGTTGTCGTTATTGAGTCAAAGTAGATATTTTTGTTGATCTCCTGCTTTTTCTCAGTCGAGGCAGAAGGAGCAGGGTGATGATGAAGCACAAGGAATTGATGAAACCTTTATTGATGCGTACGTGTTTCCTCGTTATGAACTGGAGAATCTTATTGATCTTGTTGGTGTTAAATGTAGTCTCGAGCACGGTCTCGCCCCTACTGGTGGATGGGGCCTCGGTGTCGACCGCCTCGTCATGTTCTTGACGGATTCAACCAGTCAGTATTTTCCCGCCTTCTCTGATACGCAACTCTCATGTTTGTGCTCCCCCCCCAGACATCAAGGAAGTCCTCCTTTTCCCAGCGATGAAGCCCCAAGATACCCCGGCAACCACTGCTGTTGCCATGCCCGGCGGACACCACTTGGGCCAGTCAGGTCAAATCTAGAGCTAGAGTTTCAAAACTTTCCGTCTTTTTTTCGTTTTGAAAAAGTATTTTTTTGTGAGAATGTAAACATGAATTCCTGGTTTGAAGGTTTAAACGTTTACTAGTTATCCTGTGGTCCAGCCTTTGAACTAATTGTAGTAGCGTTAGCATGCGTTGGAGAACACTTACTGTATAGAAGTTTTATGATACTAAATAATAGACTCATTTACCCGCCACTCGTACTTTGCGGCCTGCGCCCGCTATATCGGTTTGAACCGGTATATACTGGTGAATCGTGATCACTGATATTATTATCAAGGATTCGCACGATATTCATGTTCTTCCTGAACTTGAAGCTTCGGAGTCAAATACTGATTCCTCGACCTCGAGCTCGCCTGACGTTCTTCTGTACTCAACACAACTTGGACCTGGAGTAAACTCAAGCAAGAGTCCCCTCTCAGACTTCGAGATACCAACCTGACAACAATAACCCATCCCAAACTCGTAAGCTTATAGCTGAACGTTCAAGTTACACTAGCAACAATCTAGTAACTCTTTGCTACAACACTTCAAGAACCTAAACCCGATTAAAACTAGGTAAATGCCACTTCAGATTCTCATATATTTAAGATTGAAACTTCCAGTGGCAGGTGGCCCTAGCGTCTTGAATTACGACTTTTTGCTTACAGTTATTCTGTTAAATCGATGCATCCGAACCCACAAACTTCGAATCGTATCGTTGCATTGATCAACGAAGTCCTACCAGGTGAAATCCTGGCAGAGATCCTCACGCATACCGTCGTATGTTCCCATTCGGACTCTAACGCGGAACAATGCATCCCCGGCCCCGTAGGCCATCCATTCTTTTCAAAGATCACATCGATTCACCACCACCAATGTATCTCGACTCCCGATCCATTACTTCTCAGCCAAGTGTGTTCGCAATGGCGGGATCTTATCCTTCATATGCCTAGGCTCTGGGTATCTATCGCCGTAATCTCTTATCCCGGAGAACGTCAGCTCCAGCTTCTGAAGCTATGGCTTGCACGGAGTCGACAACTTCCGATCGACATCCTCTTCCACCAATATGTCAACGTAGGAAGCGGATTTCACAAGTCTTTCGTATCTCTGTTTCAGCAACTGGCGTATCATGCTGCTCGATGGAGAACTATTGACCTCGACATTTACGACTTGAATAGTGGGAACACCCCTGCGTGTCTCGAGCAGTTCATATCTCCCAACTCCCTAACATCACTTGAATCTGTTACCTTGAACATCGTTGGCCCAAGTGCGTTATTTATCAACGATATCACAGGTCTCTTTTTTCGATCAAATTCTCTCCACACGTTGAAATGGGCGAGCGGCCACGTCTACATCCGCCATTTACGTGTCTTGCCCCCTTGGTCCCGGATGAGATTCCTCGAACTCTTGAAGATTTGGGACACAAAAATTCTTTTGACCGCGATCTCAGCGAGCGAGAAACTCGAAAGTCTACATATAGGAGAATGCACAATTAGCGAGGTCGACAACATCACCGTCACTCTTCCCAATCTACAAATCTTGAGACTGACAGGGATAAACAAGCTGCCGTGCTTGTTGGACAAACTCACATTCCCTGGCTTGAGTGCGTTGTTTTTGAAGGACACCATCAAGATTCGCGCACCACATTCGACATGGGATACAATTGAAAGCCTGCTTTTGCGCTCGGGATGTCGTTTAGCAAGATTTTCCCTCATTGACAAAGCGATCAGAAATAATGAAGAACGTCTGATTCAACATTTATCCTCGCCAGTCTTCTACTCGCTCACAGAACTCACGCTGGCCTCTCTGACGCTCGTTGACCGACTCGTTTCTGGCTTGGTTTACCGAGACAACAACATGGAGAATTCGCACGACATCCTACATAAGCTCAAAATATTGGAATTGAAAGGGTGTTTAACGAAGGATGGTGCAATCTCGAGAATGGTGTCGAGTCGTTGTCGAAAGAAACAGGCCTCTTTAACTCGTGTCCAAGTGAGAACCAACGCCGATAGAAATTCTCATCTCCAAGACGTCCATGTATTGGCGACATTAGCAGAGGAGGGATTGGAAGTCGATCTCGGCCATAATCATCGTGTTCTGATATAACATTTGACAGTAGGATAACAATCATCAAATCGCTCCTTTGTTCTTATCTAATTAGAGTGTAACCGCATCTGCGACCGTCGTAGGGCTCACGGATCCAAGAAAATACCAAATATCATGAGGGGCTGGACACAAATACCGTACAAGTAAGTACATGAAAGAAGAATAAAATTGTTTATTTCCACACATTAAACATCGAAGGCATCAACGTCCATCACCAGAAGACATGGTCCTTCCTGCCTTCTTCTGTTCCTTCCAGTATTTTTCGGAGAAGTCCTGGAAGACTTTGGGTGTGATGGCATAAGGAGGATTCCCTTCCCTCGTCTCCAGGAAATAGTCAGTGTCTAGGATCGATGCGTGGAACTTGTACATGGTTTCAAGCAGTTCTTTAGTGAGCGGCTGTTTGTCTTGACGGACGGCGTAGCACTGCCAACGGAAGAACAGCAATGTCAGTGAGTAATTTAAGCGGATAAGGCCAACGAAAATGCCTCACTGGTCCAGGAGACATTATCTGCCAGCTTTGATTTCAAGCTTGTGGTAAGGATCCTGGACGACGACGACGATAAACTTGGCGGACTCACCGGAAAGGCGCGAATCCATTATGAGTCTCGATGCGCAGGTACACTGCAGGCTGATTATCAGCCGTATCGCACTTTTCTCCCGGTTTTACTGCGTAATCCCATCCTACAGACAGTGTAGGGCTATATACGACGATCGGGATTCCATACACTACAGTCAAGGGGCAGAGCTCGCCGACCTTGAAGATAGGGTGTGTAGGTTCGAAGTGCTCGGTGACGAAGCGTGCACGAGGACCGGTGGAAGTAAAGGACGGAAATTCGCCTTGACGGTGAATCTTGACACCCCAGATTCTGGTATGGGCAGGATTATTGCTGCTTTGGGTCGATGGGGTAGCGGCTATAGGGGTCTTGGTGTTTGCATCTCTCCCATCTTGAGATCGTGGTGGTTGGGCTCGGTTTTGGGATGGATAGTTAATCTTGCTTCCAGTGAGCAACTTGACAATCCCTGGAATTTTAGAACCGATTCAGTCAGACTAATACTGTAGCAGTTATAGAGATAAGCCTCACGCAGTAAGATATGCTTCTGCATTTCGAGCATCGTTTCAAATCCGTCTGTGTCTTGCATTGGGCGCAAACTTCTGGATTGGATGCCATGGGGGTTCGATACATACTCTGGTTTACTCTAGCAGCTCAAGCCAAAGTGAGGGGTTGTGAATGGTGTAGGCCAAAGCTTCGCAGAATGGTTGATAGCGGATTATATAGAGAAGAGATACGTAATTTCGGATTGCGTGAGCCGGAGGTCATGAGGCAATAAGCCATCTAAGCGCCCAGAATAAATTTGGATCACGGGCAGAGCTGATCAACAGTAATTTCAACAGTAAAAGATATTGCAAGCAAACGTCAGTGGTTCGGGCTACTTATGGCATAAATTTACAGTTGGTTCCATTTATCCTTCACCGTTTCCTTCCCATTCACGTTCTCCCATTTCAAAGGTGGAGGATACCTGCGACGATCTCAATCCAGTAGCTGATACAGAGATATGTAAATAATTAGCTACGCGTTCCTATGTTGGATCCTGAATGCAAATGTGACTCACCCGTCGGGGTCCAAGATAAACGCGATATTTCTCATCTTTCCATCACTAGGTCTCTTCTTGAACTGGACGCCGAGTTTCTCGAAACGCTCGCAAGCTTTTTCGACGTCGTCTACCGTGACGGCAATGTGTCCGAATCCCTTTCCAGGCTCTGAGTTACCGCTTGCGTAGCCTTGGAAGTTGGGATCGTTCTCAGTCCCATGGTTGTGAGTCAGCTCGAGGACACCTGAATCAGGGAAGGTGGGGTCATTGGTATGTTAATTGTCCAGCGACGTTTATTCGAGTGGCTCCACTGACCTTCACGGGCGAAGCGAGACTTTTCTTTCTCTTCGGCTGTCAGTTCACGACCGTCATGGTTGAAGGCGAGGAAATATAAGGTGAAGTCATCGAAACGCTTCTCTACATGTCGCATAAGGGAAAATTTAGTCCATCATGAAGGGATTGCCTTGGAAGCTATTCGGTACCGGAGAGAAGATCCATTCCGAGAACCTGTAGCAATACGATTTCAAGGAGATGAAAACGCGAAGACGGCTCGTCTCACCTCCTGATAGAATGCAAGAGACACCTTGGGATCCTTGACACGGATCATGGTGTGGTTGAACTGATTTCAACTTGATAACTGAATCTGCACAGAAAATCTCAAGAAAATCTAGTCACCTTGAAGCTAGCGGTCTCTGCTGTGCGAGGCATTGTGGTGGGAGAGTTGAAGTCGGAATTCGACCTGCGGCTGGATTCGCATGAATATGTTATCCCAGACTCCTAATTATAAGTCTGATCGTGACTACAATATCGCCTTATCTAATCTTATCGGTTGTTCAACGCTAAGGCAGGCTAGCCTCCGTCGTCGCTCCCTTGGACAGAAACCTTCCTTTCCTCGTGGTCGTCGGGTCGACAATTATTCTCGTATGCTTCTTGTCCGTGCTCCGTTGAATCATAACTTAGACATAATCTATTATCTAGCTTTCTATTCATTAATTCTTTCTTTCTTTCTCCTCAGGTTTCCTTTCCTTTCGTATGTTGTTATGTCGATAGTGTATCTTACAGATCACTAGTGACGGTGCGAGAAGTTTCCAGCTTGAGCGCCTTTCAAGTCGACCAAGTGGCTGAGATTGTCGGGTACTCGATACAAACTCGATACCTATATTATTGTTTAGGACAGAGGTCGTCGTGTAATTGAAGGTAATTCGATTGCAGATTGACGCGCACTGAGCAGATTGTACATTCGTTTGCATTCTACACACATAATTTAGGCGGCTAAACTTATGTAAGTCTGGTCTCTCTTTTACTAGTTTGACACCGCTGCCCAAATTCCGGCGGTGATTCCCGGATAAGCTTGTTGTTCAAAGAAACCAAAGGGAACTTCTGGATCCATCCAAAAGGGTATCGAAAAGGCAAACCATAGAATGACCCACAGATACCCAATAATCCTGGTGAACCACGATGACGGCAACCCTGCCCTCCGGGCCAGAGCCAAAATTCCATCCTCAAGAGTAATTGCGACCGCTTGAAGAAGGAAGCACTGCAGTGCATGTGGCATCACCCAATTGTGCATTATGACGTAGTCGCCGACTTGATGTATCAGCCCCGACATGAAGAAGACAGCGAACAGCTTGAAGTAGGTGGTAAATTTGCTCTTTAAAGGTAGACCGATCGCTTTCGCCAGAAAGTCCGCATGTGAGGTGAATATCTGCACGACGCTCGTAGATAAGTTCACCAGTATTGGCTACGGGTAAATGGTTTTACTCACCCCACGGAACATCTGGTGCCAGGTGCGACCCCAAAATCGGCGCAGTGTATACGCGTCGGCGACCGATCCAACCAACGGAGGCCAGTCTCGCGGTTCAGAGATTCCCGTTCCCACCCAAATAATGCTAAGAATCATGGGCTCTATGGAGAGAACGAAATAAAGCATGACCAAGTAGCAGACGCCTCCCAACCGCCAGAGGCAATCATATCTGGAAGTGATTATGCCATCTTTCATAAAATAAGGATTGGCCCTCATCAGCGTCATGTTGGCATCGTAGAGGATCACGTAAACTGCGATCCAGAAAACTTGTGACACGATGAAAGCGGAGCGCGTTTTATGCTTTGGAGGAGGGGGAGATGGGGTGTGGACTGATGTGCCCAATCAATGCCACGTGGGTTGTACAGCAGACTGGCTGCCCACCAGACGCGAGAGCGGAATGGGGCCTCTGAGATGTTGGACTTGGCCCCGATAACGCGTAATTCACGGCTTCCATCGGCGAGGAGGGTGTATTGCGACGCGAAAAGGACGCCTGCGACTAGTCGGCACCCGAGACCGTGATCGGCGACGATATTGCCGAAGGATATTGTGGAGTGAAAAACCTGATAGTAATTGAGCGAGAAGATTAAATTGAAGTACACCCAACGGTACTGGGATGATTTGGATGCGAGAGCGAGGATGATGAGACATTCGGAGAGCAGCCAGAGGGCTGCAGATGAGGACCACAGGTTTGTCATATGTTAACGTTTATGTTAGGCTCATACGATAACTGTGGGTCAAATGTGCGAACCGATACGGATGAGTCGATGAGGGTAGGGGGAGAAACAATGACACATTAAGCAAAGACCGCTTTTTAACATAAAAAGTTTATTGAGTCAGGGACGTACTCACCGCACATAACTATCCGCCGGACTTGATGCTACGAGGATAACGCCGTTGTTTCTCGGAATACATACAGCCATTCTCCTCGCCAAAGCCCCAGTGTGATACTAAAATGCGGTGTATCCTCCGTCCAACCATCTTTAAGTATATATAACCGCATCTATCCAATAGATTCGTTGATTCAGGGACGGATACGTAGAGTCTGGAGACTGGCGGACTGAGGATTCAATATTCAATATTCAATCCAAGTCGATCCACGGACCACTGGGAGAGACTGATGGGACTCAGGGGCATTTTCGCGATGCCAAGATAATCAGTCATTTGCCCCAACCGATTAGCATCACGGCGCGTCACCGCGTCGCTCTGCGTCGCCGCACGACTCATAGTATAGTAAGCTTAAGAGAAGGGGCCCACTTAAGAGAAGCGTTTCACAACTCAGGACATCAGGACCTATGTCTAATACGACAACGACGTATGAGCTCGAGCAGGGCGCGTAAATCGTAAGCTTCTCGTGCGGATGGCACATAGGTGACAAGCTTCTTCAGAGGATAGGGCGGGTCAGAACGAGAAATCATTGACGTGAGGGTAATTAGCTGCACATCTCCATGAACTTCGAGCTCTGCGAGAACAGGGACTGCGATCCTGTCCAGGAATTGGACCTGAGAGTAAGAGGAATATTTTGGGATCCGAAGTTTACGGAGGCGCGGCAGAGTTATCGCTAGAAATTCCGGGGGTATCCAGACGAAGGACGAGCGTCTCCAAGCAAGGAGAAGTGAGCCCCTGGTTGAGCTCATCAGGAATGTGCATGTGTCGCGAATGGTACTTGTAGGAAACTAGGAAACTAGTCGAGAAAATGGAAATTTCATTGTCTGGGCGTAATTTAAACACAGATCGATGTCTCGGAGCCTTGGGGCGACTTCGAACACGTCGATCGTAAGCTGCGGGACAGGGAACGAGACCCATCCTACCTGTAGAGAGATTATCAAGGCCCGGAGTAATGGAAGACGCCTTTTGAGGTGTTGGAGAGCGGACATGATATGATCAGACACGTAAATGGTGGCATCTTGCCATCTTTCGGAATGTTGCACAAGGAGGTCGATGGCAGGATGTGTGTCGAGTTGGGAATGCAGGAAATACAAGTATATGTCGAGCGGTCCCTCCTCGTGCGTCGAAGTAGCTCTTTCAAAAGGCTGATTTGAAAGTGTGTATTAACTATCGGTGAGACAAATAGCTCCAGAGAGAAGGGGAGCGTGCTTGCCGTCCAAGATTGGCATACTTGGCGGCCCATGGGAGGTCTTTGTTCTTGGGCCACCTCTTATCTGAGTCTGCGTATAAACAAGGTGAGAGCCAGATAAATATTTCCTGTAAAAGTTCGGAAGGCATGCGACACATTGATGATAGGATCCCCGTGTGTTGGTAGAAGAATGTAGCAGCCTCTTGAACCTCGCGCTGCTGCTGGGCCCTTCTCCGCCAGCGCCAAAAGTTATTGGTGATGTGAGCAAGCATTTCTTCGGCTTGTGAGGATGGCGTTGCGGATAACGGTATCGATTGTCTCAGAGTCAGAGTCGGAAGGTGGTGCGTTTGACCGCAGGAGATGTGCTGGAGTCGGTGGATTTGGAAGCTCAAGCGCTCAAGTCTGGGAGCTTTCCACAAGTACGGAAAATTCATGTTTGCAGATGACTATATGTACTTGGCAACATTCAATGAGCGAGGTCCAGTAGATCAATACATACGCTGATTGTGCCGGGGAGCCGATAAGGCGGGTGATTTATAAATTGCACCGCATTACGTGATCAGGAATTTCGTGGCTTGCTGATTGGGATCCAATTATATCCTCACTTTCTTCCCTTTTCTCTTCCTTGAACGCAAGCGACATCGACTACCTTTCAGACACCTGGAGGTTCGGCGAGGAATAAATACGTGTCATAGATGCATTCCAACACCAGTTTCTTCAATGGTTAAAATATTTATCCAACAAATTCAGCGCCCTACTCCAGGGAAGTTAGAACTCGAGGACTTGGAAGCCCACGTACCGTTCACATAAACATATGCCACGCATCGTACAGCAGCGTTCTTTCATAGCACCAGGTCTCGAATTGGTCTCGGGAACCTAAAAGGATGCGAATGTGAGAGTTGAAGGCCTCGAGGCTGTTCGCTGCCGTAGAGCCCTCAAGGTACGTGGACAATGTCTACCTCATTGTGGATATCGGCCTGACTATCTGTATGTTGATTCAGCGCATGTCTGGAAAGGAAAAGAGGGCAAGGCATGAGATAGATTTTGTCTGGTGTCTGGGTTTAATCATTGGAGACCGACCGCCTTCGGGCTCCGAAGGAACAGCTGACGGTGGTCTTGGTTGTTCCTCTATACATTACTCTTCTCTTTACCCCCTCTCTTTCATTGTGAGTGTGGTATCATTAACCTGCGCGATCCTTTTTCCACTTAGCTGATGATGAATCTTTAATTGGCAGACTCTGTGCTACTTTTATCTTGGCTCGTGCGACCTTTAATTGGGCACGGACCCAGACCGAGCGCCTAACCATGAGCACAGTCTTCCTTGGACCACTACGGTACAGTCGACCTTCTCGACTTCATTATGCCTGTTACTAAAACACGTCGCATAACACAGGCTCCTAGAAGTCGTCCTAGTGCATCATGACTTATTGCTTTCGTCGACATCAGAAACCGGTGTTGGGATGCATCGATGACATGCATTTCCTCCGCGCCCGACATCCAACTGTCTGAAAAATGGTCGATGTTATTTGCATGAGCAAAGCACAGCTTTCTCTGGTGTGTGGAGTTAACCACCGACGCTTCGGCTCTGAAATAACAGTTTATGGTGGCCTTGATTATTCCTCTATAAATTTCTCTCCTCCTTACTCTCTCTCTCATTGTGAGCGAAAGTGCGTGATCCTTTTTATTATTATTACTTAGCTGACGATTAATCTATTGGTAGACGACGTGCTATTTTATCTCGGCTCGTGCGACCTTTAATTGGGCACAGACCCAGACCTAAAGACGAGCAGTCTTCCTGGATGCTACAGTCGACCTTGTAACTCCTTCTCGACTTCATTATGCCCGGCACCAGCCGGCGCATATAACATTGTCCAGAGTACCTCATGACTTATCGCCTTCCACGACATGAGAAATATTACCCATAACCTGCCCATAGTTGCGGATGCACGGAACGTTCTACCTTTCTGCCTTCCTTTCCGAACCGATACGGTTGTCGGATTATCCCCAGACCTTAGTGAATGACACCGACAGTTGTCAATTATCGTCGCTCACGAGGATTACCTGGGGCTAACGTCGCTTGGAGCATTCACTTCGAAAACTTCGGAATACTTATTCCGTCTCCACCGATGACGTGTGGGAGTACCTGCAGAACCTCTCTAGTGGCGCAGGATATGTCGTTACATCACCAGCTACCCACAGTGATTACGATTTGTGAGTTCTTATCTTGTCGATCTCCGTCCTTTGTGCTGGGGTGACTCATCCTTTGACAGACAGGCAGGGTTAGATGACACCAAGAAGACAGCTTAAATCTCCATGTGTTTCCCTCGACCTGACCTAGAATCTGGAATCTCGGTGGAACTCTGCCTCGCCGCTTCGAATTCGGGCTCGAATCATGTGTCGCGTGACCCAGACGCGTCCGATGACCACGCGGAGTCTCTTTCAATTTCGATCTCCGTATGAAAACGCGTTTACACAAACGGACGCGGTTTAACACGTGACATTTCCTCTTATCACCCCAACACTCATGTCAAACCGTCTCTCGTCCTATGCGCCCTCGCTGGGACACCAAAGAAAACGAGCTCATCCCCAAGATATCTACACAAAGCCCACCTCGACATGGTCGCCCCGCTATGATGCGCATTCAGCCTTTTCCAGTTCACCCCCTCGCGCATCGTCGCCTCCCAGGACGCCTTATTCGACGAGACACGCCTATGGATACGCCCATATCAGGTCGAGTCCGGAAGTTTCTGCCGACCTCGCATTTCGCGGGGTAGGCGAGCATGTGGAAGATCCGTCGTCGTCCTGGAGTCACCGGTATTCGACAGACCCACTTTTCAAACACTCGGCGTCCGCATACACCCGCGTTCCTTACAATTCAATATATTCGACAAATCACGACTATCCGGCTCCGTCAGATTTCGACGTCTCTGAATTTTCGGAGGATGTGGAGCATGATATACCTGATTTGGACTCTGAGCCCACCAGTGACAGTACGCCAGGTCAGAGTTCCAGTGTATTCTCCGATAGCGAGGAAGAGGAGGCCCGGGATGATGACAGCGACGCCTTCAGCTTTGGGGGCTACAATGGAAATCGCACCACTTTTTTCCGTACATCCGCCGAACGTGGCCAGTGGAAGAGCAACCCGATGCCGTTCAGGCCCGCTACTTCCCTCCTCCAGAGTAGTAGGAAGTCCGTGCCCACCCTATCGCGGGTGAGCACGCCCACTCTAGCTGTGGCCAACCTCGCCCGTCCCATATCCGAGCCTGCACCTTCGACTTGCCCCGCCGAACCCGATTTTATTACGAGTGAAAACCCCGATCTGCCTAGTCGTGCGAGGGAAGCGATCATCTCGAACTCCGACTCCGTTCCCATCAATCCTCCTCTACTGTCGGAGGAGGTAGAGTCGCCGCATACTCTACCTTCTCTAACTAGTGATCGCGAGAGTAGCCAGGAAGAGGATGAGCATGAAGTGCCATCATCACCTTTGCCTTCGTCCTCCCCGCCGATGTCGCCCATGAGCTTCTCGGTGTCAAGGATGTCGCGATCCGTGTCTCCCATCTCATTTGCGCGTGACTCGTCGAGCTTTAGGGGCTCGTCGCCGTTATCTGACGTTCCTGATGATGAACTCGAAACAGAGGATATGCGTGAATCGGATACAAATTCTAAAAATTCGGATGATGTGAGTTTGGCAATTATTTCATGCCGAATTCTGTTAAATCCTTATTCTTTAGGATTTAACAACAAATTCTGCATTAATTATTCCAACAGCTGAAATTGAACCCCTTCGAACTTCCGAATCCGTGTCTCAAACTTCGAACCCCAGCATATCACACGAGACACTTGCGAGTGCTAATCAGCCAATTGATCCTTCTACTCCTTCCTTGTTGGTCAACCCGAGTCCATCTCTGCCTGGTGATACATCATCAGACGCCCCACCTGACCCGGCCATTTCTGAAGATGTCGTAATGGCCTCCAGCGAAATTGACTCTGCTCCTTCTGCCGCTAAACTATCTTCCTTTGAAGTGGCGACAGATTTGCCAAGTAAAGCCACGCCTCAGGACGAGGGTGTGCAGATGACCAGGTCTGCAACGCTGAGGGATAAGAATGGTGTGGATCGATCTTCGCCCCAGGTGACAACAGCTGCAGCCATCAAAGAGAAGGGGAAGAGGAAGAAAGAACAGAGCTCTGAAGGTCCGACCAAGAAGAAGCGGAAGACGGCGACCAAGGATGACGTTGAACCGTCGTGTTCTTCCTCTATTTCGAATGCTTCGGCGAGCAAAAGGAGGATCGAGGAGGAAGAGAATGCGGAGAATGACTCTGCTTCGGAGCCTGCTGTTTCTGTTCCCAAGCCAAGGAGGAAGAAGCGGAACGACGGCGATGCTACTGCGACGACTTCGTCCACCACGAAACGGGGTACCACCAAATCTCGCCGGTCCAAAGCGCGCGCTTCGTCTGTGTATCATGATTATTCGGATGAAGAGGCGGAGCATACGAGTCTGGATCAGCCTCTAGATCCGGAAACGGCTGCTTTGCACGCTCAAGTTTGCGGGATGTTGATCGAGACGATGGCCATGTCGCGCGCGTCGTCGTTACCGGTGTCTTCGCTTTTTAGGCTGGTGATGCAGGACCAGCCGGCGTTGAAGGAGCAGAGGACCGAGCGGGAGTGGATTAAGCTTTTTGATCGCGTCCTGCATAGCGGCGAGGCGAGCAGGGGTAGCGGTGTGTTTGGGAAGGTTGAGAGCAGCGGCAAGGTTCGTTCTGTGCTTTACTTGCGTTTGTCATGCGGGTGTTGATGGTTGGTGTGTGTTTGTTTAATTAGGATGATGCGGATCGCCCGCTGGAGGCGCAGTGGTTTTATGTTCCGGAACTGGACGAGGACCAGGAGAGGGCGACATTGATCAAGGCCATGATGCCCCGTCCCGCCAAACGAAGCGAGACCAAGAAATACAAGCAGTATTATTGGCGTCCGCTTGATAAGATATCGAGATGGGATCCTGAAGATGAACTATAACGGCCCCAAGCTCTGCAGACCATCTGTTTATTTTTCTACTGTCACTTTTTCCTCTAAAATTATTATTGTTCTTTTCTTTGTTCCAGAGGTGCGGACTTTATTCAGACACTTGTAATCGTTTTACCGTTTCATTCCAACATCAATTTGTACCCCCATTTCATCGTCCTGTCGGTTGCCTTTGCATTAACTTCTCAATAGTTCTGTCCTAAACGAAGTAGCTCAAATGTAATCAATTCGTAGCTCATTTCTTTCGTTTCCTCAATTACTACA
This sequence comes from Flammula alnicola, assembly GCA_015499995.1. Classification (NCBI taxonomy): domain Eukaryota; kingdom Fungi; phylum Basidiomycota; class Agaricomycetes; order Agaricales; family Strophariaceae; genus Flammula; species Flammula alnicola. The sequence goes on from JADNRV010000128.1 coordinate 119,679, forward strand.
TTAGGTTATCTGCTTTGCCTTGATTAACGTGGACGCTCCAACCTCCAGGCTACGTGAACTTTGCCGAAGTTTCTTTTTTTATGCGTACAACATCCATTCACTTCATATCTCTCGTGGTGATTCAATCGCAAGAGTCTCAAGTCATACGGCTTAGACAAGAGCATCTTTATTACAGTATATACGGCGACTGTCCTTGAATTTGAAATATGTCCCAGCAGATCTCCGGGATCTCTTACTACTAAGTACATAGAGAGGCCTGGCGACCCACTCTGCGCGCGACCCTCTTCGTAGAAGTTCAATAATTAGCCACCTGCCTATGTCGACCATAGACCCAACCATATATAATTTGTCTGTTTTTCCGAGTTTGTTTTCCTTCTACATCACAACAATCAGAAGTGTCTCCTTTCCCGCAGCATGAACATCGAAACATGATCACAAGTAAGCCACTTCTGAATCCCGAAAGCAACTATCAGCGATGAGCCACATTCCCGACGAAGAACTTTTCTCGCATTCAGACCGAGTCAAAGGCAAGGTCGTTGTCATCACCGGTTTGTGTATTTTATTGTTCAAGTCGCGTTGAGTGTCACATTCGGTCTGCGCAGGTGCTGCTAATGGCATCGGTAGAGAGACAGCGCTTCGTTTTGCCTCATACGGGTATGTTCTTCGTCTAGAAAATTTTCACCCCCACGTTCGCTCATTACATTTATTTGATTCATAGTGCCAAAGTGGTCATTGGTGACCTAGACATAGCAGGCGCGTCCAGCGTTGTAGCAGAGATCGAGAAAGCCGGAGGGTGCGTCTTGCTTCCCAGCCCCATCACCTTCTAGTTGAGGCTATTTGGCAACTTGCTCATAAACGTTAAACACTCATGGTCCCTGGTTTGTAGATCTGCAGCATGCATAAAATGCAATGTCACCAAGTTCGAAGAGCAAGTGGAAATATTTGAGCTGGCAATCAAGAAGTACGGTTCGGTGGACATCGTGGTATGTCTGCATTTCTCCTTTCTCGTACTCCAACTAATTTTATGGCAATCATTTGTTAGGTACCCAATGCCGGGGTGTTTGAAGCTGGTACATTCTGGGAGCTCGAGTTCAAGGATGGAAAACCAGTGAAGCCAACAATGGCGACCTTCGAAGTCAACCTGTTCGGAGTGCTTTACAGTGAGTCTTCCAAGATATGTCAGGGTGGAAAAAGAAAGCAACGAAGCAATTCCCTCCTTCAGCTGCCCATCTGGCAGTGCACTATCTCCAAAAGAACAAACAAGAGGGCGATCTCAAGTCACTTGTTTTCATTGGTTCAGTAGGTGAGTACGACGATATCTTATTACTAGTAATAATTCTTGCTATTGCGTATGTCTGACGATTTTTTGCCCTCTCTTTCAGCGTCATGGATGGGCATACCCATGGGCGAAATGTACTCTGGGTCCAAATACGCCGTGCTCGGCGTCATGCGCGCTTTGCACCCCATTTTGGAGGTCAAAGGTATTAGAGTAGGCTGTATCCATCCCTTCTTCGCCGGTATGCATTCACAGTCTTCTATCACGCATCTAATTCAAAACATTCCTCGAATATCTGATAATCGCAGACACCGCCATCGTGCCTACTCCTGTAAAACTCTTCCTAGCCGGTATACCGTTGACCCCCGTTCCACGTGTGGCAGGACACATACCTTTGTTACAGTGTACCGTATAATATGGTACAGCGAACGTGTACACTGTGCCGTGTGATATGGGTTCAGCGAATTCGCTGAACCGGTGAATAATGTATTGTATATAATAGATAGTATACTATGTATATATAATATGATCTAGCAATACCTAATACATTAGTTACACATGGCCGATGGGCCCAATAAAAGTAAATCGGCAATGCCATTAGGTTTGAAATTAGATCGGCAGTGCCGATGCCTGCTAAATCGGGTTGGCATTTCATTAAATATGGCCGATTGGCATTGTCTAAAAGGTTGCGAGAGCCTCTCTGCATCCCAATAAAAAATTCCAGGTTTTATTGGTGGTCAATTGAATTATGTTGGGTTCATTTTGGTTGCTAATATTAATTTTATCAGACATGGTCCATTGCCAAATGTCTGGGACTGATGCCGATGCCGATGCCGACTCACCAGGTCTCGGCACCCTGAGAAATTTAATATAGATCATATTTAGATTAATTTAATCAGACACAGTGCATTCCCAAACATCACTGACTGCTAGTGCCAGTGCCGACTCATGGGACATCCCCCAGCAGCCGATTCATTTTTTTCCAGGTTGTATTTATGTTTAATTGAATGACATTCTGGTCATTTGATTGCAAATGCGTCTAATATGAATTTAATCAGATGTGGTCCAATCCCCCGTGTCTCTAACTGGTGCCGATGCCGATGCCGACTCACAGAGAACCTCTCGGCACCCTGATATATTGTTTTCCAGCCTTTATTGTTATTCAATTGACTCACGTTCTGGCCATTTTAGTCATAAATGCATCTAATATTAATTTAATCAGACATGGTCCATTCACGAGCATCTTTAACTGTTGCCGATGCCGATTCCGACCCACAGAGAACCTCTCGGCACCCTGATATATTTTTTCCAGCCTTTATTGTTGTTCAATTGATTCATGTTCTGGTCATTTTGGTCGCAAATGCATCTAATACTAATTTAATCGGACGTGAACCATTCCCGAGCATCTCTAACTGGTGCCGATGCCAATGCCGACTCACAGAGAACCTCTCGGCACCCTGATATATTTTTGCCAGCCTTTATTGTCGTTCAATTGATTCACATTTTGGTCATTTTGGTCGTAAATGCATCTAATCTGAATTTAATCAGACATGGTCCATTCACGAGCATCTTTAACTGGTGCCGATTCCAATGCCGACCCACCAGACACCTCTCGGCACTCCAATATATTTTTTCCAGCCTTTAATTGCTGTTCAATTGAATGTTATTCTGGTCATTTTAGTCACAAATGTATCTAATATTAATGTAATCGGACGTGAGCCATTCCCGAGCATCTCTAACTGGTGCTGATGCCAATGCCGACTCACAGAGAACCTCTCGGCACTCTGATATATTTTTTCCAGCCTTTAATTGCTGTTCAATTGACTCACATTCTGGCTATTTTAGTCGCAAATGCATCTAATATTAATTTAATCAGACGTGAGCCATTCCCGAGCATCTCTAACTGGTGCCAATGCCGATGCCGACTCACAGAGAACCTCTCGGCACTCCCATATTTTTTTCCGGGACTTTATTGCTGTTCAATTGACTTACGTTCCGGCCATGTTAGTCACAAATGCATCTAATATTAATTTAATCAGACATGAGCCATTCCCGAGCATCTCTGACTGGTGCCAGTGCCGATGCCGACTCACCAGACACCTCTCGCCATCCCAATACATATTTTTGCAGGTGGTATCTATGTTCAATTGACTCACGTTCTGGCCATGTTAGTCGCAAATGCATCTAATATTAATTTAATCAGACGTGAGCCATTCCTGAGCATCTCTAACTGGTGCCGATGCCGATGCCGACTCACAGAGAACCTCTCAGCACTCCCATATTTTTTCTGGGACTTTATTGCTGTTCAATTGACTTACGTTCCGGCCATGTTAGTCGCAAATGCATCTAATATTAATTTAATTAGACGTGAGCCATTCCAGAACATCTCTGACTGGTGCCAGTGCCGATGCCGACTCACCAAACACCTCGCCATCCCAATACATATTTTTGCAGGTGGTATCTATGTTCAATTGACTCACATTCTGGCCAATTTGGTCGTGAATCCATCTAATATAAATTTAATCAGATGTGATCCATTTCCGAGTATCTCTGACTGGTGCCAATGCCAATGCCGACTCATAGAGAACCTTTCAGCACCCCATTAAATTTTGTCCAGGTTATATTTATGTTTAATTGAATCACATTATGGTCATTTTGGTCGAAAATGCATCTAATATTAATTTAATTGGACACAGTCTCCTCCTGCACTTGTCTGGCTGGTGCCGGTACTCGTTATTAGCTGTATATAACTGAATTGGAGATAATTAAAGGCCAATCAGGATTTTGTATAATAGCCTGACTGGCATTCAGTCGGACAGTATTTTATTAAATATGGCCAATTGGCAAATAATCACAGATTGCCTTAATATGAGTAGTAGAAATGATACAGAGAAAAAAAGTGGAGGAGTCCCAAAAATGCGAAATTGACTTACTTTGACATGTCTGTTGGCTATCTGCAACTAATAAGTTAACTACGGCACACTTTCCAATGTTTATATCTGATATTATATCTCTGAAAAAAGCCATAAAGCTTAGTGGGGAGCAAAAGTTCCAAGATGAATTCAAGGCTTGCTATTGCAAGTCCTATCTATCAAGAAGGGTGTCATTTAGCTGATCATGTCTTGAAGTTCATTGGCAGGTATACAAGATTTGCAAATGAAAAGGGTATGATTATCCATAATTATTATATGGGAAGCCTGAATCTCAGTTAAGACTATGAACTGATGACCTCCATCTCATGCTGAGGATGAGAGAGTGGTACTGTATAAGTCAAAATCAGTATAGGTATGTCAGAAAGACATGGAAATGGATCACATCTGGTGATTACATTAAGATTAGATGTATTTATCACCAAAATGACCAGAACATGATTCAATTGAATATCCATAAAGGCCAGAAAAAAAAATCAGGGTGCCGAGAGGTTCTCTGTGAGTCGGAATCGGCATCGGCACCAGTTAGAGATGCTCAGGAATGGCTCACGTCTGATTAAATTAATATTAGATGCATTTGCGACTAACATCGCCAGAACGTGAGTCAATTGAACATAGATACCACCTGCAAAAAATATGTATTGGGATGGCGAGAGGTGTCTGGTGAGTCGGCATCGGCACTGGCACCAGTCAGAGATGCTCAGGAATGGCTCACGTCTGATTAAATTAATATTAGATGCATTTGCGACTAACATGGCCAGAACGTGAGTCAATTGAACATAGATACCACCTGCAAAAATATGTATTGGGATGGCGAGAGGTGTCTGGTGAGTCGGCATCGGCACTGGCACCAGTCAGAGATGCTTGGGAATGGCTCACGTCTGATTAAATTAATATTAGATGCATTTGCGACTAACATGGCTGGAACGTAAGTCAATTGAACAGCAATAAAGTCCCAGAAAAAATATGGGAGTGCTGAGAGGTTCTCTGTGAGTCGGCATCGGCATCGGCACCAGTTAGAGATGCTCAGGAATGGCTCACGTCTGATTAAATTAATATTAGATGCATTTGCGACTAACATGGCCAGAACGTAAGTCAATTGAACAGCAATAAAGTCCCGGAAAAAAATATGGGAGTGCCGAGAGGTTCTCTGTGAGTCGGCATCAGCATCAGCACCAGTTAGAGATGCTCAGGAATGGCTCACGTCCGATTAAATTAATATTAGATACATTTGTGACTAAAATAGCCAGAATGTGAGTCAATTGAACAGCAATTAAAGGCTGGAAAAAATATATCAGAGTGCCGAGAGGTTCTCTGTGAGTCGGCATCGGCATCGGCACCAGTTAGAGACACGGGGGATTGGACCACATCTGATTAAATTCATATTAGATGCATTTGCAATTAATATTAGATACATTTTTGACTACAATGACCAGAATGTGATGACTGAATATAAATATAACTTGCATAAATGCTGATCGGCCTATGCTGACAGCCGATCAGCCATATGCCGGTCAGCCTATTCTACAAAATGCCGATCGGACACATGCCGATCAGTCTAATGCTGAATACCGATTGGACAAATGCTGATTGGCCTATTTTAATAAAATGCTGATCGGCCTATTTATTTATTGCCAATCACCCATATAATACATAGTACATGATTATAGTATTCACTGCCGATGTAATTTAGTGTCCACCGGCACTGCCGATTTAATTTTATCGGGCCCATTGCGCATTTACAAATATGTATTAGGTTGCTAGATCATATTATACAGTATAATGTATACTACCTATTAATAATTGTATACACTACATTATTCACTGGTTCAGCGAATTCGCTGAATCCACATCACACGGCACACTGTATACGTTCGCTGTACCATATCATACGGTACACTGTAACATGCCTACCTGGGCAGGAGCCATCTTCTATGCTGCCACCGATCCGGACATGGCCACCAGCGGCTCGGCATATCTCCTCCTCGATGATGGCCCTGTGTTCCTGGTCCCCAAGGAAGAGTTCAAGGAGGGCGTGTACAAGATGATCGACGACAGGTCAAATGCAGTACGGGGGTACGCCATTTTATTTCCCATTTATATGCGCGGGCTGCTGATTACGCTCTTGGGACATACAGAGCACTAAGTGGCGCGACGGCATGGTTCGCATTCTTGCGTGACGTCTGGCGCATCACTGGGAAATCCGTTATTGGTGTTGGCTTGACCGCCGCACTGGCCAAGGTCGCTTGGGATCACAAGGATTCGATAGAACAGTACCTCCGCACACTCGTTCACTAATCGGCGATGGATTTACTGTGGGCATTTAAGGGTCTCTGCATAACACAAAACAGAAAAAACACATGAATATCGCGTCGGACCACATATAAATAGTACTGCAGCACCGCAGCACCACAGCACTGATAGTGCAACCTACCTGCGACTGTTCTGCACCCGGATGAAGAGCCAGTTCACGGCAGCTCTGACGCCTGTCCTAGAAACGCAACAGAGGGAAGGCACGGTCAGATGTCGGTTTCGGGTTGGAAATTGGAGCAATCACGAGGAACGGAACAGAATAAATAATAGGTAGAGCATGAAAATATAGTACATGACAGAAACCCAGAAAAGAATAACATACCCTTCGAGGGCAGACACACCCATGACATCCAAGCTTGCTAATTCGTCCTCCCAGTTTCTTACCATCAAACGAACCTTGTTTAGGTTTACATACTTTATCGGGGTTGGGTCACGGGAAGCTCTTGCCAAACAGACACAATTAGCCTCTCAAATTTCCGTTTGGCTTGCGCGATATTGAGCTCCTCAACGTTTGCCTCTTATTCTTTCGGCGTCTCCATCTACAGAAGGGTATTTAGTTTCTTGAGTGGATCGCCGTGTGCGTTAATACGACCACCATGAAGCGAGGAGCATCAGAAATGGCGTCAGCCGAAGTACACAGCTCGAAAAAGGCGAAAGCGGAAAATGGGAAAGCAGCTCAGGTAGTACAGGCGACAGAAAACGTTGGCGGCGAATGGACCAAAGTCGAGAAGAGGAAAAAGAAGAAGGCGTCGAGGATAGAGGCCAAAGTCGATGTGTGTATCCTCCCTTCGTGACCTTATTTGATCACACCAAATGCCCAGGAAAGCCATGCAATCCTGGTTGGTACCTGTTCATCACGTTCTTAACGGTTTTTTCTTCTTCTTGTTATGCAGACTGCACACCCTCGATTTATGTATTCTAATACGGAGATCGTCAAGCGGAGTAATGCCATTGCTATCGACGTGAGTGGCTTGTTTTTTTTGGTGGAAGAAGTTATGACTCGAACTTCGTACTTTGATGTAGGATGTACGAGACCTCGTATTGCACCTCATTGCAGACGCCCCGCCGCCTAATTGGCTTCGTATCGATGTGAGTATCATCTGTACAGCATTCTCTTCAAAACCATGTTAATTTTGTACTATTCTAGAACTCCCATATGATCCAGAAGGTTGTCGCGTTGCTGGTACCAGGGCTGACACCTGACCTTCTATCCCTACCGCCGTTACCCACTTCTGCGATTATAAACCCCAATCTTCCGCTTTCGATACCCTTGTTATCACCCTCGGACTTGGACAGTGCGGCGAATATACCCTTTATCGCCAGTACATTCAGCCATGCGTGCCCGACACGTGCACCCGGCGACCAGACGCGAATGCACAGCGTCCTCAGTTCATTCTTCACGGGTCCTGTGAGCGGCGAGGAGAAGAAGCGGAGGTTGACGCAAAGGGTGCAATGTATGTTGCTCATTTCTACCTGTCATTGCGATGCCGTCTGTAACTCAGTTTCTGTCTTGCAGCAGAGATCAACAAGTCTGATCCGACTCAGTATTTGCTATCGCTGGAACAAATGATCGAGAATGAATATCCTATACCATCCTACTTGGCAGATGTTTTCGAGAAATCTTCTGGATGGTTGGAGAGTCCTGAGCCTGCAGCGAATGAGAACAAGTGGAATCAGAAGATTTATGCGATTGATTGCGAGATGGTTCGTCACAGTCTCAAGAAGTGCTTATGGTTCTATCTAATACTTTTATTCAGTGTATAACGGAGGACGGAAAAGAGCTGACTCGAGTCTGCTTAATTGACTTTACCTCCGGAATTGTCGTCTACGACCAACTGGTAAAACCTTCCAAACCTATCCTCGACTATCTAACACGGTATGTCTTTTTTCAATATCCAAGATATGCAGACTAACTAACATGCTTGACGAAAGATGGTCAGGAATCACCGCAGAAGCACTCAACCCTGTAACAACGACACTAGCCCAAGTCCAAGCCCACATCCTGCGCCTCCTGTCACCACCCGCCGCCAACCCCTTCTCTCTATCTTCCTCAAAAACGACCGAACCAGCGCCACCTACACCTATCCTCCTCGGCCACTCACTCGAGTCCGACCTCAAAGCCCTCAAAATCTGCCACCCACGATGCATCGACACCGCTCTCCTATACCACCACCCGCGCGGTCGGCCGCTAAAACCAGGCCTAGCGTGGCTCACGAAGAAGTGGTGTGGGCGCGAGATCCAGACGCGCGGCGAGGGTGGCCACGACCCCGAGGAGGATGCTCGGGCGTGCCTTGACCTCCTGAAGAAGAAGCTGGAGAATGGGCCTGGGTATGGAGAGTTCAAGATCGACTACGAGTCGATTTTCGAGCGCATGGCGAGGTCGAACGGGCGGCATGGAAGGATGACGGGGGGTGTGAAGACGGCTGTTGTGGATCATGGAAGTCCCTCGGTTATGCATGGGGCAAAGGCGAACACGGCGATTGGGTGCAAGAGTGATGATGAAATTCTGGAGAATCTGCTGAACGTAATCCCGTCTCATCAGTTCGCGTTTGGGCGGTTCATGGCACTCGCGAACATGCTGGGGTGTAAGTGCTTTCCACATCGAGTAGTTATCGCGACTTGTACTAATCCATTTGCTCCTTTCATCTTTTCAGGGGTTACACCGAAAGCCTCCGCAGACCAGCCACCCGCAGCACCAGCGACGACCGTCGAGCCACCACCCTCACTCGTCGACCTCGCACCCATCCTCTCCAACCTTGACAAGCACCTAAAAACGCTCCACGCTTCCCTTCCACCACGCACCGCGCTCGTCATCTTCACAGGCCACTCCGACCCACGCAAGATGTCAATCCTCAACGCCCGAAAGAACGCATTCGAGAGCGCGTTGAAGAGCGGGAAGACGCCGGAGGAGATAAGGCCGCTAGGTCTGACGTGGTCGGCGACGGATGGACGGGATCTGGAGGAAGCGGTCGAGCTTGCGCGCAGGGGGTTGCTTTTCCTTGGGATTAAGCAATAGTTTCATAGTCCTTACTGTTCTACTCTTCGTGTACCTCGTATGTTTTCTTTCGATTCGACATGTTTTTGGTGATTAGTCATCGCGCTGGCATTTTTGCTGCAATCCACAAACACAAGTTACATGGGCATCGTCCTCCACAGCTCATATATGTCGGTCCTTCGGAGTGATAGCGATAGAATACGAAGAGAACATCATGCATTTAGTTGCTGACTTAGTTGATCAGTGGGATTGCTAATAGTAATTTACGACTGTACACGATGAACAAACGCCCGTCCACTCCACATCCATGTCTTCCGCGTTGGACAGACAGACAGACAGACAGTCAGTTCGTTAAATAGAATGAGATTTTTTTCTACAAGAAGAGTCAACTCGAGAGTACACAAAAGCAAGCAGATAAACGGGAGTAACTAGACAAGGGGACTTGAAGCTGAGAGCAACGGAAATCGGAGACGGCAGTGGTGGTGGTAGTGGATAGAAGTGGAGGATAGAGGATGCGCGTGTAGACGTGGATGGGTAAAAGAAGGGTGTGATAACGACAATGAAACAAAAGACATCCTTATTCTTCCTCGGGATCGTCAAAGCCATCAACGGCGACGTTCCACTTCCATCGGCCTTCCAGGAACCCATTGGCAGTATCTTCGAGGACGATCTCGTTTCGCTTCTGCACGTATACCTGTATGAGGTCCAAGCGAAGGATGGGAAAGAAGATGGGGTAAGAATGACATCGATAAGCCACCCATATTTAAGGAGCAGGATACGCACTGTCTTGTTCGTCACCTGCTGCCTGAGCGTTGGGATGTTCTCCGACTCGATCGGCGATTCGAGCAATTCCGAAAGGTCCTCGACGGCCTTCTCCAGATCCCTATAAAATAATGTCAATGCCGTCAGCGCTCACTCATCACGTAAAAGAAAAAAAGACCGAAAAACCGACCTTTGATTATCCTCAAATAACTCTTTCACGTTCCCCTTGGCCAGATAATACGCCATCGCATACGTCCACTTGAGCGTCATGCGGCACTTGTTCACCTCCTCGACCGCCTTCTTCATGAACTGCACCTCGATCCACGTCAGCGCCGACGTGATCTGCATTTCCTCCATCTTCTTCTCCGTCATGACGTAGAGGTCCAGCGAGAGCTTGGCGGATTGCTCATGGTTCGCCCAGCGGTTGTAGTACTGTTTTTTCGTTCGTTAGAATGAGAATGAGAACGGGATGAGGATTTGAAGAGGTATAAACGAGGAAGAGAGGAAGGAAGGACGTACGTGGAGGTACCGCTCGAGAGATGCGCGGCTCTTACTCTGCGCATCGCGAGCCTCGACGCCCGTCTTCTCGTCGTATCGGTTGCACGAATACCACGCCGTACCATGCTCGCTCCAAGGGCCCATACACACCCAGCAAAACTCGTGTTTACACTTCTTGCACGTCATATGGCTGTTGACAAAAAGATAAGAAAAAGATCCCAACAATAGGCCAACACATACTTGCACCCCCCATTCTTCTCAATCGTGCTTTGGCAATTCGAGCACTCCTTCGTATTGCTCTTGATCCAATTTGCCGTCTCGCTGTCGTCGCGGCACTTCTTGAGCCACATCTTGGCGACGTTACAAATCACCGGCCTATGATCGCTCTCGATCGGGCACCCAAAGCAAAACGTGTGCTCCTTGCCCTGCAGCCCGAGCCCGAGCTGCTGGCTCTGCGACATCTCCTTCTGGCTCCCGCCGCCAATCCCCCTCGCGCCACACGACACCGTCGGCACCACCGTCGTCAGACTCGCCTTGGACGCCGCGGACGGGCACGACACCGTGTTCGTGCACGACGGGTACGGGCAGAACTTGAGGCTCTTGTTGCACCCGACGAAGTGCCGCACGAACAGCTCCTGCATGCGCGCCCACGTCTTCGCGTTCTGCGCCTCCTTCGCCTGCTCCTCCGCGGTGGTCGGCGCGGGCGCACCGGGGGCGGGCACAAGCAGATCGTGGATGAAGCGGTCAGGGGCGACCAGGGCACACCCCTCTGCCATGCAGCGCACCGTGTGCTCGCTCTCGTCGCGGATCTTGGACACCACGTAGTCCGTCCAGCACTCCGTGCAGAACGTGTGCGAGCAGTCCAGCGCGAGCGTCTGCAGCCCCGGCGCATCGTTGAAGCAGATCTGGCACACGAAGGACTCGTCGGCCTTCTTCGCGGACGGCGCTCGCTGTATCGACTTGGGCGCCGTCGTCGTTGTTGGCGAGGCGGATTTGGTGGACGAGGATGATTTGGACGCCGGGGCTAGGCCTAAGAGTTTTGTGGCGCCACGTGTTGTGGGTCTGCGGGAGGCGGTTGTGGGCTGGCTCGTGGCGGTAGAAGAGATGCTATGCGTGCGGGACTGTGCCTGTTGGGAGGCAGCAGTCGTCTCGGGTAGTGTCACCCCCGCAGCAACGAGCACGGCGCTAGCGTTGTCCATGTACTTCTCGATAAGCTTCTCCTTGTTCCACTTCATGTACCGCATGAGCAGAGTCGCGGTATCGGCCTGTATTTACAAAATCGGGTGAGCATCCCGGCTTACTCCCCCTCTTTCTTGAAGACAAAGGAGAAAACCCACCTCGACGCCAAATATGCCGCAGATGTGGTCCACATCGCGGTGCATGAGCTTCTCGATAGCCTGCTGGCTGAGGGACTCGTAGTCGACCTCGTAGGACTTTCGCTTGCCCTTGGACGGCACTTTAAAGTCCTCCCCGTAATTGTCCATGTTGATATCGTCGCCCGATTCTATAAAACGCAAATACCCCCACAGTCAGCTAAAATCATCCCAGCAAAAAATAATACAGAGAACGAGTAAAGTAAATGATCCCGACCTTCTTCCTCGCCCTCATCCTGGGTACCATCAATCATCTCCTCATCATCGTAGTACTCGCCATCGTCATCAGAGAACTCGTAATCAGACATGGCGCTGTCTAAGCTATAGGGTGTGGAAAAGAAACCTTGTGTGTGGCTATAGATCGATGGGGGGAGTAAGAGTCTCCAGGAAACCTCGGCCGCTTCACTGAATCATCATGAATCCGCTTATGTACTCCCACGTGACTCTCCCGGGCCTAGTGGCTGTGCACCGACGCCTCCGTCCCAAGAGTCCGAGATAATTAAATAATTCCGCTCGAAGGACAGCTTCCATGACTCGAACTGCGTCGGCGCTACTCACGTCAATGGTATGCACCTAAATGACTCTTTTTTCAGGAAAAAATATTGTATCTTCGGAGAATGACGCTATTTCTGCCCCAGATTCCGAATATCCGAGTCGTGGAACGAATCAGAATTCGTCGCTAAGGACATGAACAAAACAAAGCCCATACCTTCGTTATACATGCCACCGTATTTCCAAAGACAAGGTAGTCGCATCTTTCTTCTTCCTGATTCAGCACACGGCTAAAGCATTCTTTCTCGAGATTTCAAATGATTCAACAATGGATAAAGACAGGTATCGTATGCGTCGTATGTGTAAACTGTAAGCGAGAACAAACGTCCTTTCGATGAAAAATGAGGTGCAAGAAGAAGCGGGAAACGAAAGAATTAAACTCAGGGCCACAACTGTCCAGAAGCGCTCAAGCATCCTCCCCACCTCCAACAAGTGCTACCCTTTAGGAGCTGATCAAATTCCCATTCGAATCCCGCTCAAACAACAAAATAGCAGGACCAGCAACGATCGTATCATCCGTCGCCTCGGTCCCGCTAGTCGTCGCCATAGCATAGACCTGCCCCGACAGGCCCTCCGGCACAGCGACCTCCCCGTTCGTAATAGGAACAAACGTCTTGTCGAGTCCAGAGAAAAAGGCAATGAAGGTCGGGGTGCCAGTGCTCGACTTGGGAGCGACCGTCTTGGATTTCTTTCCAGGGACGGGGTTGCTCAGCGTAAGCGCTGGGAAGGCGTGTACGGGCAGCGCAGGGTTGCTCGAGGGGCAGGAGGTAATGAATCCAGCCGCGAGGGTGTAGACCTGGTTCAAACTGAGAGGTACCTATAGAAACAAAATCAGGGAACCGCATACAAGTGACAGAAACTGGAGGAACACTTACATCAAACGCCCCGCTCCATCCAGCAAACTTATTGACGGCAGACGCCACCCAACTCGCATGTCGAGCCTCTGTTGCAAGGACGCTCGCCGCCGCCGTCAAATAATCCTTGTTGGTGATCAGCTGCGCAGCGCCAGTGTACGCCGATGTGCCTATATGCACGCATGTATTCAGCACTCTTCTTCTTCCAGCGTCAAGCGTCAAGGAAAGCACGAAAAACACTAACCGACGCCTTCAAGAATCTGGCTCAGAGCCGCAAACGACTTTGGATCGGTATATGGGCTATCAAATCATCAGCACCGTTTCCCTCCAAGACAAAAGTGAAAAGACTGAAACATACAAATTATAAGTACAAGGCTTCGTCGCCTTTGCGCCCAACGCATCGCTCAAGAACTTGACGTGCGTCTTCTCATGATCTGCAACCTGCGCGAAGCGTCCCCGCGCAAAAGTGGGCAAGCCAGCGTTCAAGAACGCCTGCTGGTCAAACTTGGCGAGGGCCCCGCCGTAAAAGGCGTTCTCGACGTGCTCGAGCGTGAGCGCAAAATTCAGGACGGTGGCGTCTGTAATATGAAAGAGTAGGAATTCGAAAGAGCCATAGAAATTAACTCGTTAGTGGGATGTCATTGGTGTTGTCGAACAGATACGAACCGTCAATGTTACTCGCACGCTTGGCGGGAGCCTGCAAAGGCGACGATACAACCAGCCGAACCGAAAGGGCGGCGATGACGATTGAGAACAGGGCTTGGCGCATCTTCAAAGAATTATCGGTTGGGGTTTGTAGGTAGATAGGCGAGAAATGACTAGGAAAGGTTGAAGGAAAGGAAAAGATCCTGATTTTCTTTTTTTTCGTTTTTCTCCACCTTTTATACCTTTCTCGATCCCAGCTCAAGTGCTGCTGGCGGCGGGCATCTCGGGGTGTTTTTCACTGGAAGTCGATCCACTTCCTGTCGTTGTTGGAAAATGACGCGAAATGGCAATGCAGTCCATAAATAGCTCTGTCCGTGCGGCGGCGTTCAGCAAGAAAAACGAAAAATTCTAAAATTTCAGAGGTATTATATAGTAGGACAGAAACATTATGTATACAAACTCTAGAGCAGTGTATATTCATTATTTCTCGAGTTTAAGAGCGAATTTAAAGACATGGATGTGGCTAGATTAAACCGAGGATCGAATGCGCCACATGCAATCGATCGGACAGCCAATAATATTCGCCACGGCCATCTCGGAGTCATGCCAATCCTCTGCGGCGCCTTGCCGTATCGCAGCGGTGCATGTTTTCCAGATCATACGAGTTTCTTAACAATTTTATCTCAGGAGTCGGGTCTTCAATGTGTTGAGTGTCGACGTATTGCGTATGAAGTACTTCCGGAGAGGAAAGGTGCTATGGATACGAAGCATTAAAAGTAAACGACTGAAGTCTTGGTATCTCCTCACTGATCTTTCTCTATCCAGTTCTCAATTATGACATGTACGAAGAATTACATGCGAAGGTCTGAAGCCTGAAGGATCTGGCACGAATAATGGGTCTAGAATTCAAGGTAGGGTTGAAAATTATGACTCAAGTGTACTTCCATCCCTTCTCTTGTCAGTTGACCAAACGTGAAAACGTCCTGGAGATGGAAATGCCTGTTGAAAGTCGTCCTCACTTTCATGCGCCCAAGACGACTTCCACGCGGTCTTCGAAACCGACTGGACGCCACCTTCGAGATCGCACCATCAACGAATGAGCATCCCCGTAATTCCAATGTTCGAAGCCCAGGGAGAATGTAGTGTGAGTCTTCGGTGTGCATTAAAGCAGCAACGACAGTGTCGACGGGAATTATCGTTGCCAGAGTAAGTTCTACGAGTGATGAGAAGGACGGAGAGGAAAGTTGGAGGATAAGTTGCTCTTGATTTTGCTCGGCTGTGTAATCCATAAAGGAAAATCTCTCCAAACGACACTGCGAGCGGACGAGCATCAGGTCAAGTGCGTTCCAGATCCTGCCGGGGTCTTGATACTTCATGACATTCTGCAGCAGTGCAACCCGTAAACGAGGGACTACGAGCTTGTCGTACAGCACGAATGACTGGGCTAACGATGTCACTCGCAAGATTTGGAGAGCGGGGAGGGTTATAGGAATTATATCATTTTGTTCCTCAATTAGACTTGTTTGGCCGATGTGTAGATCTTCGAGTAGCCGGCACTGTAATAATGCGCTGAAGAGGCGATCTGTGGCCGTTTCTGGGCATTGAGAGAGATCGAGAGATCGCAGCTGCGACCAAGGTGGGTGCGCTTCTGCCTTGGGGCGGTAAAAGTCGGGTTGCGCCCATTTGAGCTTGCGGAGGGACGGGAGTCTGAAAAAGAGGCGCGCGAGGTCATTCATATTGTTGTTGGCGCGATCGCTGCTCTTGTCGTTCAAAGTGAAAGATTCGAGCTGAATCAAGGAGCCGAGCCCAACGACCTCGCAAAACGATGCAAGGGCGTCTCCTTTCTGGCAGGTGAATTCAACAGCTTTCCATCTACTCGCATAAGACGCGAGCAGATCAGCGAGTGATCTGAGAGGCTGGTGCAACCCCTTCATGTACTCGGTGCCGCACCAATGCCAGGAGAGGAGGATGCTGATGGGATGCTGACGGCTGCGTGCAAGCCATACTCTCAGGAGCTCGAGCTGACGCTCTTTGGGACATTCGATTATAGCGATGTGTGACCAGAGCTGCGGCATGTCAAGAACAAGATTGCGCCATTGTGCGCAAACTTGGCCGAGAAAGAATGGCTCCGGGGTCGAGTGGCATTGGTGATGGTGAATCGATGTGATTTTTGAAACCAGTGGCTCGTACCTGGCATGCGCACTAAACAGATCAGGGCTGCTCATCTGCATGCATAGCTCTGTGCTCGAGTGGGAGCATGCTATGCTGTGCATAAACACCTCTCCGAGGACATCGACCGGTAGCACCTTGTTAATCAACGCAGGTTCGTTCTGGATGCCGCGAGACATCTACGACAGAGCAAGTCGACCTAGTCAGGCTTCTAAGGTAAATTTTTTATACTCGTATCACCGTGAAAGAATGCGGGAGATACCTTGAAAATATCGGTTCGAATCAAGTTCAAGTTCAAGTTCAACAAGTTATTATTAAACAGCAAGGCGCATCAATCACGTGCATTCCGCGCACGGCGGAGTGCACAGGACCCTGCTTTATGCTGTCAGATGTCCGATCCCTATGCGGACGGAAATGGCCTTAAAATCCAGCCTATGTTCGATCCTTATGCGGACGGAAACCGAAAAATTTGGCCGGACGTCCGATCCAAACAGGGTCCGGAAGTGGCCGGTCGGTACGCAGGTCCGATCCCAAATTCGTACATTTGTACATGGTTGTCGATGGTCCTTTGTATCAAACACGACCAACAAAATTTCTTTGTCGATCGCCACCTCCACATATCGCAGATCGCAAGTGCCGTTACTGTATCGATATTCTCAATGAAAGACGGAGGGCGTTGATGGCTCCAACGGTTACGATCTGGTGAGGACCTTAATTTTCAATATGCAGATATCAGCTTGTTAAGTGCCTTGCCGTAGAATCCTTGGACCCCTCATCATCATCGCGCTCTACATAGAATCTCGTCAGGCAGCGTCGGGCTGAACGCAACCTTGATTTTATTTTATTTCTTTTTCAATTTAATTTTTTGGTATGTTTCTACCTAAAATAAATGTCCGATCCCCTATGCGGACGGAATTTGGCCTGCAGTATGTATCATCTGCTATGCGGACGGAAATGGGGTCAAAAAGGTAGGTCCGATCCTTATGCGGACGGAACCAGCAAAAAAACGTCCGTACATAAGTGCAAAAATTTGGCCATTTTGGATCGGACATCTGACAGCATAAAGCAGGGTCCTGAGTGCACGGACCTCTGGGTCTGAGGACATTTGGGTCGCTTTTTCTGTAGGGCCTGTATGTAAAGGCTTTGCGGAATCCGAACCAGCGAGTTTAGCGTACGTCTGAGGGATTGCTTAGAAGTACTTGATTTATATCATGGTATTATATAATGACATGGTTTTTAACACCTTTGTTCGTGAGTGTCAGAAGAGTTGGAAAGGGGATGGAGGTGAAGGTCTCGGGGAAATTTTGCCGAGCTGTTCAACCGGCCTCTGTTCCATCAATCTTTTACGCAGTCATTGCTGTGTGTGCTGCGGACAAGTGCATCCGCATTGCTGATCCGTAGGACCGCCCTCACCCCGGAATGCAAAATTAGATACATACTGAACGTTGAACGCCGAGGGTGAAAGGGATTTGACATCCTGGCTAACCTCGGGCTTTGCGCAGTCTAACCGATACCAAGACCGCTGGTGTTATGCAATTTTCAAAAATGGACTCTCACACTGCAGTCATTAGAGTCAGATAACAACATGCATATGTCTGTAAATCGAAATGGCAGACGGAGGATGTCTCAGAGTTGTCGGTGGGCTTTTCTCTCGCATATTTTTCCTTATGCTTTATGTTCTGTCAAGATAATACCAGCCGTCAAAACAGGTATCAATCGTCAGCCTGTTGAGATAAACGTCCTGGTATTCCGTCACTGGGCTGTATGGATGGCAGTGCAATGTGCACTGATATTAACACGCCGACGAACCGCGGTCACGAAACACCTGAGCGCTCCGTGCATCGCAGACGAATGTACGGCCTGCTCATAGCTGATTTCCCCTGCCCGATCGACCCCGCTCTAGCCCCCTGATCCTCGATCTCGAGATGCAACAAGAATTTGATAAATGTTATACATACCTGTTGTTATGCGATCGCGAATTTCGGACTGGACTAGACTGGACCATGTGAAAGACGAGTTGTCACCGTCCGACCGGTACCACAGACATGCCCAGCGTCAAAAGTCTCAACGTCAGTTTGGAGTTCTCTGAGGCAAGAGATGGTTTTGATGGACGTGGACTACTGAAACGTGAATGCATGACGGTTTGACTGAGAATCAAAAAAATGAATGTGGCTCTGACATTGTGAGAATTGCGGGCATCGCCAAGCCCTTTACACCGCATTATTTACGGGCAATCGGCGGTAACCGCGGTATCGGCGATATTGAGAACCTTTTTTAGTAATTTGTCGGCTGTACGGCAATTGTGATCGAGTTGGTTACCTGACCTTGCGGCCACTTTGAACAGCTCCCATCCTCGTCCTCCCACTCT
Source organism: Flammula alnicola (assembly GCA_015499995.1). Taxonomy (NCBI): domain Eukaryota; kingdom Fungi; phylum Basidiomycota; class Agaricomycetes; order Agaricales; family Strophariaceae; genus Flammula; species Flammula alnicola. The sequence continues at coordinate 138,414 of JADNRV010000128.1, forward strand.
CGAGGACATTTCCCTCAAATGTCGTCCTCAACATCGGCGGTGGCGTCGGCGACATCCTCTGCCGTCACCAAAACAATTTCAGCGGGCTCAAACCTCAAGGTTGGCGCCGAACGGTTGTTACTCTTGGTTGTGGTAGCTGATCCTAGACTTTCGTGCAGATCGTTGGGATTATCTTGGCAATAACCAGTGGGTTGCTTATAGGTTCAAGTTTTGTGTTCAAGAAGAAGGGGCTCCTTCGCTCGCAGGCGGGCGGAGAGCTGGGCGAAGGTGTTGCGTATTTGAAATCGGTGAGTTCAACACCCATGATTTCATAGTGGGCCAGCTGGTGATCCTGACGACGGTTTCTCAAGCCACTATGGTGGACAGGAATGAGCAGTACGTGCGCGCTATCGAAGGAGAGTCATGGAATGCTGAAAGGTCTTGCTGTTAGTGATGATCCTTGGAGAACTATGTAACTTTGCTGGTGCGTCGTGTGTTTCATCTCCTTTACCGTTAGCTAAGTCTCAAACTTCTCCTTGCACAGCTTATGCTTTCGTGGAAGCTATTGTCGTCGTACGCTGCCTCTATTACTATGTCTCGACACCCCACTCACTCGCTGCATCGAATAGACGCCGTTAGGCGCACTATCCGTCGTCATCTGCGCCATCCTTTCATCATTGTTCCTCAACGAAAAGCTCAGTTTCTTCGGCTGGCTGGGCTGTGCGTTGTGCATTGTACGTGTCCTTATTTCGTCCTCAGGCATGTTACAATTCTGATTTCATTGGACATTGAAGCTTGGCTCAGTTATCATCGCCCTCAACGGTACCCAATATCCGCATTGTCGTTGCTAAAAATAGTTCTCACCCTCGTTGCTTTCTTCCCTTCCAACAGGTCCCCAGGAAGCGAGTGTTGGCCAGATCCAAGTGTTCGAAAAACTCTTCCTCGCTCCTGGTTTCCTTACGTATATTTGCGTCCTCATCGCCATTTCCTTGGTGATTGTCTTCTACTTCGCTCCCAAGTATGTCCTTGTTTTACTCTTTTGTTCAGGATAATTATGCTAAACCTACCACTCCTTTCGTCTCAAGATATGGCAAGAACAGCATGTTGTGGTATATCTCCGTGTGTAGTATGATTGGTGGCATATCTGTTAGCGTCACCACTGGTCTCGGAGCCGCGATTGTGCAGACAGCTATGGGCGATAACCAGGTATGTTGTATGCCTCCGGTTATTTGTGATCGCGACAGGCTGATATTGGTTGCTAGTTTAAACACTGGTTCATGTACTTTTTGTTCGGATTTGTTATTATTACCCTCTGTAAGTGGTTGTGTGATAGCTTTGGCTCGCAAGGGAGATTGACAACAGGGCCTCTTTACGTATAGTGGTGGAAGTGTACTACCTTAATGTCGCGCTTGCTTTGTTTAATACTGGTAAGCAACCTCCATTTCTTGATATCTGGCCTCGCTTTACTAACTGCTGATCTCCAAATAGCTATGGGTGAGTTTGGTATACGATGATTAACGATTCTGATATTGACGGCCATCTAGTCACCCCAACCTACTACGTGTTTTGTGAGTTATGGTTTTCACCTTCTGTGATGCTTCTCGTCTCATATTACATGCAGTTACGTTCTGTTCCATGGTGACGACAATTGTGGGTCGTTAGTGTCTCTGTGATTGTTGCCTGGGTTTACACTTTCTCTCTAGATTCTCTTCCAAGGATTGCACGCCAGTGTCGCCCAGATCATCACGATCGTCATGGCATTCCTCATTATCTGTTTAGGAATAACCATTCTCCAAATGTCCAAAGTTGACCCCGACAAGCTCAACAAGCTCGATCGTCGGTCTACAATCCTACTACAGGCAGCAAGGGCGCAGACGGAAACCATGGACGAGAAGGGCGCTATGGGATACGAAGATCCGGGGATGGACACCCTGCGGGGTTCATTCGGTACTGTTGGAAGCATCATCCGAGCTCGGACCGTCAGAAGGATGAGCCAGCGTAGCCAAAACAACTCGCATCTGCAGATGCGGCCACAAGGTGCCGCTGCACCGTACAACCCAACTGCTTCGTGGATGAGCGCTGCAGGTGTACCTGAGCATCCGGAGGGTTTCGCCGGAATGCAGCGGCATCAGCTGTACGATGCACCTGTGCCTCGAGACGATACTTCCTCCTTCCGAGCGCCCTCTGTGCATTCGCAGCTTGCCAACGTCGGCAAGCGGCCCACGATCAAGTTCGATAGCCAGGATGTGGTGCATCAGTATAGCAGGCCGGGCCAGCCCCAATCGCCAGCGACCCACGAACATCGACAAGCCGTCCATGGCTCTGTGCTCCTGCAGGACGGATATCCACCGCTACCGCCATTACCTGCGCAACGGGATACTGTGGTATCAGAAGGCAACCTCCTGGAGATCGACACTCCCATTCAGCCCCCGCGGAATTCAGGGCTGTCGACGCCCACTGCAAATGAACATACCGATATCTCTGCGACTCTACCGAACCAAATGGTCACACTACCGCCATCATTGGCGAATGAGCATGTGGTGCATAGTGCGCCCCCGACGATGTACCAGCGGTTCGGGTCATCGCAGCCTGTACATAAGGACTCGAGGGAGCTGTTTGAGCGCGGGACGCTGCTTTCGTTCCCTTCGGTCACAGACTCGGCGCCGAGCGAGTGGAACGACGAGCAGCTGGAGAGACTGCAGCTGTATGCGGAGAAGGGCAGCAATAGCCCTAAAACCTCGAGCATAAACCTGAGTTCGAAGGCGAAGGAGAAGGAAAGGTCGAGGTCGAGAGAGAAGACGAGGACGCCGAAGAGGTACCCGAAGGGGCTCGGGGAGGAAGATCGGGAGGAGAGCGAGAGCTTGTGGCATAAGAGCGCAGCCAGCTTGGAGGAGAGTGATACGGAACTGCCGCCTGATATGGGGAGTATAAGGCTGGTGCAGCCGAAGTTTTAGGTGTAGGCGCAGGGTAGGCATTTCGCGTGCTGGGTCTCCTTGATCTTCTACTCCCTCTAACTGACTTCTGCTTTACCTTTTTTTTATCACCTCTGCTTTGGGTCGCCTGGCGTCTTCGCTTCCTGTACCTCCGTTTACACACCTTTCTGCGTTTTGTCTACCTTGTAACTGGTCGTTCCAGTCGCCTACCTGCCTCTCTAGCTACCGCCATTCCCTCCTTGCTTCCCTCATCACTGTGGCTATCCTAGGACCTCAACCCACTACACCACCTGCTTTTGATACTACCACCACCTCTCTTGCTGCTGCTTCTGCAGGTGCAATTTCTGTACTGTGTAAAGATAGAGAACATGACATTATTTACTTATCCACGGGACTCTTTTTAAAAGAAATTTTATTGTTTTCTTTTATTCTATTTTTTCTCTCTTCCTTTGGTTTTCGTTTTGCTTTGAGCCCCTCTAACTACGCATTTCTTATCACGATCTGACATGATTTATACCTGCGTGAACATTGGTGCTTTCACCAACTTTTCGCAGAGATGGTCTTGAATGCCGAGCCTTGTCAAGTGTTGTGCCTGCGGCCCGACTCTTTCGGATGTGTGCAGCCCTGAGCACCGCCCATGCGCGCCTTGATGAATTCTCCGTTCAGGGTTCTGTTCGAAAATATTTCAACAGTGATGCGAAACGTACTTGTCCCCCTTGAACCTCTTCGACTTCCAGCAACTTGCCTCGGTGACAACTGGCAAAAATGAGGGGCAAAGTTCACGACTTCAACCCGAGTCTCCTGGGACTCATCGCGTTTTTCGAGATTCTCGCGCTGGCTCGTGGAGGAGGAAGTAACGCGCATCTGAACGAGCTCTTTTTCATTCCCGTCGCTTCGCTATGCATCTACATGGTGTTTTTCTGCGCGTCGGAAAATGCAACTTCGGATTACGCTCTATCTATGAACGCCAGCACGCTATTCTTTTGTGCATCGGACTTTATCCTCCTCCGGAAGCACCAACGCGAGTTGAGGATGATAGGACAGAAGAAACCTACCTCTGAGATGTCGTTCACTGAGCGGTTGTGGTGGGCGACAAACCTCATTTTCACGCTGCGGGGACTTGGATGGTCACACGAGCCGACGAGCCATCTCGCACCACGGCCAACAAGTTCTCGCACGCGGTTCATAATCTCTCAGCTATTGTGGATTTTATTCTACTTTATGCTATTCGACATCGCCTCAATATTTATACGCGCAAATCCCTGCTTTGGGAGAGGAGGGCCGTCGTTAACTGCATATGGATGGGTGTGGCAAACAACGGCCTGGCTCAATATCATCCGTCCTTATGCAATGCTGAGCATGATCTACGCAGGAATCAGCATTGTCTCCGTTGCGGTAGGACTCACGGAGCCACGAGAGTGGCCTCATCTCTTCGGCTCTCCTCGAGATGCTTACACTGTACGGAAAAGTTGGGGGCGTGTTTGGCACCAAATGCTGCGGAAAGTAAGCTATCTAAATCCAATCTATGTCCAACATTGAGTAACTTTTGGCTTCTAGCTGTTGACAGGTCACATGGATTTCTTTGCCAAAGTCTTACACCTCCCAAAAGGCACATTCACGACGTATTTCAAGCTCTTTGGCTCCTTCTTCATCTCTGGACTCATTCATTACGCCGGAGACTACATATTGTTTCAAGATTGGTCCGGCACATCCTTACGGTTCTTCGTTCTCCAAGCCGTCGCTATCACATTTGAGGATGCCATCATCGGACTCGCCGGACGTCTTGGATATACCAAGCCTACCCCGTTCTTCAAGCTGGTCGGATTCATTTGGGTGTTTGCGTGGTTCACGTTTTCCATCCCAATCTGGATAGACCCAGTTGTTCATACTGGCGCGATGGATGATGATGTCAACGTGAGCCTTATCATGGGACTGTGGCGAGGCGAATGGACCCCGAAACGGGCAGTGTAGTTAGTCCTACCCAACCCCATTTTCTATACTGATGTTAGTCCTATATCATCTTAGAGTACTGTTTGTCGTTATACCTTGCATTATGACTATCTGACATGGCTAGAGACTTCATCGGAATGAATTATCCTTTGGAATATGCGCCGTAATGGACATTCGCAAAATGATGCAACATTTACACTTTGGGAGTAACTCCGGCGGATTCTTGACTGCTTTACAGAAGTCCACTCTGGCTCATCGGAAAATTGTAAAGTCGCCTTTACTTCGCAGCAGAACTTGGCTGGCCGAATATTTAATATCTCAGAAGAATCGACAGGACAGCACTCAGCTTGCGTTCGTCTCTTACACAATGCCAAACGTCAAATATATCCTACTCAAACTCATCCAGGAGTAATATCCAATGTCAAACGGTAAGAGGTACTTTAATTTAATGCGGAACTGGACAGCCAGCACCCAGACCGAGGTGCTCGACTCGCTCTCTCTCTTCCAATGTTTCCAGACCCTCGGTCAACATCTGTCGGAACATGGATTCAGGCTCCCAGAACGTCTCTAGAGATGTTATTTCGAATTTGTCATTGACCCCCGCGACAGTAATGCCGAAAACTTCAATGACCTTGCCATTCGCTTTGGCAGTCACAGTACGGCCAGAGCTCAGCTTTGCGCGGTAATTGCCTGTCATGGTGCCTAAAAGAGCGCATTGTGTCAGATAATCCTCTTTTATGACGGCACAATGATACCACTCACCCCAATGCCTCCATTTAATGCTCACTTTCGGAGGCTCACCGAGTACCTCGAGCACCTCCCAATTGAAGGTCCGTAACGCGCTCTTAAAAAGCTTATGGGACTTTGAAAAATCCATGGCGGCCGTCTCATAGACGCCCTTTACTCCATTCTCCCCAATCAGAGCATTGTACGTGCCCATCCGAAGCATGTTGTCCGCTGACATCGCGGGGCCGCCGTTCAGGTGAAACGCATAAGTTTCCTGGGATATCGTACGCCATTCCTTGGAATCAACTTTATAGGAGGCCTCTTTCTCCCAGTTCTTGACGAGGTTCTGGATGAGGCACTCAAGTGACAGTGGGTTGGTTTCCCAGGAAGTGGACTTTGTGGCTTCGAAGTTGATGTTACTGGTTGTATAGTCTGGGGGGCTCCTGAAACGCCATTGGGATTCTGCGATGAAATTTGGGTTAGCGGCCTAGAATGAGCTTCTCCACGCTATGGACATACCGTCATTCAAGACTGCATTAGGGTCAAGAAGGAAGTCTGGAATTGCCATTGTGATTTGATTTCTTTAATCTGGAAGGGATATAAGTATTTAGATAACCAGTGTTAGAAGATGCTTTCTGGGATCTACTTAAGGCTTTCAGCCACTCTCTGCGCATCTCCGTCTGCATAGAAGACAGGGGCTATTCAATTGTTATCTCCAGCGACTGGATAAATGCTAGGAAGCTAATCGTGTCAGTTAGAGTTTCGCCTTTTATACTGAATCAACGCACCGGTAAACATATCAATCCAACAAGCATCATGATCTTCCTTGTATTAACGTCGATGAGAATTCATCTCCGAGCCGCGTTAACCTGGGCCTTGGTCAAACTTAGAGCAAGCATTGAGTAATTTCGCGCCTTATGCGCGCGATTGACCAAATCGTTCACGCATGACTGGAAATTTTCCTTGGTAAGAAGTTAGCAAGATCTTGATGTGGGCAGTTGAATACGTGAAGCTGAGTGTAGTGTACTAAGGTGCAGGCGGGAACAGCCGAGTTATTCACTTTCCGCTAGGGACTAACACGGACCGACGAGATCCGGTTGCTACCCGTGACCGTTTATATCCGGATACTATTTTCGGTACCCGTGACTATTTATAGCGAACCGTGGATACCACGGATATAAATAGCCATATATAGATATATTTTCAATCTCCGACGTCAAGCAAGGATAGCGTGGTTTTCGCCGCGTTAACTAACCGCTGCGAGCATCCCAACGGTTTCTTCCCTCCCCGCCTTCTTGTTATGCCTCCCAAGGCCGCGCCCAAGGCTCCCAAGGCTGCTCCCAAGCCCCGCAAGGGCAGCAAGGCTGTTGCTGCTGCCCCTGCAGCTCCTGCAGCTCCTGCAGCTCCTGCACCACCGGATCCACCTGTAACTCCCCCTCCAAGGCCACGAGGGCGGGCAGGTCTGCGTGGTTTTGAGACGCCAGGGGAGCAATTTCCACCAGTATCTCCAGACTCAAGTGATGAAGATACTGACACTGCTGCTGCTGGGGATGTTTTTGCTCCTCCTGTTCTTATATCACCCATCAAGCGTCGCCAGAGGCAAGCTGCTCCTACAATCAACCGTCTCACTGATCTCGAGGTCTGGGACATGAGTGACGAAGAGATTGTTGGTGAGTATATTCAACAAAATTAACAAGTAATGATAAATAAATAAATTCTTTAAGATGCTGCACGAATGTCGTGGAGATCTGAAGTCTACGATCACTATGACGTCACACTGCGACGGAATTTTACTGAGGCCCAAGAGCCTCTTTCTATGACTTTGATATTCACTTGCAAAACACATCCGCAGAATCACACGTCTGTCCGGACTCGCCTCCGGGGGAAATCGGGCGATGGGACAAGCAATTTGCAGAAGGATGTTGATACTTGCTTGAGAAAGCAAGGCCGTGAACGTGTAAAGCCAGCACCAGCAGCTATTCCTTACTCTGAGGCAGCTCATCGTGCTCTTATTGCCCTTCGTTGCGCTAAAAACGCACGTCCGATCAATTCTGTCCTTGATGAAGACTATAAACTTGAGGTCGAAATGCTACGACCTGGGACCAAGCTTCCGAGTCCAATGACTGTTCAACGGGATCTCCTTTACATCTATGAACAGGCCTCCATTGCAGTAAAGAACTATTTTTTGGTATGTTAATTTGCATTATAAGATTTAGAAAGTGCTTATACGTTAAATGTAGCAACTAAACAGTACAATTCACCTTGTTCTTGATGGGTGGACTTCTCCGCTTGTTTCTTCATATCTTGGCCTTGTGGTTGTTTGGTTTGATCAGGGAGTAATTCATCGTGCAATTCTGGAATTCATTCGGTGTGTGGCAAATCTGTGATATATATTCTCTATTTCTCAGTTCCTTTTATTTTGATAGCTTGACTAAAAAACATGATGGGCGGTATCTGGCCACAGTTACATCCGAATGTTTGAAACGGTTTGGTCTTGATCAACAGGTAAGTAAAATAAATATAATCTTTCAAAATAGATAATAATGTCTGCATTTATATAGCTACTTGGTCTATGTATGGACAATGCCAGTAATTGCGACAAGCTTGCAGAATTGCTGTCGGACTATATTCCCACATTCTGGGGTATGGATGCACGCCTGCGATGCTTGGCTCATATAATCAACCTTGTCGCAAAGGTAACTGCAACAATATCCATTGAGCAATTAGCTAATTGTTTCTATTTAGATCTTTATTTCTTTCTTCTTTAAGAAACCGAAAGTAAAGAAATCTATCACGATTGCATCAGACCATCGCAACGAAGAGGTAGAGCTGGTTGTGGATCCTGGGGATGGATCAGATGAGGGTGAGGAGGATTCCGCAGCCACTGAACAAGCGTCAATCGAGGCAGAGGAGACCCAAGAAGATGACGGTCAAGTAGCTCATGATGATGCAGTCGTCAAGTCTCTTCGGGATATCGCAATACGCGAGATGAAAGATCAAGGTGTGGTGATGTCTGAAGCAGAAAAACAGATGGCACTTAAACTCTTTCCAGCGGTACAGTCATTATTCAATATTACTAAATATGTGTTCTAAAATATTATCTAGGTTTCTGGACTTGCACGCCGTGTTCACGACTCATCGCCACTGAATGAGAAATTCCAGGAACTTATCGACCAGGATCCTGAGCTTTCATCAACCAAGCGTGCTCTCGATCGCCGTGTCCCAACTCGATGGAACTCAGACTTCGATTGTCTTGCTGCACACTTGCATTTTAGGGATGTTATTGAGGCTCTGACAGGTGTTTCTGGGAACAAGTTGCAGGCATACCGCCTCTCAGAAGAGCAATGGGAATTGGCAGATGATGTTCAAGAGGTGTTAAAGGTGTTTATATCTTTTTTTTATTCACCTAATTGTGTCTGATTTTTCAATAGCTTTTTAAAGATGTAACACTACTCTTCTCCCAGGCAGAGGTCCCTCTTATTGTTGACGCTCTTCCCATGTTATTCCACCTTCAAGATAGCTTAAAGGCAGTTGTTCTTGATCAGCCCCAGAATGATGACGACGCCTCCGATGACGACTCTGACTTATCCTCCACTTCCGGTGAAACTCCTGCTGTAATTCGGATCGCAGCTCACGCTGGAGTTTTGCTCATCGAGAAATATATGGACTTGACATGGGATTGTGAGATCTATGTTATATCTATTGGTGCTTTTTCAATTTCCTATTTTTTGGATTTAATAGCTGATATATAAACCAGTTATGTGTCCAGATCGGAAGCTGCAGTTCCTTAAAGACTATGTTTCATCGGAAAAGTTAAAGGAAATCAAAAAGATGGTAATTAACCGATGGTCGAAGACTTATGCACCTGCACAGTCGCAGATTCCAGTTGCAAAGAAGAATACCAAGGTAATGTATTTTCTAAGTCATAAACTTGGATTTTTTCTTACTTTTGGATCATAGGAAAAGTCAAAATGGGCTGCTCCCTCTTCTGCTTCCTCAGGTTCAAGCAAATATCCTGCTGATTCTATTCAAGCATATCTGGCAGAAAGTGTAGCTTCATCGGACGCCATAACAGATGCAGGTGGATATATGAAATATTGGTATCAAATGAGAAATACACGACCTGGCCTTTCAAGAATGGGGCAGGCATTTTGCTCAGCACCAGGTTTGCCTTTCCTCATTATATAGAAGCTCTACTAATTTTTTCCTTCTTTACAGCAACTTCTGTCGATGCTGAACGTGCATTCTCAACTGGTCGTCGTCAAGTGAATCATATGCAACATAATATGAGCTCACAAACATTCAAGGCACGTGTGGCACTGGGTTCTTGGGCTAAAACCCCTATATTTCCCAAGTATTCGGATATTGCAGCAATGGTGGAGTCACGCATGGGTGAATGAACAGAGACACATGAAATTGAAAGAATATGTAATAAATTTGTACTATAGTGTTATATTTTCCATTTTCTGAAAGACATGGATACCAATGTTTGTAATTAATGCATGAACGAACTCTCCCCCTTGATAGCTCTCTAACGCACCCTTACTTGAGCAAAACGGATAAGAATTGACCGAGCTACATTGCGGTGGCTCACAGCGTACAAAAATAGCACGGGTCTATCCGGATCATGCCGATCCGAACCGTATCCGAACCGTATATGGTAAAATCCGCGGTTCGGTTACGGATCGGTCCCGGATATATCCGTGTTAGTCCCTACTTTCCGCCTTGAACCTTAATATAAAAGGAAGGTCCGGAACTCGGGATCTGGGTAAGCCGGTGAGCGCCTTTGTTTATTGTTTTGGTCGCCTCGCCCATTTTGGATGTCGCGCGCCGCCGTCCAACACAGTGCCGTTTACCTGGAATATCTCCAAGTCCCACACAGCACCTGTAGCTGATATCCTGCTGTAAAAATTTCAGGCTTCGGCCTATTTCTGTATCATTCATTAATTCAATGATTTGAATACATAGTAATATATAATAATCCCCTCGGTCTAAAACTATGGGCTCGCACACGCCCATTCACTGCAGTCAAGCAGGCCGTGCTTGGCGTATCCAAGCCGCAGAGGTCATGCCCCAGCCCTTTCTCCATGCTACATCATTCTCATCAGCGAAGAGAGTGGCCAGACGCCGAGACAGATGGCTAGCGGTCGGAGGTTCAGGCGCTGTGACGACAGGCGGCGTGCACCCTCATATCCTTATGACGGTCCCCAACCCTCCCACAATCCGACCGGCAGCCCATTCCTCGCCTCCGAATACATCATCGCCATGGTTCATTAAGTTGGAATATCGTGGGCAAGTAGGGGGACGGCTTTCCAGCGAGGCGGTGTGGTCGTTTGAGCATTGGCAAGCCTGGTACACTTGAACCGCACGGCAACCACGCGGTCGTGTGTTCATGAATCAGCGGCGTCGAATAAATACATACTTGGACAATCTTACCTCGCCCAAAGCCATCTCATGGGGATGTTGCTGAAGAGAGCTATCTCAAATTTGAGACAGGCGGGGTTAAGAGGAAGGTGGCAGGCGCCGGGCGTGCTTGAGAAGATGAAGGGAGGATGAAAGCTTGACGAGATCGAAGGTTTAGTTTGGCAATGTTATTCTGACCTCCAAATTCAGAAAAATAGCGCGCGGACGCGCGGCGGGAGTTATTCTTAGCACCTTCCTTTTATATTAAGGTTCAAGGCGGAAACTCAAAAGTGGAACAGCCGAAGTTGTTGACTTTCCGCCCTGAACCTTAATTTTCTTTTGGGATATGGAATTCTAGAAAGTCCGCCCCGCCTTTGTTTGCTTTGGTTCTCAACCGAAAATAGGCTGAGCGGCTGTTCTGAGCCATATCGGGCCAAACGCTGGCGTCAATCCAAAGTCCGAATCCCTGCTGGCTCGCAGGAGCTGCAGGCCCAATGGCGGGATGACCACACGCACGTAGATTTAAAACCAATATATTTTATATGCTAATATTAAAAAACAATTTGAAAAGTACACGACGAGGTAAGAAAACGACAGGTTACAGCTAAGTATGGAGGGAGTGCCGCAGGTGTTCGTGGGCATTTGAGGTGTTCACAAGTGGTTGTGGGTTGCTCGCGAGCCTTTGTAGGTAGTGATAGGCATCCACAGGCGGTCGAGATGGCTGTTACATAGGCCGCTCTGGCTACGTAGTTGACGTTGCGAAGGAGCATTGTTCGTGACATACCTGGTGGCCCTCCCACTGCCTGGATCCCCCTTCGTGTTCCTGCACTGCCTATGCTCCTGCAGTGCTGACCGGTGTTTGTGTTTATGGGTGGGTTGTAAGCGTCCACGGGCGGTCCAGGGGTGCCACGGGTGTTCGTGGGCGTTTGAGGTGTTCGCGAGTGGTTGTCGGTTGCTCGCGAGCCTTCGTGGGTGGCGGTAGGCGGTCGAGAGGGGTGTTCGTACCTAGCTGCACGTAACTGAGGGTGCTCGGGGCTGTCTGAGCATGTTTCATGGGTGGTCGACGGAGATCATGGGTGGTTGGTCAGAGTTGTACACCAGTGGTCAGCAGTTTGCACTCACATCTTGCACCTTCTTCCCACTCCGTTCTCATGCTCTTGTAGCTCGAGTCCGTTCGGGCTCTCGTGCACCATCGAGACCGCCGCCCTGAAGTCGAAGAAGAACGGCTTGGGCGAGATGCCCGCCATGGCCATGGTGCAAGTCCAGGGGTACCACTAATGAAGGCGTCAGTTGATGCCAGCAGGTCACAAGGGGCGGTTTCTGGAGGTGAGTTAGGCGGGGATGATGGTGAGTGAGAAAAGCAGGAGTTATTCTTAGCACATACCCATTTCGGACAATGAGCCAAAGTAAACAAAGGCGGGGGCGAGGGCATCCGTATATTGGAAACACCGGCGGTGATCGACGCCATCAAACACCGGCGGCAAATACTGCGTCACGTGTCCCCGCCAGGATGCGTGAGCTCGCCGTTGCAAACGATGACCGGTAGATATTAAATAAAGCTTCGTAGAGCAGAGATAGAGGTACTACACCAGCAGATGCATTTTGGTAATTGGGATGTTTATTTTATATCAAATGAAACTGGAAAATACAATTTCAATTGTGATTTTTGGTGGTAGCATTATGTTAATAACATAGCAAGGTAGTTTTTTAATATGGCGGGGAAGTTTAAGAAGTGCGCTGAGCATTTGAAGGCCCGAGCGATGGGTGGGCGGTGATAGGGCCGCAAATAGGCCACGCGTGAATTTCGCGAATATATCATCTTTTACCTATAGAATATAACCGAGACAGAGAGACTATAACCTACCCAAGTTAGTAGTCTAAGGCCTAGCTATGCGACTACTAGTTGTCATATAACCTGTGACAATGGTAATCAGACGCGGTTCAGAGCTAGCTGAGTCCGTATGATAAGCCGGGAGACAGTTAAAAGTTATCAGGCAGTAAAACACAGAACGCATAAGTCATAAACGACTAGCGAGGCATAAACGCACCATGGGGAATAATTTAAAAGACTTCTGGATACTTTGGAATTAGTGCGCGGCGAATTCAGTACAATCAGAGTATTGCTGAAAAGCTAGCTATAAAATACTACAGCTAGGAGTACAAGACGCAGCTAGTTAGCATGCGGTCAAAACGCACGACTACTAGCGCGCGTATCTTGTGACTTACTACGAGACGAACGGGACGCGGACGCGTTAGTTAGACGCACGCTCTACCCTCTACCCGGGGGGGCTACCAAAAGTGGTAATAGGACGAGAAAGGAAAGAAGGAACCGGCATCAATGATGGCCGCAGGTCCGGAATAAAGCGGCACCGCTAGCCGAGACGCACGCATGATGCGCATGGTACACGGAAGTCAGGAGCGTCCTAGCGCGCTAAAATGGGATGAATTTCCAAATCCCTTGACCTCTATCTGGTCACCTGGAATACCCAACCCTATACCCATTGCCTGCAGGCATTATTTACACGAGATAAGAATGTTTTACACTATTTTATTCGCATACTAGAACCACACATAGCTGTAGTATAAAAGATGTACCTATGTAGCTAGTTACCTTAAGCAATCTCTTCCCAGTTTTATTTCGAGCTAAGACGCAGTGTCTAGTAAGAAAGAGGACGAATAAAGGATCAGTTTGACTTCAATAGAGTTCGTTTGAAAGCCAGAAGAAGGCTTAGTGTTAAAGGGAAGTTCTTGAGGACAAGGTCCAAGAATTTAGAAGCCAGAAGAGTGCTTAGAGGCCGGAAGAGTGCCTAGAGAAAGTCAGAAACAGAGTCCAAGTGGGCTAGCAGATCGTTCAGAAGGTAGCGCACAGTGCGGCCTTAGTTTCAGACGAGTTCCGAGCCTCCAGAGCAGCTAGTGCTTCGAAAGTCGAGCTAGTAGCGTCTTAGAGAGCTTTTCTAAAAACATAAAACCTTAAAATCAATAAAACCGTTCATCCTTGTGATAAAACGAAGCTTGAAACGAAGATAAAACGTGTATTTGAATAATCCCTCATACCCACTTTAAACGAACCGCGAGGCGCTGTCTACAAGTCAGCTAGCTAAATAAAACAAACACTGTGGAGTACAGCACACTACATATTTCTGAAGCTAGTAGAGCGTCGCTCGACCTAGTTAGGATCTCGCTCCGCAGTTGTGTGTGTTGTTTAGGTCGCTGAGCGCGTAGCGGGTCTCTCATCTGGAGCCCACCGCGAGGGGTGGTTCAGAAACATATTTTATTGGAACTTTGAAATTCGTAGCATTACACAAAACAGGTACAATTGAGCGAGGACGTTTGTAAAAGCGAAATCAATCGAAAAATACCACATCTAGTCAGTGAAAATGGCGCCTAAGCCAAGCAATCCGCCGTCGTCGTTGGCGAGACCCACGCAGCCAGCTAGTGGACCTTCACAAAGCGGGCCGCAACCCAGAGGTACGCGTAACTCGCAAGCCGCTGGTCAAATACCGGGACTACCTAACGAAAACCCGGGAAAGAAAAGGAGAAGAAGGAGGAGTAACACACCGAAATCAAGCACGATTGCGGAACAAAACGAGCCAGTTGGAGAAACTAGTGAAAACCGAGCGTCTGTAGAGCCTCAAACGGAAGAATTCCGTTCCGCAAAATCAGAACCTCTGTCACCTAGCCTCTCAATAAGCTCGAAAGAAACTAGCTTGCTAAAAGAGAAAATACCCGAAGATTGGGACCAAGCTAGTGAAGAAGAACTAGGAAAGGAGTTACTAAAGGAAATTCCGCTAGGACGAGATTTAGGGCTAGACAAAGAGGAGGAGAGCCGTCCATCCACTAGCAAAGAAAAACAGAGACAAAAATCTCAACCAGAAAAGCAGGAGACATACTCAGCGGCTTTTGTGAGATTTCTAGTAGAGCTAGCTAAAAAGAAACTAGGAAGACCCGATACTACGCCCATCATGCCGATGCCAGCTAGGAATCAGAAGGGGGCGCCTCAGTTTGAAGATAGCAGGCCGGAAGAGTTGTTAAGATATTTCGACGACTTAGAGGAGTGTTTCAAAGGGAATACGGGATTGACGGACGTCGATAAAAAGAAATATGTTGGACGATATGTATCGCCCAGAATAGAAGCGCAATGGCAATCCTTTGACTCATATGCGGGCGCAGGAAAAACCTACGTCGACTACAAGAAAGATATCATTAAGGACTACCCCGAAGCTATAGGTCTATCTACTGGATCTCTGAAGCGCCTTAAACAAGTGTGCAAAGAAAACCAAGAATCGGAGAATCGGATCTCTCAGAGCTGTTAACATTCAAAAGAGCGTTTAAAGTCGAGTCCAAGAAGCTAGCGGAAGCACCGACGTTGCTAGCGAATCATACGCTAGTAGCCTACTTTGCGGGGTGCCTCGCCCCAGAATTCTGAAACCGAGTATATGCCAAGCTAGATCTGCAGGCAACTCAGTCAAAGGATATGCTGGATTTCTTAATCAGCAATAATGTGGGAGGACTCACCGCGTCGACTGCACCACCAGCTCGGGCGGAAGACAGGTACAAGCTAGACGAGTTTATCCGAGTGGCAGAAGACCTAGCTCGGGCACTAAATCCTGGAGCCACAGGAGTGGAAAGGGAGGAGTTACCACTGGTTCCTCCGGTCAGAATAAAAACGGAGAGCATGGTGCTAGCTCCAGTACAACGAGAGCTAGAGAGTATCAAGCAGGAGTTTTCCATTTTAAAGATTGGATAACAACTAGCGAGAGAAATCAGAAGCAGTTGTTGGATGAATTCAAAAATAGTATTCATCAGCAGACTAGGATGGTGCAGCAAATGCCTCCACCCCAGCCGGCGCCTATGAGAATGTACCAGCCCCCACCGCCTCCAATGATGCGCTATCAGCCGCCAGAAGCGCCTAGGAATTGCTTCTACTGTCATATGACTGGTCATATGTACAGAGATTGTCCAGTGCGCCAAGCGCATCTGACGACGGGAAAGGTGAATCTAGGAGACGGGGGAAAACTGTACTTCCCAGATGGCAGGATGATATCGTTTGACCCAACTAGGCCTGTCAAGGATCGAGTAGATGAGTGGCACGCGAAGCAGAAAACTGACGTCGCGTTCCAATCATGGGAGACAGAGAGCGTACCGGGGATGTATCATCTCCAAGCGCATCAAGGTTCCATGTCGCTCTACACGAACCAGCAGAGAGATCAGAGGGACGAGGTGATAGAAAAATTGAGACAAGAGTTGCAGGGGAGGCCAGGTCCGTCCTACCAGTCGAGACCTAGCACGGTCTATCAGCAGCAGCGACGAGACGAGATGGATGAGTATAGAGAGACGTATGAGGAGATGCTAGCTGCGGAAAAACAGGGGACCATACTAGCATTAACTAGGTCGGGGCAGCCACCTAGAGGAGAAGTCGAGGATCCGGGTTTCGATTGAGTTCGATGAAGGCAAAAGCGGGTACTAGGAGACAGAAAGCGACTGCTCCTAGACTGACAGCGCCAGAGGACGTAAATAAAAAGAAACGCGTAGAGGAAATAGAGAGTAGTGATGAGGAGGAAGAGGAGCTAGCGCCGCGACAGAGAACAGCGGCCCCGAAATCGAAGCAGAAACGGGTGGACTTCGAGATCGCCGAGGTTAATCCTGAGACTGTGGCGCATCCGAAGCCGAAGATGATGCCGTACATTGACGTACCGCCCCTGTCGACGGTTGTCAAAATGAGACCGAAGCCCAGGGAAGAGCCAATTCCCAATATAGAAAAGAAGGGGCCGGCATATAAACACCGGGCGCCTATTGAAGATGAAGTCGATATTGGTGAATTAGTGGAGCAACTAAAGCAGCTGAAGGTGGAAGTCACTCAAGCGCAGCTAATGGGAGTTGCGAACAGCCAAATGCAGAAGAAATTCGTAAAAGAATTCTCAGCTAGGCGTGTACCAACCAATATTGAGGTGCGCAAGGTGACAATGATTGAAGAAGAAGAAGAAGAGGAAGTGGGGACCGACTATGAGAAGGAGGAACCATTACCACAATATATGCTAGCAGAAGATTTACCGCCGCCTAAGTATCGAGTGCTTGCAATGGATTGCGATGGCTTACCGAAGGGAGCCATTGTTATAGAAGATCCCTTTGTGCAGTATTTGAACGAGCTAGCTCCGGGTGAAGAACCTAGGAAGCTGCTAGTGGCAAAGGAATCGCACCCTTTAAAGGCGGTACATCCTGTGATCAACGGGGTGGCCACCGAGGAAGCATTATTGGATGGTGGTTCGCAAATCATCTCAATGGGAAAGGATACGGCAGTCAAACTCAGACTTAATTGGGACCCTGCGATTATTATACACATGCAGAGCGCCAATAAGCAAATTGAAAAGACATTGGGACTAGCTAGGAATGTGCCATTTGTGTTTGGAGAAATAACTTTATATTTCCAAGTACATGTAATGGTGAACCCGGCGTACAAGGTGTTACTAGGACGACCGTTTGAATGTCTAACATCTAGCGAGGTGAAGAATGCCCCAGACGGCACTCAGCTCCTCACTATCACAGACCCAAACACGTCTAGAAAAATTACTATGCCCACGTACGATAGAGGACAACCACCGGCATTCTAAAGAAGCAGCCCGACAGTTCTTTTCAACCCTCGATGAGTTGATGAGTTATCAAGGAGAGGTCGCACTAATGATTGAAAGAGATGATCGAGATGGGAGTATCCAAATCATAGGATACACAACCCCTCTCGATAGCAAAAGTTTTAAAAAGAAAGAGCTGAGGAATGCGTACCTAGA
>JADNRV010000129.1:0-156068 GCA_015499995.1 Flammula alnicola
TTCTTCACCGCGTGTGAGGAACTGATTATTGGTCTCTTCTAGGATGTATAAACAGCGAGTGCTTCTCAGCGCAATCGCTGTCTTTTCATCATCCTCATTTGTACCATCCTCTACGTCAAATTATTCAGATGATATGTTTGGAAGCTTATATCCTTTTTTCTGTCTAACTTATTATGTACCCTTGATGTACCATCTTCGTCGACTCACTGCTCTTGAACAATTCACCTTTACGTACAAGTTCTCCATGAAACAACGTGTTCGCTGGTACTTGATCGCGATAGCTCTATACTTATTGTTATTGCTTTTGGTGACAGTCGATTCAGAGGTTGGTCGAGGCCACAGGAGGTGCGAGCCTCGCGGTGGTACAGTATGTCAACCCGTCGCTGCCACACCGATCACTTGCTTGACTCCCAAATTGAATGGCTGAAACACCTTTCCGGGCATACATAGTAACTCAGGAATTACTTCCAAGTTGCTGCGCAGTGCGCTATGTATTCCGAATTTCAATTTGAATTGAATTAATTATTCATTAGGGTTGGGTAAAAAACCTCCAGGGGGTGTAATTTACCAGTAATTTACCTCGAAAATTTTTTCTGTGAGAGGGACAGGTAATTTACCAGTATTTTACCGGTAATTTATTATCACGTGATTTGATTTTTCGTAAGGCTTTTAAAAAAAAATTAGACTCGCTAGCCAGTCACGCTCGCGAGCTCTAGTCACAGAGAGTCACAAGAGCACATGATTAAGCAAGGAGCGAGCTCGCGAGCGGACTGGGCTCTCTCGGGCCCATTTTGGGTGATGGCTGTTTCCCCCGCCAATCTTGACCTCTGGACTTCGTCGAAAAAAGTGGCCACATCTCAAAAAAAGTCCTAAAATTGAGTATACATAATATCGTCTTTTTTACCTTTAGAGTTTAATGAGACAAACTCGAAAAATATGATTTTTTTTACACAATGGTCTTGGTGAAGACAGCGCACGGGCCTGCCAACGATGAGCAGGAAAATTTCGAAAAAAGTTGTATATTCAAATCTACTTAAAATCAAAAATTAACCACTTTTCATATACCCAATTTTGAGACTTTTTTTCGCCGTTGAGACGCGTTTTGACGAAGTACCGAGGTATGAATTTGGCGGGCTCCGCCAAAAGAGGCCCGAGAGAGCCCAGCCGGCTTCGCAAGTTGTCGAGTTTACTCTCACAAACCACGTGCACTTAGTCTCACGTGTTGCGAAGCCGGATGGGGACGAGCCTAAAAAAAAATTCGCCACCTGCGTGGCTCATATATATCACGTGGCCATGAAGTAAAAAACCTCACAGACCTGCCGCCAAGGGGGGTAATTTACCTGGTAATTTACCGGTATTTTACCGGTAAAAAATGTTTTGGTAAAAACCCTAGGTTTTTTACCCAACCCTATTATTCATAGCGCTACACGTCCCGTGACGCGTGAACGTGAACGTGATCACGTGAGTCTTATGTAGCAGCACGTGAGTATTACACACCTGTCTTCCACTCCATTATTTTGGCATTTCCGGGAACGTGTGTCGTCACCCACTCCGAATTCCGTGCATTACGGGTATTCACAACTAGGTCACCCGACTGCGAGTGCGTACCCTGCAGACCCTTTCAATGACCCCTTGCTTCTTTAGGCCTCACAGCATGATTTTGATTATCGCATTCAAATTCAATTCGGTATGTCACATCTCCACCTAGAAGCGCGGAAGAAACCCATTAGTCGAGGCAATTCCGAATACTCAATAACTCATTCCGAATACCCATCCATATCCGACCCAATGCAGTGGCTCGTAGGAACCCGGCCAATCGACTTACACATATCTAACCTTGGCAGTCAAAAGTCACGTTTTGGATTATTTTCATGAGCGCACACGGACGGAGACGATCACTGCGAGGCGAAAACGGGGTATAAATATCGAATGGATCACTGCCGCCCGTCCGAACGACAGCTCGTAGGGAAACGAAGCGCTAGCTCTTAAATAAGGCACTGCTATTTCAGTCCACAGCCGGCCTTTCTCCCTTTCCTTCGGAGACGCCCTCACTGGACATCGTACCATGGATAGTCAATCCTTGTCCTCCGCCCGCTCAGCCTCATCGTTTGATAGAGTCAATGTCGCTGGCTCTCTGCTGTCGTTTAAACATCTCAGTTACGCCATCGGGACCAAGAGCGGCGCGAAGCTATTAATTGATGACATATCGGTTAATATCCGAGCGGGAGAACTACTCGCTATCATGGTAGGTTGTAAAGCTTTTTCTACCTATCTCTGATCTCATGTTTTTCTTTCCTTTTAGGGCCCGTCTGGAGCAGGTTCGTCGGCGTTGCAGAGATGATAACATAGCTTGACCGAGGTTTGAATACAGGAAAGAGTACGCTTCTGGACCTCATGTCCAGCAGGAAGGTGCCGATGGAAGGCGGCACGGCGAGTGTTTTGATTTTCGTCAAAGCTGCTATAATTACCTGACATACGCATGCTCCAGATACGCCTCAATGACCAACTGATTGGACCCAAAGACATGCACAAGGTCTCGAGCTTCGTCGAGCAAGAAGATGCGCTGTTGGGAGTTCTGACAGTCAGGGAGTCGATAACATACGCTCTTCGTCTTCAGTACGCTCATTTCTTATCGCTTATATCCTAATCTTATCCAAATACCGCTAGTTTGCCGCTTCTACCCCACAACCAGGTCCACGATCGTGTCGACCGTGTCATCAAAGCACTAGGGTTGCAATCTTGTTCTGAGCAAAGTATCGGAACTCCGATATCGAGAGGTATCTCGGGAGGTGAGTCAGCAAAATATTTTCCATGCTCTATCGAATTTACGATCTTTGTTCTAGGTCAGAAACGAAGGGTTACGGCCGCCTGCGCTATGGTAACATTTCCGTACGTATCCCTTGCGAAGAAGACAAAATATATGTCTAACTGCGCTACAACACAGGCGCATCTTATACCTCGACGAAGTGACTTCTGGGGTACGTTCTTTCCTACAGTCCCTAGTATTTTGTTCTCTTAACTTTTGTGGTCTTTAGCTGGACAGCACCTCTGCCCGCGAGGTCATGTCTGCGATCAGCTCGCTTTCCAAGGCGGAGGGTATGATCGTTATCGCCTCCATCCACCAACCGTCACTCGAAACCCTCGCTCAGTTTACAAACGTCATGTTCCTCGCTGGCGGTAAAACATGTTATTTTGGTCGTGTTGACGAGTTGGAAGGGTTCTTCGAACAATGGGGACATCCTGTGGGACGTTTCGTAAGCTTTTTGTATAACTTATCTCCCAATTTATTTTTACATTTGTATGTCCTCTAGAGCACGCCGTCTGACCACGCTATGAACTTTCTGAACAGCGACTTCGCCGATTCGGGGGCGTCTTCGACGTTAGGCAAAGAATTCCGAGAATTCTACCTGTCACAAGTAGCGGTTCAATCCTCAGATGAGGAGAAACCGTCGACGAAACAAAATATCGATGATGACGCAGGTTTGCACGGCAAAGCAGGTCCTATGGGGACACTATTCTGGAATACTGTTGTTCTTTCCGAACGTACCACTGTGAACTATCGACGCAACCTTCTTGCGTATGGTGTTCGGGCTGGCATGTACGCAGGTAAGCCAGGTATTCTCTAGTTCGGCTATCATGGCTTATCCGTTCTTTGTGAAGGAATGGGTTTGATGCTCGCGTAAGTGTATATTCGATACTCCAAATTCATCGGAACGCTCAAGGAACCATTTTTATCTCCAAACAGTACGATATGGGTACGCCTTGGAAAAACCGACTCCAAGATCAATGATCGACTGTCTGTCCACTTTTACAGCGTGGCTTTCCTCGCTTTCGTAAGTCTCCACGATCTTCAGCCATTATAATTTTAGCTAACATTATATCTCAGATGTCAGTCGCGGGTATTCCTTCTTGTAGGTGACCTACTTCCTTTAAATTTAATCATTGACTCATTTATGTTTGCTAAAGTTCTGGAAGAAAGGGCCGTGTATTATCGAGAAACTAAAAATGGACTGTATACCACGTTACCGTTCGTCCTCTCAAACACCCTGGTCAACATCCCTTTCCTATTTATGTGCACCGTCGTCTTCACGGTCATTTGCTATTGGGCAATTGTAAGTGACTATACTGATTCATTAGCTAAATCACCAACATGGAACCGATATTTTTCTCTACAGGGCCTGCATCCTGGAGGAACAGCGTTCTTCCGATTTGTGGCTTTTCTCTTTCTTGCGATCTTCACAGCTGAGACTCAGGCTCTGGTGATCGCCTCCCTTCTTCCCGTATTTGTTGCCGCGCTCGCCATATGTTCCTTGTGAGTGCTCTGCGGTGCTATTAATGAACAGGAGCTCATTGATCACCAACAGTATGAATGGCTTTTGGATGAGTGTCGGAGGATATTTGTGCGTCGAGACCTCTGTTCGGTGTTCTTACACTAATCCGAAACTTCTATAGCATCAAGGCGCGGTCTCTTCCTAGGTTTTGGTTCTACAGTTTCCATTACATGGATTATCAGAAGTATGCATTCGAGCTCCTGACGAACGTGAGTGACACATTGGGCCTTGTTACGAAATAATGCTCACCTAAAAGTTATGAAGTCCGATTTAAGAGGAATCACCTTCGCCTGTGCTACACGCGCTAATGGCGAATGCGTTTGTGCGTATCCTTCGTCGACGCCCGCAACTTGCACTGTCTCCGGCGCCGACGTTCTTAATTACTTGGACATCGGTTCTATCTCCTACGGTAAATGGGCCTCAATCCTTATTTCAATCTTAATCATCTACCGCATTGCGTAAGCTCAGATTCTATTTTACTCGTTATTTCTTCGTTTCTGATTTCGGTTTCAGGCTCTTCTTCGCGCTGAAAGCTCGATCTTCGTGAGTACTGGCTGGGATGCGTATGCTTGAATCTATACGTTACATCTCTCGGTACTCTCTCTTTTTGCCTTACCTTTAATCTATCATTGGCGACATGGAATTAGTCTTCTGGATACAATAATAACGTTAATGGCCTTGCGAGCTGCAACTCCCCAACTCAAACTACTTATATTCTGCATAAATGCAGACCTAATTTATCAATTTACCATTTCAGACGCATGCCACAAACCAGGTCGTTTGTTTTCGTACGTCTTATTGCCGACACCTGAGGTAAGATCTCTGTTCATTAAGTAGGTATTCCAAGAAATCTACAGTCACGATCGTATTCCTTACCGTTCCTGCTGTGATATATGCGCCCGGTGATCTAGGTCATTCAACGCACTTCACATTCGAGCGTCTGAGCCCCCAGAGACCTATTAATTATTCACAGGTCCTGAAAACGTCACGCCAAAAGGTCCTTGACGGCTCCTGCCCTAGGCACATGGGGAGAATACAATCTGTCCAATCATCGACTAATTACACCCTTTTAATACCTATGGCTGCATTCTTCGCGACTCAGTACGTCGATGCAGTGAATGTTGAAACTAATTCAAGGCGATAAGGAGATACCCTGCAGGAAGGTCTCGTGGATGCAGCCACTATTACGGGGGCAGTTTTGGGTCTAGAGCGAAGGCCACTCTGAAGGTGCTTGTTTTCGACATGGAAGCGTCGAGGAGAATTCAATGGCTGGCTGTCAAGGAGATGTTCCCCACAAGGAGGGTTAAACATAAATTAGCAGGCGGCGGTTTGGTGACGGTAAGAAATAATCCTAAACAGAAACTTCTCTGAATATGTTATAGGGAATACCTTGCGGCCAATGCGATATCAGGGTACACCACGATAGGTGAGATCGAGAGGGAGCGCCCTAGCGTCGCAGGCAAGTTGCTAATCTCATCTGATCTACCCGAGCAGTGGGCAAAACCTCGGATTTATGGATTCTACCAAGATTCTACTTACTCTAAGATGTGTTTTGATGGGAAGTCCATTACACTGGTAGATGTATATCTTACGGTTAAATGGCAGGAAGGCGTATTGATTGTCCATCCCCATGGCGCATTAATAAGGCCAACGACGGCTTTTCTGCGTGCGTAGTTGTCAGCCCTGCCCGGGAAGCCCAAGCTCTCCCTCACCAGATGCACGTTGACCAGCCTCCCACTCAGATCATCGTCCTACAGTTTGTGTGGAGGTTATATGTAAAACGCCGGTATCCTGGGACAGTGCCAGCAGGTACATATATCCTTGTTCGTCAATGTCCTTCCAATCAGCGAACTGGCATGACATTCCAACACCGAGTCTCCGTCCGTGACCGCAATATACACGTGCGGCACGATCTACGCGATTATCAATCGCGAAGTCTAAGAATGCGTATGACATCGATATTACTATTAGTGATGCGCCGGACTCGGCCTCAATGCGGCAAGCCGTCGAAGCCGAGCCGGGATACCCGAGGCCTGCCGGGCCCTGATGTACGGCTTAGACAGTTGGACTTCGAAAAACTGAAGCCCGAGGCCGTGGCTCGAGCCACGGCTTTGGGTATATGCCTAGTAAGGACTATTGCAAGCAAACTTTTAGAGAGAGAAAGGCCGCAGTTTACGAATTTCCGAGCCGCTCTGAAATGCCGGGCTTTTCAGGCCGAGCCAGGCCCGCATATCACTAACCCGATTCGATATCCAAGAATCTTAGACTTCTATCGTACTTATGTATAAAAGTCAGACCTTTCACCATCCCCGGTACCCTATCTTCTACCGCACAAAGCACTCCTCAATTCGAAGTGAATATCATGCCTTTCCCTTCAGATGAAACCTTGATGCGCACCGCTGGCGATCTGGTATCACAGCTTCAGACCCTCTTTGGCAAGCATCCAGGATTCCGCCCAGGTCACTGCTCAAACTTATCATAACGAAAACCAAAACTAACTTCGATTAAATTACAGCCCACGCCAAAGGAACGCTGCTCTCTGGCACGTTTAAGCCCACCGCTGAGGCTTCCAAGCTCTCTATTGCGCCGCATTTCAACAATGATTCCACATCCATCAGTATCCGATTTTCCAACTCTACTGGCATTCCGAATATTCCAGACACGCACCCCAATGCTGACCCTCGCGGGATAGCTGTTCGATTCCACTTGGGAGATCGCGTGCACACCGATATCATTAGCCACTCGACGCCTTTCTTTCCTACACGGACTGGAGCGGAGTTTCTCGAGTTCTTGAGAGCTATAGCCGCTTCTCCTCCCGGTGCAGAATCCCCTACTCCCGTCGAGTCCTTCCTCGGGTCGCACCTAGGCGCTCTCGCATTTGTGCAAGCTCCAAAGCCAGCGCCCGCTAGTTATGCGAAGGAGGCCTACTTCAGCGTCTCCGCATACAAATTCATCGACAAAGATGGAAAGGCGACTTACATCCGATATCAATTCGTTCCCGAACTAGGCGTAGAGACTCTGGACGAGGCCGCTCTCAAGGAAAAGGGCGAGAATTTCCTCCAGGAAGAGCTGAAGACGCGCCTCAGTGACTCAGGACCTTTCTCGTTCCGTTTATTGGCGCAGATCGCGGAGGAAGGGGACGTGGTGGATGACGCAACGGTCCATTGGCCCGGTACACGTTCTCTCGTAGAATTGGGGGTGGTGACAGTGAAGGAGGTAGTAGCTGACCAAGCCAAGGAACAAAAGCACATCATCTTCGACCCTATTCCGCGTGTGAAGGGCGTGGACCCTTCCGATGATCCTCTCCTGGAAATGCGCGCTGCTGTGTATCTTCTCAGTGGCCGCGAGCGCAGGGCTGCCCCTTGAGGTTTGAACGTTTGAAGCTTGCCTGTGAAATCTCCCGCATGAGGGGCCTGATCGGTTGGACGTGATGTGGGTTTTCAGAAAATTGGTGGAAATGTCGATCATATATCTAACGAAGAGGAGCTTTCCCAGTAGTATTTTTTGTAATGGTATGCAGAAATGTAACAATCGCAGATTGACGTTGCAACCCAGAGTTATAACTAAAGCCATTGCCTTGAGGATATAAATGAAAATGTAGATTCCCACCGAATACTCCGACTTCGTCTTTACGTCAAACATAATATGCGCTTCCATAATGGTTTCTTTAGCTGGGGATATGGCTTGTACTGCTTAGATGGGAGCGACGCGCTTGGTGACAAATCCCCCTGGTGATGTGATATAAGGTGATTCTCAGAACGCGGTCTTGGTAAGGTGTGGCGATCAATGGGCGCTTCCAACGTTGGAGGCTTTGAACCTACTTGCTGTCGCGACAGGTCGGAGCATACAAGACATATGGTGTAATCGGCAATATGAGAATGCTCCTCTATGCGTATGCCACAGTCCTGTATAAGGAGTTCAAAATCTGTTAGCACTCTATGCGAATAGATTCAGATCATATACCTTGATGTACTGCAAGCTAGCACTGGCCATTTCGAGTCTTTCCTCGTGGAGCGCTTCCACTTCCGAGCTTCGGAGCTGGAGGGCGTGGTCCCGCAGAAGTTGGGCTAGCTCGAGCACCTTCGAAGCCTTGGGTAAAATCAGGGGAAGGAATCGCAATGCGTTCCCTTCTAGATCATACATGGGTATTAGCGAGTCTTCAGAAAGATTTTTGGCAGAATACATGGAGAGGGACGATTGTGATGTTAACGGCGACTGTCTGAGCTCAACCACGTTAGGACGTTTGCAAGTAAAAAACACAATATTCACCTGCCGAACAAAAAATCCGCCATCGTGAATGCCAACTTGGAATACGCGTCGCTGTCGACGAAGTCGGCGCGGGACCGTGATGGATCAGTGAGAAATTCACGAATTAAATGCAGTCCGGCTCCATTTAAGTATGCCGACGAATAGCCGCGAAGTCCAAAGATTTCCCAGTCTAAAGACCGCATTTTGCGGGCCGTACGGCTCTCCATCCTGTGGGTCAATATTTCAAAGACGGCCTTGCTGGTCTGAGAAAATAGATCGCTGAACGTCAACGCCGCACCCAGAGACTGCCGTATTTCATCTGGGTAACGTGCAAATTGAAGGCTCAGCCAAGTATCAAGGGAGTTTAGATGATGTTGATATAGGGTATGTTCGGGATCCAAGTCGTGCTGAAGGGACGCGAGACGTAAAGATTGAGGACGAATACAAAATTTATCAGAGTTAGCAACGTACCGACTTCCGCAGCCAGCCTAAAAAATCGTGCCAAAGCCCGAAGTGTTCGACTCTCTTTCTTCCATCACCAAGGCACAATGGATCCGCAATGTGAGCTTGCAGATTAAAACCAAACAAGCTATTCATAAGCTCTTGGGTAAGATATGCGTGTGTGCAGTGCTCCATAATATAGTCCAAAAGCAGGCCAGCAATACCTGTGAACGATAATCAGTTGAGTTATTGAACAAAACTAGGGGACCAAATAATCATACGGTCTGGAGGGAGCGTAGAGATGTATTTTATCCGACGCCTTGCAAGATCTGCATGACCCTTAGCAGCATCAATAAAGAAACCTTTAGATCGCGATCGATCCAGTAAGAAGTCCCCCAACGATGCATGGTGTAAGCGGAGCTCCTCGGGTAAGCGATGGGGCCTGTATCTGTCTGTCTCCACAAAAAGATCCGGGACGTGAATAATGGCGTGCATGTCACACAAGATGATATGCACGTCCCCAGGTGTATAGTCGAGGATATTTTCTACGAGACTTAGCGTCATCCCGTATCTCGTGGCGAAGGGAAGAGAACTATGTAAAATGATGAAGGTGATTATCGTGAGTACTTTTTCAACTTCCTGGACCGACGAGAGAATTTGAATGTACAGGGCATCTAGTTCAGCGAAGGGACTATCATTTCCAGGAGACGACAGTCCAAGGATGATGTCCAGGCGACCCGTGGGTCGATGTCGGTGAGATTCAATATACTTCATAACTGTGGAGGCGTAGATAAACTGGCCAGAGGATTTCCTAAGTAGGCGCTCAACAGCATCCTTACTAGGCCAATCCTGAGACAGATAACTCCCTGACGGATGCTCCCGCCTAATGTCCTGGAATCGTGACTCCAGAAATGTGCGGATATCGTCGTCGGGATGAAAACTGTCATCCAACGCAATGGATATTGTGAGCGAGTTGAGAGCCTCCGCATTGAAAGCGTTCCGTATTCCGTGTTCTGGGCGACTTGCAATGAGAAAGAAAAGCGGGATGGGTAATTGACTAGCACAGCGTGCGAGAACGTCGAGGACATATTTCTGTGATTTTGTGTCCCCACATTCATCTAATCCGTCGATAATAATCAACTTGGGCCGTAGGTGCATGGATTCACGATTCCTCTCATAAAGTGATACATTTTTTAGTGGATCGATGATCAATGCGAAGATCTGGGCTTCAAGAGATCGCGTGAAGATGGAGGGATCTCGTTCAACCACCGCCAAAATCTGGTCGCTGGCCTCTGGAATTGAGAGCATGAGTTGATAGGAAAGTGTCGAGATAAGATAGGTCCTGTCGTTGCGACCGACGGCAGTGCGAGAGAAGAAGAAGCTCGCGACTAGGAGTCCCGCAGCTTGGCACATCTCCGCAATCGTCTGCGAAATAGCTGATTTGCCTGCTCCGGCTGGTCCATAGAGCCAGAGGAAAAGACGAAGATTCTCTGGATCCTGTATCCAGTCCATGATCTTGCCCAGCACAGCTTGACGCGTGCGCAGGTGACATTTCGGGGGATCATAGCGTTCGTCAGAGTTGTGAAAGGCTCCTGGAGCTATATGCTGGCGAAGGGTATCGAGGCCTGAGGCATTCAATCATCAGCATTGATTATATCAGGCTAGGAAGATAAAGTATACATACCTCTCTCCATCGCATGGGTGTCAAGGGGATGGGAATGAAAGTGGGCGTCTCCATGTACCACTGAGAACGTCCCTCCTTCGATCGTAGGTTTGTTCGCATGTGAGAACATAGTCACTTTTCCGCAGCGTGTGGAGCACCACCTGGAAAATATCCGAAGAAAATAAGGAGAACGAGGGGCGAAATTTGGGTATCGTTGAGTTCAACTCATTCCACGGAAGTTTGGTTATCAAAAGTCGCTGGTGACAGCGACTCGCTTGTTCAACGAAAATACAGCCCGCAGTGCACGTGCCAATCTGTGGTGCTTGCAATCTTATCTAATCTCAGTCTGTTCTGAGGACGCCTTCGGCCCTTCGGGCGTCCGGGAGTGTATATGTACAAGTACTTGGGTTTGCACCAGGTTCTAGATGCACCTGCTCAGCGCTCAATTTAATAATCACTTCCGCCTTCAACAACCATCACCGATGCTTGTGCGTTTATTTCGTTCCTGTCTCGACCCCATGCAGAGGGAGGAACGAGCCTGCACGTGAGACCAGGAGGCTCCTCTCCTGGAAGTGACTGATTGAAGATGGGAGGATGGGTGAAGTGGAGGCGGACGCGTAGCGTGCGCAGGAACTTGGCGATGTGGCAGGGATGGTGCACATCCACGTGGTTATCACGCTGCGGAAGAGAGGTGTGGTTTAGAACATGATGGAGGGTGTATATGCGCTGTGTGCGGTGGGAGGTCGGTGATGGGTATCAGTAGCGTTGACGCCAGCTCGCAAATGCCCAGGCATACACGGGGCATCTTGGTAAGGACAGCGTGCTGGGCGGGGTGGGGTTGGGCATCCACGATGAGCATGTGGAAAGGAAGAAAACCCCAGCGGGGGCTGGAACTTAGGTTGGCGATGAGACAGTGGTTACTGAGCCTCGCCCGTGAAGAGGCATGCAGCTAAACTGTGCACCTCGAAAGATGTGTAAGCTCACGCTCGATTACAAAGAGGCTACGTCTCCTCTGTCCCGGTGACGGCTGGCGACACAGGTGTTGATCCTATTAAACAGAGGAGTCTGGGCGGCGGGACACTGCAGTCAAGGTCAGATAAGAATTGTCAGAGACGCATGCAAGACTGGAACGTACCTGTGAATCCATAGTATATATAAGATAACTGTGGCGTTTCTGTGAGAAGTCAGGGAGTGAGGGAAATATTTGATACTTGTGTGTAGTCAAATATTTCGGTGACAAGAAATTCGTGGGTACGAATAACTTGGGTGTGCCTAGGGCTTGCCCGGGCTCCTCGATTTTGGATCTCGAGCGCAAACGGATTGGCTGATAATTCGTGCCCAATCGCGCGGGGAAGATTGGCCAGAGTTCTGGGCCCAATCACGTGATCCAAAGACTTTCAGAATTTGATCTGAAAAGTGGAGGAAGCCTGAGCAAGTCCCGAGCGTCTGGAGAGCTCGATTGTGGCAAACGTGTGCCGAAAGCCAACCAGCTGTACCAAACACTGAAGGGGATGGTGGGTGGGTCTAAAAAATTCAGTGGAGAGTGAGAAATGAGTTTTCCCGCGTCAGAATCAGATCCCGGGCGATGGGGAGAGGCGCTCCCTATCGCACGCTCTTAAATAGTTGTTTGTACATCTTAGGTACAAACGGCGCTTCTGATTCTGACGCCTTGACGTTATCTTATCCGATAATGAGCTTGCGCTCGTTCCTCGCGCTTGCTCATCGCGGAACTTGTATTCAACGTTCAACGATTCGAAGTCAGTAAATCGAGTCGCTTCAAGAAGATTCAGTGGGTGGTCGGCGCGTGATCGCGCTTGGAGGGGCAACCACTGCCAGGGGCAACCAGGGGCAACCTCGTTCAACTGATCGCTCTTTTTCATAGTGTGCAGCTCACCGCGATCAAGTTAAAGTTCTTGTGCTTGCAGTACGTAATTGGCTGGTACGGTGCTTTTTTCTGCTTGTTTGAATCTTGTGTGTACTTGAATTTGACAGGCTTGCCGCTTTCCTTTCAGCTACATACTCCACCGGTACCGACACGACTGCCGACTGACATTCGGTCCACCGCGATTCCAGTCCCACATCTCGAGTATTCATGTCTCGCGTACTGCTCCATCTCTGGCTTTCTCTTCCCTCTGCCATGCGTCTTCGAGCATACCAAGCTCTCATCAAGATTGGCGATCTTCTCTACGATTTTAACGGTTCACCGAAGTGCTTTAGATTGCCTTTCGGCTTATATGCGAAGGTTGGATACAACGTCCTCATGGCAGAAGCAAATGTCATGCGATATCTAAAGGCACATACGACGATGCTAATACCTTCCGTCGTCGACGCCATCCCAGTCCCATCCGGCGCATTCATAGTCATGACGCGACTAGATGGCGAACCTTTGTTGGGCAAGCTAGAAGAAATGTCTGAACAACAGCTCGCATCTTTCGCAGAAGACCTCAAATCCAACTTTGCCCAGCTGCGCGCCGTGCCACAGCCAAAGGACGGGCCGCGTATAAGCGGCTGGGGAGGAGGCAACTTGCGCGCCGGTCGGATTGAAAGTACCCGTATCGGTCCGTTCTCTACTGAGCGCGACCTCTATGACTACATGATATCCATGTCGCATATAATGGAACAAGAGCGCCTGAAGGTCGTAGCCAGAGAGTTGCATTCGACGCCCCATCAGATCGTCCTCTCGCACGGGGATATACACCCCACCAATCTCCTCGTGGATCGCAACAACAAGCTGTCCGGAATAATCGACTGGGAGTGCTGCGCGTGGATGCCGGACTATTGGGACTGGACGAACTTGCACTTTCCCAGTGGCAAGGATGGCTACCCTGAATGGAAAGTCGTCATGAATACCGTGTTTGGGACGTACCCGGACGCACTGAAGGTTGAAATGGAGCTTTGGAAATATAATGACCCCTGGTAGTACGTGTTTCTTCTCCACATCCACTGACTGGCGACTAACTACAGTTGTGCATGCAGGATACATTTTAAGTGTTACGCTTGAAGCTTGAAGCTTGATCGTCTCCTCGCCTAGTGTTCGTGTCTGATAATTTCATCTTCTTCGATAATTTCATGTTTCCAAGCTTGTCGTCCTTGGTCCAGAGACAGCAAAGTGGATACTGAGGATCGACAATAAGTCGCTTTTGTTTTGAGCTCTGTCTATTAACGCGCAACAAGTAAACTAAGTACTATGACGCATGGACGGCAGACGCAGAGAAGTAACACGTTCATATTAAAACCCTTAACCTGGAGGCCTTTTTTGCGTTGGGAAGTTGATTGTCGTAGAGTTTGAATCGCATCCTAAGCTGCTCGCTGAAGGGCTCGGAGATGCGATGCCTGCAACATAGGAGGTAGGACAGCGTCGTCCAAGGGAGTATCATCTTCATCGGAGCCGTCTGAGTCGAAGTCGGAGTCGTCAGAGTAGAACTCGTTATCGTACTGTGAAATAAAGTTAGATGCGAACTTGTATTATAGAATAGTCATGCTACTTAACTTGAATACGGATTCTTTTCGTCACTGGGACCTCTATATCCACCGCCGGGTTATGAATCTCGGGCTCCGCCTCTGATTCCTCTACCTGGGTCTCGCGCTTCTTGGTCGCCTGAAGGGAATATATGTGAGACTAAGAGATTGGAAACCACTGACTCACCTTCTTCATCGTCGTAGCTGCAGAACTTTCCGGCACAGCCTTTCTAGACACTTCATCCTTCTGCATTTTCGCCTATCTAAGTCAAACCTCGAGTTCACCATGAATTCGGAAACTAACTTACCCGAGTTATCGATATTCCTTATTAAAAGCCACGTGTGACATGAGGCTGAACTCGAGTCTGAGGAAAAGACGCCCCAGCAAATGGACGTCGAATGTTTAACGCGGAAGTTGAAAGCTCCTGATATCACGTTGACATTGCAGACTACTATCAGTCCAATTTATCACTAATAAGCCTCCGAGGTATCAACTGCATAACGGGTAATGAAGAGAGGCAATGCTGTCGCACTTGGCAATGCGAAGTGTGCTGCCCTCAAATGCCAGTGCGCTGTCACGATTCCTTGTCCTTACACCCCATCCAAAACCCCGAGCAACACACTCCCGACCGCCGTCAGAATCGGCGCATAGCTCCAGTGATTCCATTCTCCTTTCCCTACATGCGCCCGACAGACAGCACCATCCACAAACGCCACACCACTGCCAGCGATCAGAATCCAGCCCAACGACTTGCGCTCTCCAAAGTACGCCGCGGAGTAGATGGCCAGGCCCACGAAGACGTCCCTCGCTCCGTAGATGACCATCAAGCCATTGACGAGCTTTGCGTCCGACGCGGAGGCTGGTGCTTCGAATTCGAAGAACTTGAGGGCGTGTCGGGGGCGGAGGATGGCGTTGATCCCGAATGCGATGAAGATGGTGGCGAAGATGCTGGTAGCGATGAGGAGGGAAGAGGATTGGGAGACGCATGAGGTTGATATATTGTTTAGGATGTGACTTGGTGGACCTCCAGTTACCGTATGCTTGTCGCGAGATGGACCCAAGTCCACCATGGGCATAGAGCGAGAGCGGGATCGACGCTCGTCCACCATAGGCATAGAGCGAGAGCGGGATCGACGCTCGTCCACCATAGGCGTAGAGCGAGAGCGGGATTGACCCTCGTCCACCATAGGCGTAGAGCGAGAGCGGGATCGACCCTCGTCCACCATAGGCGTAGAGCGAGAGTGGGATCGACCCTCGTCCACCATAGGCGTAGAGCGAGAGCGGGATCGACCCTCGTCCACCATAGGCGTGGCGCGAGATGGACGAGCAGTCACTGTAGGCACGAGTGAGGAAGTTAGAATTCGAAGCCCAATGGAAAATACCTTTCAGCTTCCCTCCCTGTTCCAGAAATCGCTCGAGCCACGGAATGTCTTCAGTAGTATAGTTGTCGTCTAGGGCAAAGTCTGCGGGAAATCCGTCCGTCGTCATAGGGGGTTCTGTGCCTGGGTATAATTTCCCCCAGGCCTCTTTGTACCGTGCGATTGTTAGGGCTGACAATTGGGAGCCTTGCTGCAATCCTTTGACCAAACGGCCGCTGAACTTCACATATTCGCGATCGGTGGTGATGCGGTTCTCTGCAGTTTGGGCGACACACCGGCTCGCACCTTCTCCACACGTGTGGGTAAGATTGTGGTTGTGCTGGCCCCTACTGGTCCTGGAGGAAGAAAGAAAATCAATAAGAAAGAACGAAATGAAAGATAAAAATTATACGTACGTGTTAAAAATAGGAAGGTTCCTTATAATTGCGGCCTTCCTTGATGCGGCGGGTGTTTTTTCTGGATGGCAGTTGTGAAGACATGTTTTGAATCCGGGATTTTGTGCTTTAGCAGGCATGTCGTGCAGGAGGGTAGAGGGTCTATAGTAAGTTAGTTTGCTGGCAAGGACGCACCGCCGCTTCAGGTGGTGGTTTATTTCTACAATACGTAAGTAATCAGGAACATCACTGGCCTGGGAACTTGAGGCATCCGTGCAGTACTCGTACGCCATCAAAGAACGGCGGCAAACGCCGAGGCTTGTATCTCCCGCCAGAATGCTCGGTGGGTTATAGTAGATGCTATTGAGGTTCTATGCAATAAATATACATACATTCAGGGTAAATAATGTAATATGACTCACGCCTTGTGGGCGTTTTTCAATTATTCACCTTCTGAATGTCTATGAAAGTCATTGAAATTTTTGTGAAATTTAGTTGGGAGATACATTATGACTTTGAGGACATGGCGATATGATTTTATTTCCCGGCGAGAACGTTCAAGCCGTGTTGAACAGTGGTTGCTGCTGTGTAGGCCGCCGTTCGAGGACGGTGTTCTTTTCCAATTCCCAGATTCTTTGGGGAACTTGGTCATTCATTTTCTGCAATCTGCAAAAATGCTTGAATTATTGGCATGTATAGATAGCATTGGGCCATGTCTACATGAATATGGCTTTATAAAATAAAATAAATATCAACTTGGTGAAGAGAAAGACGCTTGTTTCACACCGGCGGTTCCAACATTAAAAGCTCCTTTTGACGTGTATCAAGTACGTTGTCAAAGATTTTAAGTATTAGTTACCATATTGAATATTTTAGCATTTAAAATCTTTTATTAAGTCTTAAAGATTCTCGTATTTTAAATCTTGAATAAGATATAAAGCTCCTTTCCACGGTAACAAATATTTTAACTCGAAATTTATTTAAAACGTTCCACCATATTTAAAAATTTAATTTAGTAAGAAATACTTTTAGTACTTAAAATAAAAATAAATCCAATAGCGTGGTTACCATTTTAAATATTGAGCACAATCTAAAATTTACACATATTTAAAATATAAAAGAACATTTAAAATTATCAAAGATGTTATTCAAGATTTCAAGTAGAAAAAAATCCTCGATTAATCGCCCACTCATCGCCCACTCATTGCCCACTTGTCGCCGACTTTCTGGGCACATAATGCATGCCCGGTGAAAAAGCAAACGTGCACAACCCAGCCTTGAGAATCCTTGATAATTTAATATTTAATCCTACAGACCAAGTGAGCAAGTTTCCCTCGTACTTATTCAGGAGATGCAGCTTACTAACTAAGAAACTTGAATCCACCCACTAATTTCGGCGGGACGGCGAGCCGTCGCACGCATAACGGGCGCTAGGCAGGTAATGAGTGGGCGATGAGTGGGCAATTAATCGAGGATTTTTTTATACTTTAAATGCTGGATACCGTGTAAGATTTTTTAAAATGTTACTTAATATTTGAAGTATAAAGACTTCTAAGACGTTGTCACATATTCATTATATAAAGCAACGTATCGGAATTTTTAATACTTAAAATTTAAGATATTCCCGATTGTTATCCTAGTCTTAAAATACTTGACTTCGTATAAAGCACCTTTCAATGTAATCAAAGATTTTAAATCTAAGATATCCCTACATGGTGTTGAGTATTTAAAATAGAATAATTTCTTGTACGTTATCCGACATTTTAAATACGAAATAAGATTGTAGAATTTCCTACACTTAAAATCCTTGATAACGTACTTGATACACATCAAAAGGAGCTTTTAATGTTGGAACCACCGGTGTGTTTGCGGCCTAACAAGTAGTCTCGGCCTCCCATCCTCTTTCGGAAGAGCTGCCCGGTTTGGGTATCTCACCGCTCTGGGAAACTTCCATGGTGTATGAACAAAACATACCACCTTTTCTCTTTAACCACCTTCTCTCCTCGGTTTTTTTATATAAATTAATGGATTGTTGAATTGTGCATATGAGCGGAAGTGGCATAGATGAGTTGCGGGCATGCCGCCGGTGGGACTGTGGCAGCCATATTCGAATGGTGGGCTGGGATCTGGCGAGATAGCCTGAACGCGAGTCTCAGGACTCAGTGGAGACTGTCAGGATCTTCTCGTATCTATCGTCGTCACGATGAACAAAGAAGCGTTCAAGTTCTTTCTTCTAGGTTCTTCTTGAAACTCTTCGAAAGAGACAATGTTTTCCACACAGAACCGTCAATTGAAACCTTCAAGACTTTCCATGTCGCCGACTGTGCCCGTCAATGCTAAAGCTATTTGCAGACGAGTCCTACTTTGGCGAAATCCGCACTTGCAACATGCAACTCAAACCCAAGAGGATTGGTAAGACATGGCTGAGTAATTGCATATTGCAGAACGAGTCATAATCCCACAAACGGTCTTGGGTCGGCTATTCTGCAGCCTACACCAAGGTATATAAAGCATGCCTCCAACAGCAAACAGAAAACATCAACCAGCATAAACCAAACAGCAAGCGTTTAAACAACAGCTCCAGTATCCTTAGTATCTTGCCCCGCCTGCTCACCAGGTCTTCACTCCGTTAACAGCTCCAAATATTACATCAACACTTGAACGCCGCGAAGAAGTACCCAACCATGGCCTCCACCACCGCCGTCGACAAATCCAAACCCTACTTTCCTCTGGCTAGCTTGGCCAGCGACGGCTGGTCCACCGAAGACGAAGCGACGGCCACATGCTTTTGTGGCGCCGTCCAATTGGCATTCGTAAGTTTTTGGCATCTGAGTTCTGCTCATCTATATGCTCTGCTCTAATACGCATCTCCAAACTCCCAGCCAACCCATGGCCCTGGGTTCGTCGGCTCCTTCATCTGCAACTGCGCCGACTGCCACAAACTCACCGCGTCCGTGCACGCCACCAACTTCACCGTCTACGACACGCACCTGAAGCACCTGCGCGGGCGCGACACCCTGAAGACCTTTGGTCAATCGCGCACTGTTTTCGTGAAAACCGCGGGCCAGGATAATACCATGACCAACTACTTCTGTTCCACGTGCGGCTCGCTCATGTATCGCGTCGGCGCGGCGTTCCCGGGCATGAGTATCCTGCGCGTGGGCAGCGTGGACGATTTCTCGCTGCACGAGACCAAGTTGCGACCCACGATGGAGCAGTTTACCAAGGACCGTGTGGCCTGGAAACTTCCCACGGAGGGGGCCAAGCAGTTCGAGGGGGACGGCTTACATGTAAATTTGTGACCGAAGGTATGTAGAGTAAGAGGAGGCGAGGAGCAGAACTGCAACGAACCAGTGGTACTTTTTCACCCTCCACTCCTTCCCTCTTTCGTCATCATCATCATCATCGTGCATGCATCCAGTTCGAATTGGGATACTTAGACTCGTTTGAAATTTGAATGATGTGGGAAGAAAGCCTAATTATCAAGCTAAACATGATTCGAAGTCTGACTTTTCCTATATAGTCCGTGTTTGCTGTCCAAGTTGCAAGTCAATGCGTACGTGTATAGTGCCATCGAACTTGGAGGAATGCCGAAGCCTTTAATTGAACCCGAACTTGCAATTGATCATGAAACGGACGACTGCGTGGAGGACAGCTGGGCTTGCGAAGCTTCGCGAAGTTCGGAATTTTTCACCATGTACTTGATCGAATACAGTTACGTGCACTTCACACTCTGAGCCTGACTGATGGCGGTAAGTATGTAAGGTTTTCCTTCAGTTTTCTGTATGTAGACTGGACCAAGTCGATAACCCTTCCACATCCCCTTTCCCTGAGTGGCATAAGTAATCTCAACTGAGTTGCAGGCATGTCAGTGGGACTGTGGCAGCCATATTCGACGAGATAGCCTGCCATTAAAGTCTTCAGTAGTCGAAATATATTTACCTTGACCACTCAAATTAGCGCCCAACTCGACTGGAGAGCTAGCTTGACGCCCAGGCACTGCGATCGCGGCTAAGTCCGCTAATTACAGGCACCCAAGTCAGACGCGCTCGCGCAAAGTTCATATGCAGTCTTCACGCTGCGCCCTTCGAGTCATCGAGGTTGTACCCGTCATGTATAAATATGCGACTGTATGTAGTACAATAGATATCTTTGAATTTACTCTTTTTACCCCGAATTTACACGTGAACCTTCGAGTAGATACTCGAGCATTCTCTCTTACTTATTTAAGTACTTAGACTTCGGTGGACACCATTAGCTTGGGGTATACATAATTAAGATACATTGCATTTGTAGAATATCTGAGTTGAAGTCTACCTTCGAAAATGAATACTGTAATATCACTTCACTCCACGATGTTGGAATATCGATGCGCGCACGCAAACGGAAACGCCGGCGCCGCATTCTTGGCGCGGTCTTGTCGCCCCATCCTCATGATATTTTGATTATCTTTTATTATACATTGATCTTATCATGTGTGTCTTCGCTTATCGTTGACTACCGCTACTGTACTTGTAGTATTTAGGTATTGTAAACTAAATAAATCCCTTGCTCGATTGCGAGGGTCCCTACTCTGACTCAAATCCTGAGTGAACGAAGCTGACACGTTCATTACAACACACGATTGATGCTACAAATCTTATATACTCGAGTAGGTGCATAACAATATTTCCTATCATGCACGCATGCCCATAGAATATGCATGCAGATGCTCTGGAGATGCACCCACCCCATCCTTGCATGCTAGGCCTTAGAACGCATGCCACGCTTATGCCACGCAGATTTTCCTGTGCCCGTACGTCCTCCAAACTGCGCCGTGGGAGTGATTATTGGAGAGTCGATCTGCACATGATAATCCAATCTTACTCTCTGGGCCCTGCCAATTCCCTACAATGCAAACGTCAAAGAGATAATGACAAGGCGCTCACTCTTGAGCCACCTTCAAATTCTGAGGGAGGCCTTTGCCTTTTCATATTTTAGTGGATGAGAGAGTTGACTGGGGCGCTCATGGTAAGTATTGATATCCGAGGTCCCGGGCCATTGGGTGCAGGGCTGCATCGATGTCATTGACAGCGGCCAGCTGGGATTCAAATTTAAGTAATTTCTTGTAAAGACGCTGTGCCAGTGACGTCTGGCAGGGCGTTCGGCTAGATTAGATAGGTAGATTAGATTCCATCAGCAGCTGTGCACTATGTGGAGGTGGGCAAGGCCGGTTCGGTTTCCGTGACGCTTAGTCAGCAGATCAAATCAACAAACGTGTCCGATGCCTGTCCCTTCGCCTTTTTGTTTCGTTCTTCTCGTTTCTAAGTCTATCTACCTCAGAAACAAGTGCAAGGCATGCTATAATTCAACTACACTACTCTGTAACTATGTATTCTCATCATCCTTGTTGTTAAAGATCGCGCCGGCAATAGCAACCGCTTTAACACCGCCTCGTGTTGACGCCGCAATGGCCGTTTCTTCTGCCTCTGTAAGCGGTGCAGATCCTCTGGATGGATCTAGGATTTTGCGAAGCGTGGCAGCGCTCTGTTTATTCGCAAGTAGAATGGGTGGTGTGTTTCCAGTGAGTTGCCACCAGGCCATCATCTCCTTGTTCCCTCCTTCCGTACTATTCTGATCCTTGTGCATGCAACAGCCGGCCCATAAAAAGAGGTCGATATCTCGTTTCTCGTCGTCTGGGAGCTCTTCGTATGCCTTCAGACCGAGGTCCATCTTCATTTCATAGACCAAGACTTTCTCTCGCTGGATCTGGTCAGCTGGTGAAAGCGCGTTCCATGCTCGAATTCCGCCTGCATCGGCAACCTTTTTCTCATTCCAGGTGACGAGATATTGCATAAGATTACTTGCTGATATGTTGTCCACTTCAGCTTCTTCTCCTAGTGCGAGAATAGATAGTTCTTGTTTCCAGGCATTTATTGACGAGGCCGTTGATTTTTCTTTATTTGCATGATCTCCATTCATGCCTTTCAATTTCCGTGCAAACTGGGTAAGTGCCCATTGCTGTATCTGAGCTTCCGATTTCCTCTTCCCTGGCGGCATGATAATGAGATGTCGTGATTTTTAATGGCTGTTCTGTTCTTAAAATCCTGATAGTTCGTAGATAGTCATTGCTGTAGTTGTATAAATGAATGTGAGGGTTTCTGATGATTTGAATTGAAGACAATAGATTTTAATATATCCGCCATTGAGTAAATCATCAAAGACACGTACTATAGCTTCATAATTGTAAGAATGAGATCTCTGTGTCCGTGAAATGAATAAATAAGTCGAGTTGACTGCTTCGTGAAGCTGCTCGACGCGGTCTGTCACACATCTGTCACACTTTCTCCCTGCTAATTTGCGCTCCACCATTGCCTCGTTAACTACTTAACGACGGTTGCATTCCTTCCCCTGCAATTTGGCATGCAGCAATAAAATCTATGTACAGAGAGTATGACCGGGGGAATTCTCGCTAACCTCAAATCTGCTTGAGTTCCATATTCTGATTTTCGGAGTTTTGAGAGTTTTTGGAAAAGCTCCGGGCATTACGGACTATCAATTATTTTATTGACATTCCACCCTCAACTTCAGGTTTTCCTTTGATGTGGAAGGAGGAGATACAATCGGCGCGAAGACGGTCAACTTACAGGGAGCCAAAGCTGTAAGTAAATATAGGCAAATAATGATCGGGCTGTAGGGCTTTGCCCACCTCCACACTATGACTGACCAAATGCACATTTATTCCCGCGCGCGCGCCATCAGTCTCCGCGCGCGCGCTGCACATCAAAATTGGGATTTCATTGACTCCCACTGCACATCCTTCCATACTTGAAATATCAGCTCTTTTTTGGAATAAAATATGGATACATAATACTGCATTAGCCGGACTAGCACTCCCCAAGTGCGAAAGCTACCACTGGTGGCACATTTCTGTTTTTCCGGAGGTGACGGGCCGTGCTGCCGAAAGCTGCTCATTGTCGAGTTGGCGGGCTTGAATTCAAGCTCAAATATGAGGAAAGCAGAAGGTTTACGCACCCTAACTTTATTATCTGCATAATATCTCAATAATTATATCTACAACTTGAAAGTGAAGGTAAATACCGGCCTCAGGCCTCTCTCTTGCTAGAACTTGCCTACTTCATCTAGCGGTAATTCGTGCCTATACCTAGATTTCATATCATAGAAGCACACTGATTAAGTCTACAGTATAGTAAATTTAAACTATGTATTAAAACTTGACAAGGGGCGTGCTTTTTAGGACTAGTAATTTAGTAGTAAAGCCAAGCTTCATTAGACTTTCAGCTGAATTTCAACTCATGAACCCTCCAAAATGGGACCAAGAGAGCAGAAAGATACATGGAAGCATAAGAATGATTTAGTTATAGCAAGCTATGATGACCTTCGATTTAAATCTGCTTCGAGCCCTCAGCCAACCAAGCATGAATAAATTTATAAGTCTCGCATGTTGACCCTAGCAGCTGGATATATTATGTAACTTGTCAATCAGAAATCTGACAAAAGAGCAAGTATATTCCAGTAATTATGTACTAGTTGTGAGATATAACCAGTAAGAGGACAGGCCATGGAACAGAAGGCCATGAATTTCTGAGTTAGAGGTGCCGCGCGCGCGCGGGGACAGTGTGGGAATAAATGTGCACTTGGTCAGTCATAGTGCACGGTCTTGCATTCCACTCTTTGCCTGCCGCGACGCTACATATACCGCACGGCGTGCTCGACGCGTATCCGAGCTTCCTCCTTCCGAGAATCCGGCCAGATTGGACTGCTCCAACGCTTATTGAAAGATAGTTGGAACCTTGATGGTGAGAGCTTTTGAACACGAGGACCGAGATATCGATTGGCTACTATGCATATGCTAGCAAAAGATTTTGCAGGTAAAGCTAGTGCTACTACCATGAATCCGTAAACGATAGTAGAGTTGTACCTAGCTCGAGATGCAAATATTGGGGCCCAGGGCAAAGCGGAGATCTAGTATGCGTATACTACTTCAGTCTTGACATTAAATTATAAATAGAGAGCTACTATGTAGAAGATGCGTTGGATCTCGAAGAAAAAACCAAACAAGAATTTGGGGGACGTGGATCTGGCGCTTGGTCGCGGGAGATTAAACTTCTAAAGTAGGTTGTGGGACTGCTTGCTAGTACAGTCTGCATCTGCACATGCAGGTCAGGCTGTGTTCGAATTGGGATAGACTCGTTGAATGATGCAGGAAGACTTGAAGCCTAATTATCAAGCCAAACATGATTCGAGTTTTCCTAGTAGCTCGTGTGTGCTGTCCAAGTCGTCAATGCGTGTATAGTTCGAAGTTGGAATTGAGTTGGAACTTGGAGGAATATCGAAACCTTTAATTAAACCCGAACGTGAGATCTACTCGACTTGCAATTGATCATGAAACGGAAGACTGGGTGGAGGACCAGTGGGCTTGCGAAATTTCACGAAGTTCGGAATTTTTCACCATGTACTTGATCAAATACAGTTACATACACTTCACGCTCCGAGCCTGACGGATGGCGGTAAGTAAGGTTTTCCTTCAGTTTTCTGTATGTAGACTGGGCCAAGTCGATAACCCTTCCACACCCCCTTCCCCTGAATGGCATACTCTCAACATGAACTTGAATGTGGACGGTCTGGACAGTCTTTCTGAAGACAAAATATTAACTGAGTACTTACCCTGTGCCCTCGTTGACCGAACTTGAAAGCTTCTGCTGCATGGATTGAATAATATGAAATTTCCGATGTGCGCACAGTATGTACGTCGATATCCGACTCCCCGACTCCCCTGTCCCGTAAGTAGGAGCTGATCAGGGTTTTAAATTCGACTTACGGGGTCTGCGGTAGTTTGAGATCTCGATTCAAGAGGGCAAGAGAGGTCGGGTCGATCAGCTGCTCGAAGAAGCTATGCGCTCAATTCTTGGTGAGGAAGAACACATACATCATGCATATGCCGTATGAACAGACCATACCGCCTTTTCTCTTTAACTGCCTTCTCTCCTCTGTCCTTTTACGCAGATTAATGGATAGTTGAATCGTGCATATGAGAGGAAGTAGCACAGATGAGGCTGCGGGCACGCTATTGGGACTGTGGAAGCCAGATTCGAATGGGAGACTGGAATTCCGGCCAGATAGCCTGGACGCACGCGAGCATCAGTGCTTCTCTTATGTTATGGACTCGGTGGAGACAGCGCTTCTCTTATGTTATGGACTCGGTAGAGACTGTCAGGACCTTTTTGTATCTCTCGTCGTTATGACGAACAAAGAAGTGTTCGAGTTCTTTCTTCCACGTTCTTCTTGAAACAAAAGAGCGTCTTCGAAAGAGACGATGTTTTCTACACAGAATGCGCAAAGAACGCTCAAGCAAAAACCTTCAAGAACGAACGAACGTTCCATGCCGAGAAGCCGTCGGAATGGACCTTCCGAGAGTATTTGCACGTGTGTGGTTCGAGCCTCAAGGCTCGAGCAAACCCCTCTGCGAAAAAAAAAGTCGACTGGGGCCGTTGTTCGCTGATCAGGCCAGCCCTTATTTTTCCAACATAGCACATACCGCCTTGCTGCAGGATCAAACTCTTTCGTCGCCGATATACCTTTGCTTTTATACCTTTACGACGCAAGTATTCATAATACCTTGGCACTACCGGGCGCCTACCCCCCGTTCCTTATCCATCCGCAACGGCAGCAGCAGCAGCATCCCAGGAGACGTTGCAGGAGTTGAAGACGTAGCAGAAGTAGAGGCATTG
This sequence comes from Flammula alnicola, assembly GCA_015499995.1. Taxonomy (NCBI): domain Eukaryota; kingdom Fungi; phylum Basidiomycota; class Agaricomycetes; order Agaricales; family Strophariaceae; genus Flammula; species Flammula alnicola. The sequence continues at coordinate 25,628 of JADNRV010000129.1, forward strand.
CAGACGAAGAAGGGATGGGCATGGAAGCGGCGGAGTTGGCACGGTGGACGCGGTTCGCGGCAAAGGGCGGCATAGGAAAGTGCACCGCGACGTGCGATTGTGTCGCAGAGAGCGCGGATGATCTCATGTTTCTCAAGGTGCGTTTGTGTTCCAAGCGCTGGGTAGAGAATACTGACTTTATGGTAGGACGATGAAATAACGGTGCTCCTCCAACTCCCAGACCGGGAAGGCTTTTATCTCGTCAGTCCTCTTTCTATCCTTACCCAACCACTCACTAAACACTTACAGGGTTACTGCGAAGGCGTCGTCGGCCGCTTCTCTGGCGAACACGTCCGCTTCCAGACCAAGCTCAAGAAACCGGTCATGACCAAACGCCAGTCCTCCTCGTCTACCCCCATCCCCACGGCTACCCTATCATCATCACCATCCACCTCCTCCTCAACTGCCCATGCCAAATCCCCCTCGCCTGGCGTACACTCGCCATCCCCGACGGCTTTCGCGGTGTCCAGGCGCAGCTCGTCATCCACTGCCACAGCCACGACGACTGCGCCGACGAGAGTGGCGCGCGACTCGGATTCGCTCGAGAGGAGGGTGTCTTCGGGGCCGGGGCATCATTTAACGTCATCGTCGGCAGTATTGCCATTAGCCTCCTCGTCGTCGTCCGCATCGTCGCCACTCTCGGCGTCTTTCTCTCCTCCACCGACGTTTCAGGCTCAAACTCAGCTCCACCCGCTATCCCACTCGCAGCAGCAGCTACCCCACATGAGCCACGCCTCGACATCGACGCTGTCCGATTCGAGCTCGGTCGTCAGTACGCCTGCTGCGGGCTTTTTCCCGAGTTCTATCTCTGGGACTGCTTTGGGTTCGGGTTCTTTAGGTGCGGGGTATGGGCAGAAGGGACATCATTCGTACGGCAGTGCAAGTGGATATACAAATGCAAATGCATACACGAACGGAGACGCATTATTCGGCCCGCCGGGTCTTCGCAACTTGCACGTCTCCAATGCGCAATTCAACGAGCATCTGCGGTCGGGGCCCAGGGTGTCGTCGTCGTCTGTGTTGGGGTCGTTGGACGGATTTGGAGCTGGGTTAGCGACTGTGTCTGCGTCTGCGCACCTTCCGCCCAATCAAGCTCAAGTCGACGCTTCCTCGCAACTTGCAACACAGAGCCAGAGCCAGAGCCAAGAACAGCCCACGCAACAACACCCGTTTACCGAAAGCCAGCAACAGCCACAACAATCGCAGGCTACGTATACCCAACAACCGACGCAGCAACTAGCTGCTGTGGATCTATACTCCAACGTGAATTTCAACGCGCATCTGCGGTCGGGGCCGAGGGTGTCGTCGTCGTCGACATCTGCACCAGGGGCGGGGTCGTTGGCTGGGTTTGGAGCAGCAGCGTCGTCGGCATCCTCGTCCCAAGCAACTCCGCAACTACCACTACCTCCTCCTCCACCCTCTGCGCAAGCGCAAGCGACACAACAAAACCAACAGCAACAACAAGCTCAAAGCGACCAACCGGCACACAGATACACCACCCACGCGCCGTCGCCGCTCACGCTCTTCCCGTTACCCGAGGCGAACACGTCGCCGCTGCGGATCACGAAGCGCGGTGGTGGTGGTGGCGGTGGTGGGGGTGGTGGGGGCGTGGGCTTGAGTTCGCCTCCGGGTACGGCTGGGGGCGGCGGCGGGTTTGGGCTATCTCCTGGACTCGGAGACAACGAGAGTCCGCTGAGCACCGCGGTCGCAAGGCGGCTGTCCTTTTCGTCTGGCGCCTCGGAGGCGGGCGGTGATAATTTCCAGGAGAGGGATAGGGATGGGGATAAGGAGAGAAATAAGGATAAGGACAAGGATAAGGAGAGCGACGCAGGCGTGAGCATCGGGCTGTCGCTCTTGCAGGACTTGGTCGCGGGGTACTCGGACGACGACGAGTCCGAGGATGACGCGGATGGGAGTTCGAGTTCGTGCGGCGGCGGCGGCGGCGAAGGTGGTGGTGGCGGAAGAGACACGGGAAGACAGGATGGAGGCAAGGGAAAGCGGGTGAGTAGGGATAGTTTTGGAGGTGGCGGCGGGAGCGAGGAAGGGACTGTGGAGGGGTTGGGGTATGCGCGCTCGGAGGAGGAGGAGGGGCACGGTGGTGTGGCGCCAATCCAAGCGCCAGCAGTGGAACGGAATACGAGTGCGACGGCGACGGCGAACGCAGGCTTGCTCTCGCCAGCTACGTCGCCTACGTCGCCGTCCTTCCCACAGGAGCAGCAGCAGCAGCGAGAGAGACGTCCTTCGTTAGCCCCGTCTGCGCATTCAGCTACCTCCGCACGCTCGGGCGTTTCAGCACACTCGGGCGTTTCAGCACAGAGCTCGTGGGAAGGCGCTGCGGATATTTACGACGATTATCGGTATTCGCGGTTCTCGATGGCGGCGCCGAGGAGACCGAGTACGGATGGCGCTGCGAGCGTGTATAGCTGGCGCAGCTCGAAGCAGGGTGGGGGTGGAAGGGAGAGGGTGGATTCGAGTGGGAGTGGGAGGAGGGAGAGGCGCCCGCCTGTGGGTGGTGTGAGTGTGGATGAGGTTGGGCATGGTGGTGGTGGTGGTTTTGGGATTAGCCAGGTTGTTGAGGAGGACGACTCGTCGAGTGCGGGCGAGGAGCCGAAGGGGATGACGGGTATGGGTGTGGGTGTGGGTATGGGAGGCAAGAGGACGATGTCGATAGACTCTGAGGCGTCGGTGTATACCCAGAACAGCAGCAGGATTTCGGCGCTGGAGAGGGAGTTATCTAACCTTCCAAAGTCCAATGACAACAACAACGACACCAACAGTGCACATCCACCACACGGCCACGCCCACCCCTCGCGGCCTGCCCCGCTCGACCTCAAAACGGAGCCCTCGCCTTTGCTGCATACCTCCTGGGGCTCCGCCAGCTCTTCTGCGGGGTTCATGTCGCCGAAGAGTAGTAGTGCTCTGTATACCCCCGTTGTAGGTGTAGTGGGCGGTGGGAGGGCAGTACCACTAGGTGATGGAGAGAAGGACGGAAGTGGAGCGAAGAGCCCGACGAGCCTCGCTGGGTTCGCGAGTGCGATGCGGATGAGGCTGGAGGAGGAGAGGCGGAGTTCGAATCCGGAGGTGGAGGTGGAGGTGGAAATGGAGAGGGCGGGAGGCGAGGGGCTGGGCAGCCGGATCGTAGTCGAGGACGAGGAGGAGCTGCCATCCAGGATCGGGCTGAACAGTAGTACCACTACCACGGACGCGGATGGGGATATCACGTTTAGCAGTACAGTGCATGAGAGTCCGCTGCAGCTGCCCGCGTCGTCGTCGTCCTCGCCGTCGCCGGAACCAGAGCTGCTGCTGGGTGGGCTTGGGCGGCATTTGGCCCCGCTGGTGGTGGCGAACCGGACGCCGAGCCCGTCGATCTTGGAGGGCGCGTCGGATGATGGGCGGCGGAGTCGCGATGCGGGTGGAGAGGGCGAGGGTGCTGTGGCAGAGGAAAGAGACGACGACGACGACCAGCAGGAATATCAACTTTCGTATGCGCACGAGCCGCCGAGCCCGCTCGTACCGTCTGTTCCACCGCCTCCAGTAGTATCATCATCGTCTGATGCTGCCACTGCCACTACTTCGATGTCCGCTCCACCCTCTCCATCGCCCTCGCCCGCACCAGCAACGCACCTCCGCCCCTCCCTCGCCGACCTGCGCGAACCGGGCGGCGCACCGCTCCCAGGCACCAACCAGCGCCGCAGCTTGTTCCTCCCGCACCCCAATGCCCCCAAGGCTCCGCCAGAGGGCGCAGGGAGTGTGGGGCCGATGTATATCGCTGCACAAGCACCCCCCGCGGTGGGGTTGGGTCAAGGACAGGGGCAAGCGTTGGGTGGACAGAGAGGTGTTGGCAGTGTTGGCGCTGCAGTCGGAGCTGCTGGGCCAGCATACATGCAGGTGCAAGCGCAAGGACAGCTTCAAGGACAAGCACCGTACGCGGCCCCCCCGCGCCCGAACGTCTTCGGCGTTATACGCATGGCTTTGTCTATGCCTCCGCGCGGTGCTCCTGGTCCTCCTCTCTCAGGACCTTCTTCTGGCCCTGGTAATGCACGCGCCCCACAGAGAGGGCCGACGATCTACGGCCGCACCGAGGCAGACCTGGGCGCAGCGCTGGGCCCTGTGCCTATCATCTTTAGCGTCGACCCTCCGCCTGTGCAGGTGAAGGCGCATGTACCACAGGCGACGGCGCCGATGAGTCCGCCGCGCATGCAGATGCAGATGATGGCGAGGCAGGGGCAGCAAGGACACCAACCGCTGCGGAGTTCGTCGTTGGGTCCTGCGCCTGGTCCTGGGGGTGCGGCGTCGTCCAATTCAGCAACAGCGGGGGTGACGAGGGAAGGAGGAGGGGTGCAGGGTGCTGCTAGATCTGGCGCTAATACTACCCTCAATGCAAGCTCGACGGGCAGTACGCTTGCAGTTCCTGCAGCAGGCGGTAGTGCTGCAGGAGGTAATAACGGTGGAGCAGGAGGACCAGGAGCTGTCATCCCGCGCGCCAACTTCTTCCCCAAAGCGGCGGGGCTGCGTCCGCGCTCGCGGAGTTTCTCGGGGTTCAACACGGCCAGCGCGGAGGTTGCAGTGCCTCTGCAGCGGAGGTGCGTTGTGTTTCGTTCTTTTTTCTTCTGTGCTAATGTTAGTGTTTACTGGTACAGCCGAGAAGACGCAGAGATCCCCTCTCAAAGGGATATCAAGCGATCACTCACTGCGTCCTCGTCTTCGTCCTCGTCTTCGTCATCCTCTTCAAGTAAACCGACACCGGGCTCCATACCACCCCTCCGTCGTCCCTCGCCGCTATCCCTCTCTCACAATGGAGGCGGACTCAAGCCGGCCCATGGCTCGCCCGTCCTCAAATCGCCGAGCAGCCCGCTTGCGCAGTCGGTTTTCGGGCCAGCTCCTGCGCCTCCTGTTGCACCTCCTCCTCCTCCTCCTGCCACTAGTGGTGCGGGTGTAATGTCTCCTGCAACGTCGCCAGCGGCGTTGCCACCTGGACTTGGGCCTGGTGGGCATCAGCTCCGCCAGGTCTCGTCGCGCGCCACGTTGGATGGGCCTTTATCTTCTAGTGCGGGTTCAGGTTCGGGTTCTCGTCCTGGACCTACGAATACATTAGACTTGCAGTCGTCGTCCCAATCACCGCCCACATCGTCGTCGTCACTGCCCTCGGGTCTTATGGGTATGGGTATGGGGCGCACGACGTCGTTACAAGTCCAGGCCAACCCCCGCGCTTCATCTGCCTCAGCCCCGGCGGCTCAGCACGCTGATCTGACGTTGGTCACGAGCAACAGCAGCAGCGATAACTCTCGGACCGCGCAGCAGCAGCAAGCTCTCCAACCACAGCCCCAGCAAACGACGATCGTCCGCCAAACCTCGCTCCGCAGTAAATTGTCGTTGCCGAATCTGAGGCGGAAGCAGAGCCGCAACGACGTCGAGGATGCAGCGAGTACTATCAGCGGCGTCAGCATCGCTGCCGCGGGTCTAGGCGGCGGCACGCTCAGCCCGAACGCCCTGCATGACCCTGAGATGCTGCAGGTGCAGGACATGGAGTTCGAGCTCGTCCGCCCTAATTTCTTCGCGCAGCGTTCGCATCATTTCCAGGCGGCGCGGACGAGCGAGGATTCGGGCGTTCTTGGACGGGAGGGGCTGTCGTTGGATTTGGGTGCCGGTGCAGGTGCAGGTGCCAGTGTGGGTGGTCCTGGAAGAGGGGACGCAGGTGGTGGAAGGGCAGAAGGCTTTTTGCGCGCGGAGAGTCCTGCGTTTTCCGTGGTCTCGTCGGGCGGCTTGTCAGGGCAGCGGTCGCCTACCATCGAGGGCGGCGCGTCGGGGTCCGGTATTTGGAGCTCGGCGGCGTCGAACAACAACAACCCCTTGTCGCCCCCACCACCACCACCCGCACACGCACCGCTCCTCCTCGCCAACACGGACTCGACGAGCGAGTCCTCCATGGACGCGCATCGGCAACGCGAGCTCAAGTGGATGTCGCTCATCTCCTCGTCCTCTTCCGCCCCTGCCTCCTCAGCGCAAACGCGCAAGTCGAAGAAAGTGCGCCGCCTGCTCGTGGACGGCGTGCCCTCCTCCGTGCGCTACCTCGTGTGGTCCTTCCTCACCGACGGCAAGGCGCGCTGTGTGCCCGGTGTTTACGAGCAGCTGTGCATGCGGGGCGCGGGGCGGTTGGGCGAAGGGGTGCGGGAGGATATGGAGAGGGATGTGCGGGTGTGGTTGGGGAGGGAGGAGCATTTACGGGGCAGGATCGAGAATGCGACGACGCCGCCGGTGTTGGGGTTGTTGACGGCGTATTTGAATATGGTGCCGGATGTGCAGTATTCGATGGGTGTGTTTTGTTTTCTCTTTTCTTTTCCGATGTCGAGTGTTTATTCTGTTGAACATCTAGGATTGACGCTTATCGTCGGCCAACTGCTCCTCCTATCCCCAGAAGAAGACGCATTTTGGATCTTTGTTTCCATCATGGACACCCACATCCGCCCGTACTTCTCCTCTACTACGACGCAGATGGAGGTCGACGCCGCGCTGTTCAGCCGTGCATTGGAGAACAACGATGCGCAGGTTGCAAGGAAGCTTTTGGTGGATATGGGCATTTTGCCGGGTGCTATGTGTCAGCCTTGGTGCGTTGTACCTCTTTTTTTTTGTGGGTTTTGAGTGTTGATGATGGATGTGGACGTAGGTTCTCGACGCTATTCGTGGGCACGCTTCCTCCCGAATATTTGAACAGGGTCTGGGATCTGTTCCTATTCGAAGGTGACGTCCTTTCTCATTCATTAATTCATTCCTGACGCTCATATCATATTATTAAACACTTGCCCTACAGGTGTCCCTTTCCTCCTCCGCGTCGCGCTGGCCCTTGTCTCATGCTGCCGGCGCAGGCTCCTCGAAAGCACGAGCGACGACGCCGTCCTCCAGCTCCTGCGCCGCCCGCCTGCCGCGCTGCTCCCCCCAACGCCCGACGCCTTCCTCGCGCTCGCCTTCGCGGTGAAGCTGAAGGACGACGATATGCGCAAGCAGCGCGTGAAGATGGAGGCGCAGGTGAAGCGCCAGACGCAGGTCCCGAGGACGGCATCGACGTCGGGCATGATCTCGCTGCCGCGGACGTGATACTGTATATAACTTCTTTTGTCTTTCTGATCTCATGAACGTCCTTCGTCGATCTACGAGTACATGCCCCCCCCCCTATAGTACAGTATGTGTATAACCCGCCTCCACTCTTCGCAATGTACTTACGCATATGATTTTGTTCTTATTCTCTACAAGTATTATTACTCACGCGGCGTTATTGCTTTCTCTCTCTCTCTTTCTTTTTTCGTTGGTTTCTTGCTTGTTGATTTAGGGTTCCATATAATTATTTCTCTGGTTTTCTGTGCTTTTCTTTCTTTCTGCAGTGTAGCAATGTCCATGTGTGCCAGTGCGACTCGACACGGAATGCGAATGAATACCCTTGGGCCTTGCCCGCAATGGTATACCGCGAATATGGGAGATTATCTACTATGGCTTAGATTAGATAACAACTTGTCATCGCGAGGCATTGTTCACGTCGGAAATTTGCCATCAGGTGCATGTTGTATGTATAGCATGGTACACACTTAATTCGACGAACATTTGTGTAATCGACATAGCGCTCTGGTTGAACTGCATACCAGCTAAACAATCCTTCGATTTCTGTCTGCCGCGCATTTGTGAACATGTCGACTTCAGCTGGTGATGGAGATCAAATATACATCTCCGGCGGGCGATGTTCTCATGAAGTAGTTCAAGACCTGGATACATGATACAGTTTGGCATGAGCAGCTTTTCCGCCCAATACCAGAGTGCACATACGTTTCCCATCGGACGGGTTGTTGATAAGTGTGTGTATATGGATATCGTTGCAAACGTACCTCGTTTGCTTTTAAAACATACCACAATAAGGCGCCATCATCTCATGAGACAGAAAACCCTACCTTGTTATCGCTCTTATCAGTGGGCTGAGCGCCCGACCATCCATATTCAATGATCTTCACAGTGAGCTTGTGTCAAAGAATTAAATTAATGTATGTCCGGGCTATTTATGACAACACTACGACAACATGTAGTAGTTTAACATAACGAGTTCCGAATTAAACTTTGTAAGCAGTAGGTATATAGGTTTCGAGTTGGAAAATCCAAAAGAAGGAAGATAGTCTTGTCAAGGAGAGTAATCAATAAGCAGCCTGGTATTCAACGTAAAAAGAGATGAGCGCTAGAGCCAGTGTGCCGACATCTACTTATGACATGCCTTGATCAGATCTGAAGCTCTTTCGGCAAGGAGGTACACAACAGCGTGCGGATGTGAACTAGGAATGAAGGGCTGGACACACAAGTCAGAGTAAGACGTCAAGCACTCAACCAGAACTATAAATCAAGGCACTTACGAATACAGAAGCATCGACAACGCGCAGCCCGTCCGCACCCTTAACAGTCAAATCCGAGTTCAACACGCCCTTCGAGGTGCTCGCGCTCGTAGTCGCCATAGTTGCCGTACCAAAGGGATGGAAGATCGTCGACGTCAGTCCACGGACGTACGAGTCGATAGCGTCGTCGGTCGTCGCATTGGCAAAGGCACCGAATGGGCCAATGATATAGTCCGCCCATACAGGAGCCGAGGCGAAGCGCTGAATGGCCTTCACCGCCTCACGCATGCCGAACACGTCGAACGCCGTCGAGAGGTATTTAGGATCGATCACGGGCTTAGCGAAGGGGTCCGTAGACGCGAGAGTGACGGTACCGCCTGAAGAACAACGATAAATCGGCTGACTAGAAGCTACGAGGGAACGAGGACAACGTACGTGAGGTGGGGGTGAGCAACGTTGTGACGAGCGTGAAGAAGCTTCCGGATGCAGGTTCAGGGACACCTGGGTTCAAGAAGAAGTTCTGTCCGAACGATTTCAATGAAGGATGCTTCGAAGACTAGGAACCAGGAGGACTCACAGTAGGGAGGAATTCCCAATGTGGGCTGTTAGGTCCAGCCGAGGGATCCTTTTGCGTAGTGAAAATGGAGGAATTGGAAGGGAATCGCGCAAATCCGAAGTTGTTCACAATATTATTCGCGATGAAACCTGTTTTGCTCGTCACCCACTGAGTAACCGCTGCATTGAGCAACGTTGGGCTCTGAAGGGTGCTGTCCAAGCTCGCGTTTCCATTGACGCTGAACACGTTGGGAAGGAGAGGATGGTCTTGGAGGTTGGCGCCGAGTTGGGGGCTGTTGATTAGCGTCTTGATGCCGAGCTTGCTGAGAGCACTGCTGCTACCGATCCCGGAGAGGGTAAGAATTTGCACGGTGCCGATCGATCCAGCAGAGAGGATCACTTCGTTACGCGCCGTAACGGTAGTCGGCGTAACACCTACACAGTAGAATTATCGAGCCGGTCAGGATTGTATCACGGAAGGGCGGAATGAAAACAAACAGGGGATACTGACCTGGACCACTGGCAAATTGAACAGAACGGAATTGTATACCCTTTGATGAAGTTCCCGTCTTCAGAAGCTTGAGGACAGTTGCATTGATCAAAACCGTAAGTCCAGGGCGAGTATTGGCCTGCGCGAGGTAGCTGGTAGACGAGCTGCTTCGCACACCTCCAGCAGCGACGGACTGGACAAAACCAACACCAAGAAGACTGTGTAATCCACCAGATGTATCCTCGTTATAAGGGAACTCAGCCAGCTGGCCCGTCGTCGCCATGACGCGTGTATCAAGGGTCGAATTGAATCCTGGCAAACTGACAGAAGTCACTCCGTTGAACCCGTGCAAGGAGGGGATGAATTGCCCCGTGGTGTTGTGTCCGTCAAAAGGCGGAACGAATTTCTCGTGCTACATCAAGTTCGAATTAGTGACGCGTCAAAGATGAATCAGGAAAATAATATCGCAGCTAACCTTTTGGACGTATTGCTGAATGTTAGACCATGCCCATCCCGAGTCACCGACGACGGAAGCTATCCTGTTCCAGTCCTCAAATGTTCCGTATTGATGGATCAGATAATCTGAAAAGAATTGATCAAAACCTGTCGGCAGAGTTATTCGATCGCAAACCACGCACTGGCACTGCTACATCCTCCCAAAAGTCTGCCGCGGGGGTAAGGGAAGCTCCGGCCGTTTAATCCAGCTTGCGCAGTCACCGTGTAATTCCAGTCAAATGGTGTATCTGCGGAAATTACCATTAGCACTGAGGAGATAGTTCTGTGGGCACAGCACACTCACTAGGTGTCAATGTTGGTCCTAGGAAAGGCGCTTCTGCCGCAATGACTCCCTGATCGCTAGCAAACGAAGAGAATATTAGCAAGCGATGAATTCTCTGAAAGTGAAATACGCACCTCACGCCGGCTTCGAGCACGAGTACAGTAACACCTGATGTTTCCGTCAAGCGGTTGGCGATGACGAGCCCAGCAGTGCCAGCTGGTCAATGGCGTTAATCCCCACAGTTAGATGCTGCGATGCAAGAGACGTACCTCCGACGATAATGTAGTCAAACGTAGTCGTCTTAAGCTGCGACGGCTGAGTAATGGTAACGCCCAGTGTCGGCGCGATGAGAAGGGATGCAAGCACAAACGACAAAAGAGTGGGGCGTTGCATCTCTGCGATGAGGGGCAGGAAACGCTAACCGAGTACCAGTGCTAGAACCGCCTTTTATACCGCTCGAAAAGCGAACGGCTGCCGCTCAGGATGTCGTCGCCGAAATGTCTGCTCCTGAATGACAAGGACAACGAGGAATTAATAGCAAGGCACGGGAAACATATGCCCATAAAGCAGAAATGGTGCCACTCGCGCTGCGGTATTCAGCGTGTCCGTATAGTGGTTCATACGCAAGAACATTGCAGCTTGTAATTCACTGTGGGCGGATACAGGACATTGATGTGAAGGCATGTGACTACTTGAGTGTTAAAAATAAGATTTGACGTGGGATTGATCATTGATGCATGATGTTCGGAGGAGCAGAGTAACTGCTAAGCGCTAAGCGCTAAATGCGCGTCGTAGTACGCTCTGTGCAATCAAACATTTTCAAGACGTCGTTCATTCTCTATGGCGAAGGAATGAAAGGAAATCTAAGGTAATAATCGAAAGGCAGCTTACGTTAAAGCTGCTAGTCTTTGCAGGAGGACATGATACAAGCCTGGTCAATGAGAAAAAAATAGCGTCGAGCACGTTGGTACTGCTCACGGAGGCTCACGTCGTACAGTCGCTAGGCAGTTTCTTGATGTTATTTCGAACGCAAGGAAATAAATAGCACTTATCGTGTATAATTTAGATTGATGTACGCTTCCATCACCAAGTGGCTCCGGACAGCTGCCACTGAACTTATATTGAAGAAGCACACAGGCCTGTGTCGTCGGAGAGATTGCCGGAAACGGTTGAACAGTATCTATAACGAAGCTAAGAAACCACATTCTCCAATAACGAAAAGGATTGACATACTGCTTTGCCCACGCATCTTCCATGTCTTGACGGTCAAGCTGCAGAGAAGAATGAATTCAATTGTCGGAAGAAGGCTCCAAGGATGCAGAGGAGCGAGAAGTGGAATCATTCCATGAAACAAGCACGAAACCCTCGATGACGGCTCAAGAGATACGCCGTAAAAATGACCGAGCAATGGCCCATTAGGCGTACACGGAAAAAAAAAGAACGCATGACTGCTGTGTGTTCTAAAGATACTGGTCATCCATACAACGTCGTATTCCTGGGTGAGAAGCACATCGAGAAATTTTCCAGCAGAGCCCTGAGCATATGTGTGGTCGTGCGGTCAAAGAAAGAACAGAAAGCATGTTGAGAAACCCAGAGGCAACGGTAACCCAAACTTCGCCGTCAATGGCACATCGGCGAATAGGATCTCTAACCTAGGAAAAGACCTTCAGAAGGAGACAGACTGGGACTTGGCTTACCAACAGTGCTACTGAAATACTGCGGGTTCACCCTCGGGGACGGTTTCATTAAAATTCATCATCGTCTTTCATGGCCGACCCACCTGCAGCACCTTTCACGATCTTTGTCCGGCGTAATTTCCGAGGGTTATCGTGGTCATATTGAAGACATAAATCCAAGGGAAAGGCAATTGTTGAATTAGACGAGAGATGAATCGATGAGGCTGAGGTTGTGCACTGCTGGCATATACCTCGGAGGTGACCGTAATATCGTTGATGATCGGCCGTGGGAAGACGGCAATCATCCGGGTAAATCTCGGTCACAGTACCCGCCTGATCGCGTGTCGGGTCATCGCATCCATTCATGTGACATGAATCACTTAAGTTCAACTTCAAGTATTCCAAGCTCTCCAGCCATCTCTGAGCAATCTCTGGGCGCTAAACTTCTTGAATCGTGGTTTCCAGCCCGCGACATTTGAAGCCTCCTCAAGATCACGGCCTACTATTAATAATCTGTCCCTGCCCCAACCAGTGACCACTGCAGATGCCGCCAAGAAAGCGCAGGTCCATAAAGGCATCACGATATCCACATCGCTCTTGTGTTACCTAGCTAACTTGTGTAATAATAAGTAGAAAATGGCTTGACATTCCCGGTCCCAGCCCTCGACTCCGAACTGGAAAAATTGTTATGAACCAACCTCTTTCCAAGCGATGCTCAGGTGGTCGAGCTGCGGGCACTTCAAGAGAGCCTCCCCAATCATTCAATGGTCTAGCATTGCAGATGGAGAGAGAGGCGGAAAACCTCGGATCCTCGAAGGAATCATATCCAGCCTCCATTTTGAAGTCGTACCTCTCTCTGCCAGAGGTGCGATGGGCGGACGAGATGCGAGCAGGCGCTACAGCACTCCTCGCGCCTATCCGGAAATCATGGGTGCGATCTTCATGGTAACCTAGAGGGTTTGGACTATAAGCAAGCTATGTCAAAAATACATCGGAAAGTAGGCAGGATAACGCACTGAGTTTGGCGGTCTTGGATTTTGCTGTTGAGGACATGAAAGCCCTCGATTGCGTGAAGACGTCCGCTCAGCCCTGTGCATTCCTACTTCTGGTCAGTGATGCTCGAGGTGTAGACCAAATATACGTACTTCTGAGCCTCATAGAGCTCTCCCAACTTGACCAGCGCGATCTCCTGGTTCAGCAGCCTGCACTGCGACTGGGCTTCACTATACTGGTTTTCAGAATTAATATTAAGAACTCAGGATAGACGAGGTTAAACACTTCTGAATTCACTAATGATCTAGCTACTACGGCTGTCCGTTATAATAACAACTTATATACCAAGTCAGTAGCTAGTCAGCTGGATGAACTAAAGTACGAAAAGAGAAGAGTCAAAAGAACATCGAGGCTGACCGCAGTAGGGGCAGCAGGGGGGAAGAATGTCCTAGAACTTGATGTAGAGTAAATGTGCCTCGAGAGTAAGGGGAATAAGAATGGAGATGAAAAATAAAACAAGAAATAGGAGGAGGGGCGCGATGAGCGACGACGAAATTGGAAGGCGTGATGGTGAAAAGTACTGGTCCTTTACACAAGATGTTCTGTCTACTAGCAACGGCTAACCCTGAAAGAAAAAAGAGATCAATTCAGATGCGTCACTGCCAAATCAGAATAATTTACTTACGCTCCAGGATAGAGGTAACAAGTCTTCGCCCCGTTCTCGGCCGTGTAGCTGCCCGAGATGGACCCATAATCACTAAGCGCACACGCTCCAATACTGGTCAGAGCACGTCGCACTACTTCATCTGGCACGACCGCCATCTCTCCCGCTGCACACTTGGTGGTGATGGAACACTGGCCGAGCGTTATTGTTGCGCGACCCTGCTCGCAGGCCAACTCCGTGTCATTCCTGAGATTGTTGCCAATCAATTGTAGACAGTCCTGCGCTACGGCACCAGGGTACGGGTGGCATGGGCCTACAGTTTGTGATAATGTGAGAGGCGAGAGCAGAAGCAACATTCCGAGGACGAAATTCAGAGAGCGGATAGCAGTCATGTCTAGGACAGTTCTGTCAGCCCATTAACTTTCTACTACAATGTCGAGTCAAAAGTTCATATTTTACCTTAAGATAGGTGGATTAGAGTCGAGAGAGTGGCTTGAATCACAAAGTTGTGCGACACCTGGGAGGGGGGATAAGAAATGAGAGCCCGAGTGTACTTGACCTATCCCTACCGGTTTAAGAGCAGTCGAAATCCCTGACATGGCAATATACCCTAACCAGATTGAGCTAGCTGGAAATTACGATCATGATTCGAGACAAGTCGCAGAGCGTTACAACATGGTTTTGAATGGCGAATTGAACTGAAGCGAGGGAGGTCATTGTACGTGGGTTCTATGGAGAATAGCGACATGGTTCCGAATAGTGAATGAATTTCGGTTGAACTGAAGCGAGCATACGTGCATATAAGTACGTGTGTTTATACAGGACCCTGGCATACCTAGTTATGTCCGATCCGAAATTCGCAGCCCCCTGCGGCGCCTGCGCTGTCATTTTATCGATGTTCGGATGGGTGGCTTTGCTACAAAGTTCCTACAAGTAACAAGGACCAACGGATAATAAAGTTGCCGTCAAATACACCAAAATCTGCAATCTTCGCGTCATCCGACTCCAATCGTCCAGACCTTCAGCTTCAGACGTTCAACCCACACTGCGATCATGATTTGCAGGCCGTCAGCATCTGCTCTCTTGAGTGCATACATTTCGCTTACCCGCTAGGTATTTATAAATTCTCAAAGCATTTGTAGAATTTCACCTTGTGGTAATTTAATTGTCCATCTATGGACAAGGCGAATGACACTGGGAATGCTAGTGTTCGGTCTATCAGTAGCAGCGAGCTGAGAAAGATCAATCGGGTTAGATCATGGAAATCGAACAAGGAGTGGAGGAATACATTCGTGCAATCGATGATGAGGCGGATCGAGTTTTCTGAGATACATACCACAATCTATATGGCATCCAAGTCCCGCAACCGCAACTAACTGTGACTTTGAAAGGAGCTAGAATAACTCGCTCGTCTGGGCTCCCAGATTCCTTCGAGAATGCACTTTCCTCAAATATGGCTCATTCGTAATCACGGATGCGGCTGAGCAGGAAGATTACGAGCATCAACACAATGCCACATTTCACAACCTCATTTCGATCAAGGTCCTCTTCAAATACAATGGATTTTGGTCGATAATCGGCGGTCTTTCTTTTCCTTCCTTACGGACTCTTGGGTGGGAAGTCTCCAAGGCCTTAGCATATGGCGAAGAGAAACGATGAATCACATACATACATGTTGGCAAGCTTGAGATACTCAAGCTCCTCAAAGTGTACATCCCATCCAGCGAATTGACCGAATTCTTTCGCACCACCCCCGCGCTCAATTACTTTCTGGCGGACTATCCCGTGCATTTTCGGTCGTTATTCGCATATCACTTGATAGAAGAAGGGCAAAACAGGAAACACAATAAAGCGGAAGTTCTCCTCCTCAAACACTCTCATCTTGTACTTTACCGATGGCGGCTTAAGGGCGGGGCAGGATCTATTTCAACGTCGTGAGGTGGTTCGAAGTCGATGGGTCCCTGAATCCCAGCGAGCGACCGCAGCGCCAGGGAAATGCCTCCCTTCGGTAGACGTGCCTATGGTCAAAGCTAATTGGGAGTTGAATGAAATTGGATCGTCTCTGAATAGCTCAGGAAAGGAAGGACTGGCCGTCCGTGTTGGCACCGCTCCGCAGTACTACGTCGCATTAGACATGTCGACCGAAAATTTGTCGAGATGGTCAAGTGTCTATTGAAGGCGAATTGAATCGACTTCGTTACAGTATATGCGTTTAACGGAATTTCTACAATTTTGAGTGCCGAGATTCAGCATGACGGTATCTGAGAAGCGATTTGTCATCCATATTGACGCGGTTCGTGGACTGAAGATTTCGCAGAGATGATTCATGGCAGTGATTCTTCAGCCAGTTGCGATATCAAGAGTTCCTTCTACAGCGCTTCTGCAGCAGAGATGTATAGTACTGAGGTGAAACAAAGGATCCATATACATATCAAAATTCAGGAAACATCAACAGAAGTATCATTGCGTACCATTATTTCCCCGAATGAACGCATCCCCATATCTATTCGTGACTATTCCATTCACATGCTCCTCTGTCTGCTCTAGCGCGATGTTCATAAAACCATCCAGACACGACAACACACCTGAAAACCTTTGCTTAGTACAAAAGTCGCGTGAAAAGAATGACTCTGTACCTCTGTAATCGACCCCAGACGTCAGTCGGACGATGACTCGCTTTCCAACGACTCCTTTCAAGAAGTCCGTTGGGGAGCCTGTATGGGACTGCGCTGGAGGAGGTGGCGGCGGCGATTGGTCAGAGGGAGGACGAGGGCTTTCATCCATGTTTTGGCGTGAAAAGTCAGAAGCGAAGTTCAGGCTTCAGCTACAGTGGGCAGCATTTGTTTGCGCATATTAGTTTCCAGAGCTATCAGGTCTTCGACGCAATTCAAATTTACAGTCATTCACCGGTCAATGGGTCACCCAAATAAAGATCGTGCTCGGAAAATTTTCATACCAGAAATTTTGAGATTTTGACTTGGGAGATCTACGGAAATGCATTATAGGCTATATACTATCTACTTAAAATCTCAAAATTTTGTTGTTGAAAGGCATATCGCTTGTTATCTACATTGCGAGCCAAGATCAGTGCTATCCCAGTCAATGGGTCAGACCTAATTGGGACGATTCTGCTTGTTCCGATTGGTCAGATGCAATCGTGAGACAATCTGGCCCGCCCATCCTCTCATCCATTTTGAGCACAATTTCATCCTTTCAGTCATTTTTAGTTTGCTGAAGCATCGGATAAAACTTTAAATGTGTGTATTCTGTTCTTTATGGAATATTATAGAATCTTATCCCCCAAAACTAGCTCTTTTGTGAGATTTGGTCCAGAGATCACACAGATATAAATTCACTTTTGGACTACATTGATACCTTTTCGTGTTTATCAAGAGATCGGGATATCTCAGAGCCTATCGGTTTTGAATCAACATAGGTACGATATATGCGAACACAATGCAATAAAAATCAAGATAGTTGCTTCAAAACTGAGGTCGGAAATGTGTTTTGACCCATTGACCGGGGTAACCCATTGACCGGTGAATGACTGTACTCACCCCGCGCCTAGGAGAGCGTCAGTCATCGACCATAGGACTTAATTCTTCTCCATATTGAGAATATCTTTTGCGAGGAATTTGTGAACAGTACATTCCGTTCACTTGAATCCATTTCTACTGGAACGTTTGAAGTCCGCTTACTTTTAAAACTCCGTCTCTCGACGTTCAACTTTCTTTCGACGCCAATTCGATGTGCCGCTCTCAACTCCACAGAAGTTCAACCATTCTGACGGTGACAACGCCTCGTCCAGTGGCCATCTGCAGACTACCCATGTGTTTGCTATTTTCTTGTGTAATAGCTCGTCGACATCTCACCAACTTCACAGTTCATATTTAAACTTTGGCGCACTGCGATCACATCGAACCCGAAGGATCCCCAGAACAGTCATCATTCTCGAAGAGCGGCAAGGCAATACGAGGTCAAGGCTTGATCCTTTTCGACTCTTTTCGAGCTTAAATATCTGCAACGCGAGCATATTTTTCTGGCCTCTAAACCTGATTCAGGTTTTTCTCTCGGTGCTAAAATCGATAACTTACTTGAATAGGATCGTTCTCCATTACTCATTGGGGAGCATCTAATACTTTCAGACATAATCGCGCGCTGGAGCGTCGACGGCGCTTGTGTTTTTTGAACCATGACGATTTGGACGCCTCTCAGTCACGTGGACCATGTCGCCAAATGTCGCCATCCGCTCATCATTCTCACTCATCCCCTCAGACGAACAGACGAACTAGTTATGGCTTTTTTCACCCAGCAGACGATTCTTAACGTCCCTTCTCTTCTTATCTCTCCAAAACGATAAACTTGAGCTATGGATATTTTACCAACCGAGCTCCATGCTTATATCTGCCAGCTAGCCTGCACCGACGATGGATCCAGCATTCGAACTCTGAATGTAGTGTCAAAATACTTCCAAGAAGTTTCGCGACCATACCTCTACCACAACGTCTCTGCCTTCGGGATGGTCCAAATATTATGTCTCCTGGAACGACTGGAACGAACACCTCCACACATGCGCCACATTCATCATCTATTCCTGTCCGATGTACCTTCCGACCCCTCCTCTTCTAAATCTCCCTTCCGCCTAAGCGACTTCGAAAACCAAGCTCTCTCGCGTATCATCACATCATCCGCCCCGACACTAGAAACCTTATCATTAGTCGCGAACGCCCCTTTTTCGAGCACGTCACTCATCGCTCGAGTCTTTCGAACCCCCTTTCCCCTCCTCCATAGCCTGGCAATATCGGGCTTCTACCCTTTTCCATCTTCTCTCGGAAAATTCCCATCGCTAAAACGTCTACATCTCAACGGAAACCGCAACCCGCATGGGCTACTACATATGTGCAGCCTTGAAGAGGCCTGTCCATCGTTAACGGACTTGAAAATCACGGGTCTCGGCGCTGCAGGCGCCTTTGTCATGGAGCTCGAAGATGCGCTCGTTGAAGAGCAAGGTTGGGATGGGTTGAGCGATTGTATGACACTTACGAGGTTGCCTCCGAGCGTTCGCCGTATCGTCGTTCAGGCGGGCCCGGAACCCATTCTCAATCAGTCAGAGGCACTACCAGGCACGACTGTGATGAAGGATAGAGTTCTTTTGAGTCGGCTGGAATCCCTCAAATCGCGGAAAGTTGAAGGTGCGGATCAGGTGCAGGTATTGGTGTTAGACAGATGCGTGACGGCCATCTCTGCGGAGGACATTAGGCGCTCATGGATATCAGGCCTGCTTAGATGATATATCCTGGATCCCCCGCTATGCTAATCGTGTCGCAGAAAATATACCCACATCACACAAGATATCCGTTACAATAGTATTTTGTCATTCGGCCATCATATATTCACAATCACGATCCAGTTCAAGCTACTCTAAGAATTTGAACGAAGGAAAATCCAAGGAAACCCGTCAAAATTTCAGGTATAAAGATCTCGATGGTCCTCAATAGTTCGGCAAAAAAAAAGCATCTAAAAAAGAAGCCTGTAGGCATAACAAACGCCGAGCACAACTGGAAGTCAGGATTGTTGGCCTCGGACTCGGAGTCATGAATGGAGGTCCATATTTGTATTTGCTTGCCAGCACCCTCCGGTTCCTTCCCAATTGAATACTCTTCCAACTGTACTCTTCTTCTCGCTTCAATCAGTTACCACCGACAGCAATGCCTAAAGTCACCAGGCAGACTGCGAAGAAGGCGCGTGCCCTGGCCTCATCTTCCGATGTTGCTGAGCAGAGTCCAGCGCCGGTCAAAATTGAGGACGCAGAAGAACCAGCGGTAACCTACAGACCCTTTCTTGTTCGCATCGCTGAGCTCATTTTATAGGCCGAGAACTTGATCTACCGGCCAATAATGCAAGTGCACTTTGACGAGCTCGCGTTGATTTGGCCAAATGACCGCCGTATCCCGTCGATTTCTTCTCGACGAGCCTGGGCACTGGCCCGAAACTTGAATCCTGTGAACGTTCACAGCTGGTGGTATCGGCGAAGAACGCACGCTAAGAGACTCAGGATTAAGATCCCGCAAGGGACTTACGAGCTGGATGTTGGTGTCCCTCCCGTGATCGTCGAGGTACCAGTTAAGGAAGAAATCTCCGCTCCTGAAGACCTCCCAGCCGCCGCATCGGGTACCGTCACGGAAGCCAACTCGAAATCTGATCATTCGTCATCCAACGATATCCCCAGTTCGTCGACGGATCCTCAACTGGCTACCTCTCTGTCCTCGGATGCTACTGTCTACTCACCCAATGACTTCTCTGTACATTTTGTGGACCAAGACGACCACAAACGCGCATATAGTCGTGTTTCTTCTCCTCTGGAGCATTCTGGTTTGGCTTCGTCTCCTGGCCCTGTCTCCTATCTCGAAGCTTCCTCTCCTCGCGAATCAAGCCCTCTTCCTCCAAGCTCGCCTCCGCTACGATCTCCATCTCCTCCTCTACTATTTTTACCGACGACAACCGAAGATCCTGACACTAACACTGATTCTCCGACAAATACTCACGACGACGCTGTACCGTCTCTTGGTTCTCAGAATATGTATCAAGACCTAGGTATCATTTTGCTTTACGGTCTCCGTTCATTTGTATGCAAATTTATCGCGCATATACGCATAGATTCAGCTTGGACACCGTTTTCCCTTCTAGAAGGCTTCTATCCCGCATATGTTCTTCCCCCTAAAAGCATCACTATTGCCAGGAGCTCTTGCGCAGCGTCTGCCGTCAATAACATTGCCTTCGCGACAGCCTCGGACGACACTGCGGAGCGCGCTAATAATACTGACGAAAAACATGCGAATAACGAGGTGCTTCCAGAAGAGGCTCCCTGGTGTCTTGGCGGATTTCGAGTGGCTTGCGATGGATCGCTACTCGGGCTCTGTTCGCGCTGTTGTGTCGCTAACCCAGTATCAGTCTAATTGTTTCGCTGTGAAGGAGAAATGCGATGCTTAGAAACTCCATGTGTACATACTCTACAGTCGTGAAATCGGAATTTGACGGACTTGTCGGGTCCGAAGGTCCTCAGAGGCGCCGATTCTGCTCAACATTTGTGTAGGTTTGCGCTTCTTCTCGCCCTAACGACTTATGAAGGTACATAGGTAGGCCATATACTTAGGTGAAGAAGAGCCACGAGGATTAAATTTAGTGCGACGCCGACGTAACGGTAGTGTGGAACGTTGACGATGGTTGGGCCAATCGTGGCGCTGTTACGACCAGGAGTTTCCACCACCAACCGGCTCCCGCCATCCAGGTCCCACCAGAAAGCAGGAGTCGGTTCATCACGTTAATCAATATTTTGGTGGGGTATATCCGTGGACGAAAGATTATGAACGAAGAAAGCGGTCTAGGAGATAAGTTATAAATTACGTGCGATACTCAGCTCTACAGATACGTGGGCGTATATCACAAGGAATGAAGTGGAGGTTGTTGGCTATTAAGCTATATTTTGGGAATCGGCACTGATGGGAATTGCCATGTCCACATCGTTGGTGGTTGCAAATGCTTCATATAGATAGATAATGCCAAATAGCAGGAATAGTATTGAGCCGCCGAATGTCACTGAGATCCAATCTTGAGGGAAAGAATACTGTAGGAACGAATGTCAGACGCACCATGCTTCACAGATATTTTTGTCGATATGTATCTCCCTCCTATGACAGCTAGAGCCGTACAGCACGAATGACCGACTACGGTTCCGAGGGTCACAAGATAGACGTTCTATAAAAGTAACAAGCGGACGGAATAAGCTTCCCCGTCTTCATGACGCCACAGATGAGCATTACTCACATGTGCAGCACCCAGCGCAATAGTAGCGATTTGACTCCTGTCTCCCCACTCGCCGAGGAAAGTGAGAATGAAGGCTTGTACGAACACAGGGCCTAGGAAAAGGCTGCAGAAGTTGCGCGCGCCCTCGGCCCATGTTGTCTTTGATATTGAACGAGGAGGACTGCGGGGTTCATCCGACCGGCTGCTCGACACACGCCCGCCCTCTTCCATCTCTTCCAGCGGGATGACATGCCCGTCCAGTGTGGCACTCGGGAGACCTGTTCCATCATGCACGGCGTCGTCATCTTCAATCTCCTCCTCTGCCTCCCGCATTTCCTCCTGGAGTTTGTCGTTCCCGCCCTTCATCTCTCTCGCCTCTGAAAACATCTTGGCTCCGAATACGAGGAATAGGACAGATGCTGCGAATTGTGTCCAACTTCGTGGGATCAAGGTTGGTAGAAGGTGGCCCATGGCAGCGGAAAGTATGGACATGACTACGAGTGAGCCGAAGGCACCTGCGAAGACCAGTAGCCGTGGATGTCGCATTGCCAATATTGCGGCAATTAGGAATGTTTTGTCTCCGATTTCAGAGAATATGATCATAGCGAAAGACTGCACCAGCGCTTGGACGTTGCCTTCCACATCATCAGATTTCGCGCTTGCCATTGCTAAAATTTTGAGGTTATTTAGATCCTACTTAATTATACATCAAAAAAGAGATACCTTTCGTAAATGTCGAAGAGCCCGAGCGCGAAGCCTGGAGGGCTGGAGCAGAAAACGAAGAAGGAGGAGTTCGAACTTTGCTCTGGGGAGCTGAGGTCAACACTGTCAGCGAATCGCACGTGGTCAGTTTCAAAGTACGGTCGAGCCCGGGCCGCCTACCCCGTTACAAAGGACTGTACGCTCAATTTGAGCTGCGCAAACGATCCACAAAATATGTTAATGAAAGGGATATTCAGTGGTCCCTTGAAGACTTAAATCTGACAAAAAGGTAGCAGTCGAAAGTCGAAAATAAAATGCCAGAAGCAAGTCAGGTCATCAGAATGTAAGAGAGATCCCTTGGACTCTTGGAGATCACCCACCTGTTCGGTGCGCAGCTCTGCGCAGCCCGACGACTCTTCTTCGACCAGAATATGCCCCAATAGCTTTTCTGAATGTTAGCAATGTCCTGATTAATATTAATCTAACCAATGGGTCCAGCATTCAAGTCGAGTAATCGTCCGCGCGATGACAGCATTGGAGTTGTTCATGCATATGAGCTTCGAGGGAAATGAACATCGTTGGGAACTTTTCACGCGACAAACTGCAGCATACCCTGAAATATATTCCTATGGTTGCCGCTTGAAGAGGCTTTGAAGATTTATTTTTGGGACAGCCTGAAGATCAATGTGTTTTAAACTGTTTGCGGGGTCGCAATGCCGGAAGAAGACCAATAGTAGACCTCGAATTTACAAAGCACTCAACGTGAAATCTCTTTAAAAGCTAGATCACACTTCAGACCAGTTAATGGAGTAGATAACTGCCAAAGATACTGTGGTAGCAATGAAGAATACAAGGGGCTTGCATTCAAACATATGAGTAGCTCGGCTTTGGATCATCTTCACCATACGACAGAAAATCAGCTGGGATCCACCCCCGCTTGTAAGTATGCTTGTAAGACATTTTGTGATGATCTGATCCAGGGTCCTTCAGCTCCCAATAAAAGCAAGGGATGCCCCAGATGACTTAGTTGGAGACATATCGCGCATGCCACAGGGCACGGGAGCTTAGCGGCGAGTCGGTTACAGTGCCTGGGCGCTGAGCGTGGTTTCTGACCTGAAGTAACGCCGGCCAACTTGGCCACCACAACCGGCCACCGAGCACATGGAATTGCCGTGGAATTTCCATGGAACCATGGGCACCAATTCCGCCGCTTTACGTTCGCATGAATCGTGTGGCGCATCATGTCGTCGGCAATCGCCGAAAATAAAGAGCTTAGCGAGCGTTGAACTTGCGAAACAGCTCCCAAAGACAGGTATTTGAGCACAAATGGTAAACCACTTGAGCGTTCTTGGTAACATCAACGTACAAATTACAATATCAACCCCGGTCAGCTTGCCCAACTCGCATAGACTACGGTTAAACCTTTTGATTTGCAGAGCGATGGTAATGCACTGAGGAACCCGGCTTCTTGGACGGCGTTATTGACACTCCAAGATACCATCAATATTAGTGGAACGTACAACATAGAAAGCAGGATCGTCTTGGATCGTCTCTGTCGTCGTCTTCATCTCGATAGATATCGCCTGGATACCTTCAAACTTGAGGAGGAATCAGTTCAAGCAATATTTTTGAGTAAATTTTATATGACGTACTGCGACGCGAGAAGGGTTCATATTATCTCGACGCGTGTTTTTCGAGCGTAAGTGACGATCACCAGAGGGCGTAGAAAGACTGGCTTCTTCTCTCATGCCTTGACGCGCATTGAGGCTGCATGTTGCGCTTAGCTCAGATGTTGGACTGAAATCAATTGACGTACGCAGACAAAAGGCTGTTAGAGTACACTGCGCAAGAAATATTAATGGACGACCGTTAACCATTTGACATAAACCCTTACATTTTGCAAGAAACGTGTACAACGCCAGCCAAACGACTATATGGGGAAGGTCACATCAAGCAATATGAGTCAAATATAAAATCGCGCACGGTTATTAGGCATGGTTTGGAACTGAATGGATAGAAAATTCAGCATTTTGTAAGTCAATGTCGGGGAAGGCTTACGCAAATCAGTAGCACGACTGCTGAGACGCTGTAGAAGATAATCAGAGTAAATTCAGGAATGTCGTTCGACCGAATATACCTTGTAAGTAGCCCGGTTCCTGAATAAAAAAGAGGTCAGAAAGACCAGAGATCGGAACTGGCTTTAGGCACGTACGAATGGTATAAGCGATTAAACGGTCAATAACTGTCGCGATTCTGTAGATTCCCGTATGAGTCTGAGAAAGTATGATAAGGCCAATGAAACTGACCTCTCGAGACCTCGACCGCGTTTTTTTGACAAGTAGTACAACATCGAAACAGCAATAATTATGTCAATTGCCGCACCGACGGCGAGGAGAGTGGATATCAGCCACGACATCTGAAGATGGTACTGCGCAATGCTTTTTGCGGCAACTGCTTGTATTGAGAGATAGATGCTTGCAACACATCTACTCAATGACAAGACGAGACACAAAATGCCAATAAAGCCATATGGTTTGGGTAGGACTCTGAATAGGCGCATTGCGAAAAATCCCTGGAGAAGTGGGCTGGATCAACAGGGTTAGAAATATACTGATAGTATTACGCACCTGTACGAGAAAAGTGATAGCCCCTCCAATGGCCGTGACTGCCCCAAGCACAGGGAACGCGCCGAGTAACTGAGGCTGTCCGTACAAAGTAATGGTGTCATGATAAACCTCATAGCAGACGGCCGCCGTGTGTCCAACCTCCAGAAGGCTGTCATGCAGATTGAGAGCCTCGCATCATATTACTGGTCTGGAAAGACATACCATATGGCAGTGACCTTCGTATCACGATTAATGATCATAACAGAAAAACTCGAAGTCAAAGTAGAGCTTACGAGAGCTTTGTATATCCAAAGATCCTCTCGGAATGTGCTGTAGTAGACATATGCTTGGAGGGTAACAACCCCGAACAAAAAGACCGAGAAGATAGACCCAATTTGCAGCGCACCCAGTGTGTCTCCCAGGTCAACATGAGTGAAGATGGTGGACATTATTGTTGCACGACGCGTTGGAATGCTCGTCGAAAATATGAGAGATATCGAGTTGGTGGAGTGTGTGAATCAAACAATCTTATAATCAAGTGAAATGGTTTGAACCAAAACGCTACGCCGATTCCCTGCCCTGACTCCCTCGGGAGGCGAAAACGAGGAGATCTCTGAAAGATCTCCTCACTCGCATGCAGTAGTCATGTGGGAGAGTTGTCTCTTGGACATAACATTGTGATTCTCAGCAATTCATTTTCCGCCGTCCCCCAGACCGTAGGTAATATCACACGCGCGTTGCTACACCCCTTTCTGGTTGTAAAAGGGAAGGTTGGCCAGCGCCGGGCTCGAATGATTGTGGTTGTTGTCCAGCGATCATTCCGCAATCACTCCATCCGCCATCATTTCAGAACCCGCATGCAAAATCCGCATATGGATCTCCTGCATTCTTCCCCATTCTTCCCCACTCTTCCCCACCGGCACGCCATGGACGACGTATTCGCCTGTGTCGATCCCTTTGCATCCGTAAAAGGCTCAATATTCCTGAATAAATCTGGCTTGAGGCTCCGCGAAATTCGAATCCTAGGAACCTGCCTTAGACAGGTACTATTACTTGGAGGTGGTGATTGGTGATTAGGCAGTGTATTATCCATTTTATAACGTCCATAGGTCTTGGAGTCGTTGAATTCATCGAGTTATAGGTATAGCCAACCAGAGGATGCACTACGATTTCAAATTTTACATGGGTCTCTACACTGTGGACTCCAGACCTGGGACAAATACCTGGTCAATCCAGTAGAAAGTTGCAATTTCCCCTTTAACAGGCAATTATCTAGTATTTCCGCATTTTTCCCCAATCCAGTTCTATTTACCTGATTTTACCTGGTAATCAGCTTGGCGGGTAATTTTTACATGTTGAATGAGTACTGGGCTTCTTTGCCCAATTAACTGGTAAAGTCAAGTGGTTCTATATACCAGATTTGACCTGGCATTTTTTGATACTTGTTAAATGGGTACTTAATAGTAATTTGTTGAGTGGGTTTCACCGAGGTGTAATTGCTTGGCCGCCTAGGAAATTTACAACTTGGGGATGTGATTTTGCTGACTTGCAGTATTCACACTAATGTTGGCCCTGTGAAGGCATGTTGACTTAGGTTGACAATTAAACAAGGCACTAGGATCAAGGTTTGGCAGGGATGCAGTACGAGCAATCTGGAACGCGTTCAGTGCAACTTCATTGTGACATATGTGAGAAGTCACAGTCACCTGACCCAAAACCCGCGTCAACACTTAAGTTTTGCTCTTCGACCAAGTTCGACTCGCATTTCCTCCAACTTCATTCATTCTCTCTTTCTCGAACTTCATACCGCGATGCCCTCACATTGTACTACAAGCAGCAAGAACAGCTCTATCCAAAAGACCTCCAGCACACAGAAAAGCCTGGACATTCGCAATCACAATCAGGATCTTCACATTCTAGTCAGCCACACAAAGGCCACCATACCACGCCGTGACAACCGTCTCCTCAAGGCGATGCACCCACCGTTAAGTGCAATCAACAAGAAAATTATCACCCAGAGAAACGAGCACCATGCTCAGATGAGAAGGATCTCGTAGCTGAGAATGGCCGTTTGCGGAGAAAAGTCAAGCAAATGCAAGGTGAGTGGTATTTGATTTGTACGATGCCCTCTGATACGCACTCGTAAGAATTGATAACAATCTCAGTCGACCTTTGGTAAGTATGATTCATTGATTTTTCCATCTCTCGTTCTGTATCTCATTCTGTACCTATAAAGTTTGTATCAATTACCATTTACAATTCGACTTTTTTCAGTCTCTCAACCCTATGAATACTCCCAGTATAAGTAGTGAAATTTAACCAGCTTTTCTTGATGAAATTCCCTTGAGAACAAGTAACTTTTTCCAGTGGGAACGTGCTAAGATCCCCAGTTCTCCGAGTACAATAGCATTGCCTCACGGCCCATATAGCTTTCTTCTACTTACCTGCTAGACATGACGAAATACTCCGTGAACCAGTCAAAAAAATTACCGGTTGTAACTAGTAAAGGGAGACAAAATGCCAGCAATATAAACCTGCTATTCCGGTACATTTTGCCAAATTCACACTACCGGTTTGTCGGGTACAAGCTCAGGTAAACTAGTTATATTCTGCAGATTAACAAGTATATTCTACCTGCCCTGCCTGTCATTAAACCGGCCATTAATGCCAGGTCTGGGGTGCACAGTGCTACTTATGTGTTACGGGTTTTGGCGTACTCAGCTTAGTCAAGGCGGAAGGCGCCTTGAAGTAAAGGACACATTCTTTAGGCTCTGGGGGCCTGGGTCGAGGGCTTGTCAATAGAAGACGGTCTTCGAGCCATAGGTTTTGCAAGTCGCGAACCCGGCTATGTTCAACGAATTCTTTCCCGACATATACATATAAGATCATCAATTTATGCAAGTTTTAGCCGCCCGGATCAAGTACAAGTCTGACTTCCGATCGTCGTAAATTTAAAATCTCACTAAATGTCACTGTGGGGAAAGATCAGGAGGCTGCTTCAGTTCCATTGCCGAGATTCCAAGTCACCGAGCGATCGAGAATCGAGAAGATTTACCGCCGACGTGATGAGATTTTAGAGGTATATACGACGCATGACAAGCGTTAAAAGCTGTACGAATATACGCGCTTCTGACTGAGTCTAATGTCTGTCGCCTTCTAGCGAGGTCTTGGCCAATATGTACCTATATAGCACAGAGGTACGGTAGGGTACCGGTACCATCTCCATACTAATCAGCAAAATTCCAGGCCTCCGAAAACGCGGAAAGCTCATGACCAAGAAACCTTGGATCTAAGGCTCTGATACTATATCCATAGGTTTCTTAAGTTCCTTTAACCCGTCCCAAGAGTTTTCAGAAGATGGAACATACTGTAAGTTCCCAAGTGTCCAGCCCTCCGGCGGGAGGCCCTCATCTGCATACAAAGCAGCGGATCGTCGTCATTGATGCCCTGGAATTAGATGATTCAGCAGAGTTCGTACTTAAATCACTCCTAACTAGGATCTTACACAGACGAACAGCTGGAAGCTTGTTTCAATTCTAATTATGCAAAAATATTATTCCTCTAAAAGATTATCAACATTATTGTCAGCGTCGTAAAGCTTGACTATTAGGACTAACCCCTCTAACACTCCCTTCAAGGCTCGAGAGGATCAAAATGCACCGTATTTGTTCTCTCCCCCAATTCTACACCAGGTCCTTTCAACCCTGAGCTGGTCCCATTGCCAACGCCCGCGCTCATATTAAAACCATGTGATGCGGATGGGACGAGTCCGACTCCGTGGATATGGTACTGCTCTCCAACAACTTCCTTCACCGCCAGCATGAGCCGGTCGAGGCGATTAATGATCCCGTACGCTGTTGAGATCCCGACAGAGAACATCCTATTTGTCAAGTGGTATACTATCAATAAATATTTTATCACATTCAATATTGAGAGACCTACAAATATTGCTCATTCCTCAAGGTGTCAAGCGAAAGCGTCCGCGGAAGTCCATAGTCTTCCTCGGAGTCCTTATGTATTACATCGAGTCCATGATATTTGAGCATGAATCGATCAAGGAGAGGACAAGGAGTGATTTGTGGAAGAGGGCTACCAGTACGCAGCGACGATGATATCATGGCTAAAATTTGGACGGAATTGTCAATGAATCTGCCTCACATGTTGGACATGACATGAACTGCGACAGACGTACAAATAACGGCGAGGATGTCACCCTGAAAATCAGGATCCATAAAACGCGACCTCCGAAGGAACGCCCGCGACCACGACGGCTCGAGATGTTCCAGGACGGACATAAGATGCGAAAGGGAGAATGCAAGGGCTCTACAAGTGGACTATGCCTTAGAAACGTGTTTCTGCAAAAAGATGAGTACGTCCTAAGACATACGTCTGCAAATCCGTGATCTTCTGGTACCGTTCAACTGGCCAACGACCTCTCAATGAGAACTACGAAAAGCAGTATCAGTTTCTCGCATTCATGGAGCTCGAAATTCTCATTTACCTCGTAAATGACATTCGTGCTTAACGTGGCAGATCTTGCCAGTTTACTACGCACTGCAATCAAACTTGAAATGATTTCTTGAATCTCTGGTTCGTGTTTCGTGTTCGCAAAGGAGAGTATGGCACAGTAGACAGTGCCCATCTCCGCCATCGTCGTAGAGAGCAAATTACGTTGGTATCGTCTAATCGTGGTTGACGGCGGCAGGAACGATGCGATGCTAGGCCGATGCGATGTAAGTGAAGATGGGTCGCAAGTTTTTCAGATTTGGAACATACCCAGCAGCCACCACACCAGCTACGACCAGCGTGAATCGTTTCTATTATAAATGCCATATAAGTATTGCATACACAATATCGTGGGTCTACGTACCCAGAATACCGAAAATCCAAAGCCGGGTGTCCCAGGAACGAGGACGTGCAAGTCCTGGTACGAAAATCCGATAACCTACGTCAAACGAGGATTAGAATGGTCTTTCAGGGATCAGGAATGATGAAGGAGTAACGCACGAGAACAGCAGTGATGAAAAATATAATATTTGTTAGTGGGGGAATAGACCAATAGAGTCTGGCGTAGAAGAAGAACGGGAAACAAGCGAAGCATACTGCCGCGAGACCAAACGGATTGCCACGTCCTGAGCCACATGAAATGTACCTATCGAAATGCGGAGGTGTTAGCATGACGACAGACGTTGTGAGATGGAGATAAAATTGAGTGAGAACGGCGAACAAGAAAAAAGCAACATACCACATAATCATGCCAGTTATACCACCAAAGAACGTCGCTATAATTCTCGCCACCAAAGAAAACGTCGTCTCTCCTCGAAAGCGCGCAAGCGTCAGCTGACCCATGAATCTATGTTCTCTGTCAGATAATTCACTCAAGTTCGAGTACGTTGACCTACATAGCCCATACGAATCGATTCTCTGCACAAAATCGATACCAATTCAGCATCGACGCATATTCGTGCAAAGTAGAGAGAATCATTAGTCCTAACTCACCATAAGCAAACGTCGCCGAATTCTTGATAAAAAACGGCAGGCACAGCAGAACCGTCAACATGCCCGCCTTCAAAGCAAATATCGCGTTGCCCGATCCTAATGCCACAATGAACTTGTGTATCAACTCCATTACGACCTCGAACAGGTTCCGCGGCGGTAATGCGTCAGGATCTCTTCTGTGCGGGACGCCGAGGTCCATGGCAGCGTCAATATTGAAGGCGGGTCCAGTCGATTTCTGAGCATTGTATCCCGACTGCGGGGTTGCGGTTGGGGATGGCGTGCCGGGTTGGTCAAGGTGCAACCCTTGAATAACATCTACACAGGCATAACTTCAGTACGCTGTTCTAATTCTCAAACAAGTCGGTCACTGATGAAAGAAGCGCACCAGGGTCATCATCATCCGCCAAATGTTCAACACCCTCGGGCACCAACGAGGGATTCCATTGAAAGAAGCGCTCTGCAGGTGTCCAAAGCCGGCAGAGGGTCCGTTCTTCCTCCAATCGTAGGATTTCATCAAGCTATAGTAGAGAAGGAGGGCATCAGCCGGGCAATTGAATTTGAAAGCTGAAAGAGAGGAGAAGTCGCAGAGGAAATAAAGTTGATGTATAGGATTGGAGCGCGAAGACCACGATCGCCCTCAAATAAGCTAGCTCAAGTTGAAACTCTGGGGCAAATTTCTGGACAGAAGAATAGGCAGAGAAACAGGCAATCCAGAAGAATGGATCTTGGATCCTCGATGCGTCTTTTTTGTGAAAGGAAAGGAAGAAACAAAAAAAAAAGGAAGAAAGAAAGAAAGAAAGAAAGAAAGAAAGAAAGAAACCGGAAAACACACACCATTTCGACCACGATCGACGCGATCTGTATCAAATGATACTGATATACATAACAATTGAACAAGTAGCGATGCGGGGGCATCACATACTCGTCCCTTCTTGACTCTCTCTCCTCTTCTTGCACAGGCTCGTCCTTGCCTGCCTTCTCTCTTGCGTCCCCCGAGCCTTCCGCATCCGGATGTCCGTGCGCAAATCCGTTTGCGTCAGAAGAAGGCAGAGGCGTGAATCCCATATTGGGTGATGTCGGCTGTGACGTGGCCGGCGAAGTGGGCCCATCTTCAAAGGCGGGTCGGTATGGATCCAAAACGGCATGCCTGTAGGACGAAATTGAAAGGTAAGTCATAAATCCAAGATATATATATACACAAAAAACGTCGAGAAAAAATCATCGAGACGGAAAGATGGAGAACAAAAGAAAAGAGACTGGAACGCACCGCTCAGACTCCCTGAACTTCTCCAACTGCGCCATAACCTTCTCCCTGACCTCCTTAATCTTCTTCACCCTCTCTTCCTGTCTCTTCCTCGCCTCTTCTTGCTTAATGCCAAGAAAGTACAGCATTCGGCCATCGCGCACGGTGCCGAACCAGGTCTGCGTGGTACTAAGCCCAAGTTGGCACGCCTCGAGGAGTGGGTCGCAACTGTTGGCGTCGATGAAGGTAGGTTAGCGGATGGTAACAAGAATAGTAAATCTGAATAAGTGCTCGGTGCGTATATGCGCATATGATTTTCCTCAAATTCACGAAGAAGGGGAACGATAGAGAAGAAAACACCAAAACACGAACCTTTGCTTCAAAAGTTCCATACTCCCCTCAGTATACTCCTCCTCATGCGGATCATGCAACCTCGTCAACTCCAAATTCAGGTATCGCTGCGACTCGAATGTCCCAACAGCAAGTTCCGGCCTCTTCGCTCTGGCTTTCGCGAGCGACAACAAGGACATGTGCAGTATATGGTGATGATGATGGTGGTGCCCGTGTGAATGGTGCGTATGTAGATACGAGTGCGCATGGGTCAGCGAGTGCGAGTGCGAATGCGCGAGCTTGAGAGGCGACTGAGCAATTGAAGAGGGCCGCGTAGGTGCTTGAGAGCGAGTGGTGGCGCGCGACAACTGCTGCAAGTTCGGTCTCGATGCCGATGTACGCAACGCGGGATCTCCTTCGTTGTCGCCACGGGTACTACCGTCGCCCCTCTCAGGCGACGGTGCTCTCGAAGTGGCTCTCGAGGTGGCTCTAGAAAGTACACCATGAGGAGTACCAGGTGCAGTACCAGCAGGGGTATGGGCTGCCGTACCCGGAAACTTCTCTCTCGCAGGATCAATCAAGCCAAAATAGACCCCCAGCCCATCTGCACGACCCGCCAACCTCCTAGACATCTTCTGAAATGCACGAAAATCGTGCGGCGCGAACCTGCCATAAATTAAGTCCGACTTGAGCAAGCGGGCTGCTGCAGCAAGAGGTATGAGCGCAGCTTCAGTTTTCCTCGTCTCGCTGCGCATAGCGACAAGGGTTAAAGTGAAGGAAGGTGAGGTCAGCGAGTCGGTGGATAGGAGCGTTCGGTGGTGTGTAAGAGAAGCGAGCATGGGTGTTAGGACCGCGGCAAGACGAGTTGTGAACAGGGCTGAAATCGTGGATGGAAAGATGAACAGGGATCCAAGGAGAGCGAGGGCGCTGTGCATGGCAAGAGGTACGGCGATGGCACGTCCAATGAGGTAAAATGGGAAAGGGAAGAAGTTGGCGTTCGTTAGACTGATATCTACAATATGTAGGCGCAACAATCAGCACTTCGTGGCTGGTGCAGAAGAGGAAGCCGAGAGGTGGACGCACCAAGGCATATGCAGCCAAATACGCAGGCGGCTAGATATGGACCAGGGCCTTGTCGGGCTCTGATGTACAGGATGAATGCACTCCCAAAAAATACAAAGATCGCCATGATGCTCGTGGGCTGCATCGAACACAACATGAATGAAGGTACAGTAAAACAGTAAGAGGGTTGGCTTACTGCGGCTTCAATGAACTGCCCACTAACAGCCTGTGCCAGGGTGACGGTGGGATCATGGACGCTGCGAGCCAAGTTGGCAAGAAAGATACCTAGACACGCCCAACTAGAAGGATGAATAATATGAGACAGAAGTCGAAGAGAAAGCAAAGCATAGACTCACGCCCAAGCTAAACAGACGAGTGTCATAATGATCATCTCGCGTTCGAGAACAGACATGAAAGGATCGCTCGGTGGGGATAGGAAGGCGGCTAATTAAGCGATAAATTTTTGAGAACAGTCAAGCTTGAAGGAAATTTGACGACAAACCGATGAGGATGAGAAAGCTTGCCTAATGATATCTTCTATGAGTAAGGAAATTCATTGCGGATAAGAAATGAAATACATACCTGACCCATCTTAATCTCAACTGGTGGAATGATGAACAACACAGCTGAAACCCAGGTTACAAGCGCACATCGAATGGCAGGCTTAACCTTTGACCACACGAAATTCTGGGGAATCCATCCCAGGTGTTTGTCGAGAAAGATGAGTATCGGAGCGAGCCATGTATTTGGGAAGCCATCCGACGAAGATGAAGACGTCGAATTCGAACTCGAGTCAGAGCACTGCGACCCCGTGCGCGCAATCGTCACTTTCTTCTTTGACTTGCCCTCTGGTTTGGCCTGCGCGAATCTTCTCAGCTTTCGCCCACGAGCATTAGAGGCGGGATCCTCTTGTTTCTCGTTGGTCGCGTTCATGGTGGCGAACCCAAAGGAGGGGCCGAAAATTGTTTATAACCGAGGCAGCGATAGTCATGTTGCCAGTTGCCACGGTGAGAAACAATCGGGATTCGGCAACCCTGACATCACTTCAAATTTGTCATTTTCACGCGGTGATCCCGTACATTCAAAGATTAGATTAGATCAAAAGTATGTCACCCATACAGCCATTGACTCCGAGGGTACAGTCGATTTTCGAACCTCTCTTAACCCATACCCCTCGGTGGACCGCCCACGCTATGGGTTATGGGGAGTTATGGGTTATGAGAGGTCAACTTTGGTGTAAATTTCGGTTGATAGCCGCTAAAACCTATGGGATATGAGGGGGTTATCGAGGGGTTCGACCAAGGTTCGAGTGTATATACCAATTGACAGTGGAGAGACCTGCTCGTAGTAAAAGGACGAGTCACTGGGCACACGGTTCCAGAAGCCGGGAGAGACTCGTTCCGGAAATACTGCTGAACGTGACCCACCATGCACTCCGACTGGCGGCAAATGAGGTGTGCTGTGAGATAAACTGAAGGCATGCCGCATCCGTCGCGTGTCAGAATAGGATCGCGTCGCCCAAGGATGGTCGACGTACCCCAAAAGAGTCCTGCGTAAGGACAACGGATCCCGGGAATTGCTGCGCGGTTTTCTTTGCACTGGGAGCACTTCGTTTATAATTATAAATACCTCAGGTCATGGAGTTAAAATGTGTGCTTATCTCACCAGTGACCAGAGGTGTTAGTAAGTTACAGGATCTGCGAACTAATTGTCATGTTATTTACGAAGAGAGGAATAACGCTTCGTTACCGATGACCAGGAGTGCCAGTGGGAACCTTAGTGTTACCCATGATAAGGCCTTGATAAAATTTTCAGCGGAGATGCTACCGTGACGAAGTTGAACTCGACACATCTTTACATAAACTTTAAAGTCGTCCGGGTGTACTATGCGCCATCACCTTGAGAATAAATGCACTGGTGTCAGAATCATAATCAAAGACTATTGCTATTGCATATGGGCTTACGGGCAGAGGGTACGGATACCAGCAACAAGCTTGAGATATTGCTAATACTTACTTTGAGTACATGCCTGCAGAGCATCAGCAACGTTCGCGACTGGCAGAGACAGCTTCGTTGAGTACTCATCTGTCGACGATATTGAGAAGGTCATGGAGTTATTGACATTACTGGTTCTTCAGAACGGATACAGCGATCTCCTGCCTGTAGATTTTAGATTTTATGCAAATTTTAGTTGCTTATGATAACGGTGATGTGCGGACTACATTGACCGATATGTCTGCTCTTGTACGGCGTGCACCGTCACCTTCGATAAGCCCCGCAACAGCGTCCGGATGTACCACGCTTCCCTAATTGATAGATCGCGCTGGGAAAATTTCTTCCTTGATGCGACCATAGGACATATGTACAAAACTTGCACGGCATTTACTTAGATACCTTGCCGAAGTACCAAACTTTACCTCCAACGGGCATCACCAACGTGGATCGGGACACATGCTCAATCGGTTTATATCCCACTATCTCAGTATCTGGAATCATACTCTACCGAGGATCTCGCAAATGACCTGCAAAATCCTGATCTCATGGCACTCTTACGAAAATGAGCCTGGAAACGTTTTACGAGGCACGCCGGCGGGATTTCTTTGACCACTTGCAGGAACAGGTTTGATTTATGCTGCAAGTCAGCCGAGCGGCGAGCCAGGATGCGACAAAGTTGGCGATTATCAGTAGCTTGCCATTTCAACCAGCTCACGGACAAGATATAGCAACTCACAATCCTGCTTTTCCGGCGCCGTCCAAGAAACCTTTCTGGAAGCATATATGGCGCAGAGGTAGACGAGTGTAGCAATTTGTGCTGGTGTGTGCGAGTACTTATCTTTCCGATCCGTGGTTTCTTGTTCCTTCATCCAACGTTAAAACTTAACACGCTCGTCCAAACTTTCATTCCCGTGATCTCATAATTTTATAGCATCCTCGCACCAATGATAACAAACCTGATTAACATATTACTGAGCGTTGAGCCTGCGTTGACCCAAGGTTGACCGAGCTTGACCGAGCTGACAACGCCAGAGAAATCCGGCCCGGTGAACGCGTCTAAGTGCTAACATGCACAAATAACGCGCTTTCTGCGTTTCCACCAACTTGAACTTCGAGATTTTTTCTGACTAGTACTGGGCTTTGACTGGGCTTCGCCTACCTTCTCACAATCTTTCAGAAGGTAATGGCCACTTTATCTACATTGGTTGATGGACAGGGATTGCCGAACTCTTTGGACTCACAGCACATTGGGTTCATCTCAAGTAAGTCTTACTCAACCGATTGCTATTTGCTGTGCCAATGCATAACCTTTGGGAAGACAGACTCCAGCTCATTATACCACCGGAGAACGCGAAACCTCTACAGATGCGGAAGCCATCTCGCAAAGCATTATCGAGGCGCGGTAGAGGAGCACTGAAAGTTTTTCTTGATCTGCCGCTCGATGTCATTTTTGAGGCACGTACACACATACATAGCCACCCGACTGCGCGACTTCATGGATTCATCCTACCTCTAGGCACTATCCTATCTGGAACCGTTGGATCTCCTCACTCTTGCACGTCTCTCAAAAGAGTTCCGTGCTTTATTCATGTCTCGCTCCTCACTGTCTGTCTGGCGCCGTGTTCTCAACCAAGTCCCAGGCCTTCCCGAATGCCCGCGTGATTTAACGGAACCACAATATGCGAGTCTCGTATTTGAGAAGTTCTGCATGGTAAGTCTCTCCTTTTTGGATCGTTCTCGTGATTGACATTCTGTTTCTAGGCCTGTGGAAGTAATCACGGGGTGATTAACGTGGATTACCGCAGACGACTGAGGATGTGTGTTACTTGCTTCAAGAACAAGTAAGTATACTCAAAAGCACCGCCTCTGTCTAACGTTATTGATACGCGAATGGTAGTACGATTACTGGACATTGCCTCATAAGCGAATACGGCCAGTTTGCACAAAACATATTTCCTTTGCTGCCATGCTCCGGAGAAGATATCGACGACAACATGGACGATTCAGACAGTGAGTCTTTCACCGATTTCTTATTACCGGTACTGATTACCACCGCAGAATACTACATTTACCTTGATTCGACCTTCTTCAAGCCTGAAGCAGAACTGATGCTTGCGGCACTCGACGAACGTACAGATGAACCCTGTGATACCGCTCAACTCTCCACCTTTATGGAGAACGAGTCATTGAACGCTTTATGCATGATAACGGTATGTGTACATGATACCCAAACTACTTACGACTGATGCTAGTGATTTTAGGAAGGAATTTCGATAGCATTATGGCATGCTCAGAAGGGACTGGAGGCCATTATAGATGCATATGACACCATTGAGTCTCGATATCAGAAGTAGGTTGACGTTTCGCTGGGCATTGTACGATGAACACTGTCTGAACACACACAGAATAATGGCCGAGATCGGTCTTCTGGGATGGAATCCGGCTTATTTTCCTGAGGATAGCGACGAGGAATTTGAGGAATGGGAGAAGTACCTCCGTCAGCCGAAGGAGTTTAGTAAACGTGGTCCGTCACATTCCTCATGCTTCTATTCTACGATGTGGAAAGTATTCTCAGAAACGATCTAGGATGGAACATGATTCGTCCCAAGATGGAAGGGATTTACCTTCGCTGTAGAAGGCGGCGTCAAATCGATTCTCTCTTTAGGCGCGTCACGGAAGTCTACTTCCACCGCCGCGTAGTGCAGCCGGACGAAACGCGGATCACGATGCCTGGATGTGCAGATCTTGTTGACGACCCTTTCTTGGAAGAGTTCTTGGACCAAAAGCATGCTGGATGTACAGACGAAGAAATTCTCGCATTCGTGGACGACAAATTGTGCAACAACCCTAGTGGTGTCTTCATCCAGGAAGTGGAGCGTGGGCTTCTGCAGCAGATCAGATTGCTGGATGTCTCCGAAGAACCTCCATTTGAAGGCCTGGAACAAGCACGAATTTTGTTCCTATGCCCTTGTTTCGCCTGTCAGGACGAACATGGAAAGTCGGGTGGACTGATCTCGTACCCCGAAATTATTGGCCACCTAGCCGATGTGTACCCAGATCGTCGTTGGTCTTCTCTCTACCCTTGTATTCAGAGAGATGTGTACATTGCGGCAGGCGTCATCCTCGAAACATTGGGTCTCGAAAAGAATGCCACGAAAGACGAAGTCAATGTGCTTGGGAAGTTCGTCTGTGTCTGCCACCACCACATGTTCAGTGGTCCATTACCTTTCGAACAACTTGTAAGTGCATTGCTTTCATTCTAACCTTGGCCGTCACTTACCCCCGTGCTTTCGGGTGATAGGTTCTTCATGTATACAACGAGCAACAATGGTATCGTGATATGAAGCTCCACGTTGCTCACAATATGTACGTTTTCTGAGTTCCATCTGGGAAATCCCCTTTCACAAGAATAGCGCTAACACAAGGAATAGGCGTCGCGTCGCGTTCGACTACCTCCTCAATAGTCATTCAGATCATCGGCTGCCCGAGCTCATCAGGCATACTACGTCTGACGACGATGCCGAGACGCATCCCAGGACTCCACTCTCCGTACCGGAAACTCAGTCCACGGACGTACCAGAGGACCTCATCTGCTCATACTGTTATCAACTAACATTCAGGGACTGTCCGATTCGAAATGAAACCGGCGAGTATCATATGAGAGTCAAGTGGGTATTTTGCTTTTTGTCGTAGGTTCGTCGTGGCTGATTTATTTGATTATGTGGTTGTAGACATGGGATGGAAAGCAGACATGAAGATGATGTAGGCGAACCGGAAGAAGTGCATGAAGCATATAGATCAAGTCATAGATACTGAGTAGCAAAAATAGTCCTGAAATTGAAACTAGTTACTCCATATCTCGTATAGTTGAGCGCGCCAGCTGCGGTTCAGTTGAATGAATATGCATTACGCTGCAGTCGCCTTCCAGCCTTGAGCCTTCCAAACATTTTGCTCATATATATCATAGACATTAAGCAGGTATCGATACCTCCCGTTGGACAAGTCCTAGGCCTACCCACTCACGATCTGCGGTTCTCACTTCGTTCCTTTCGGTGTCTAGACTGGCAGTCCGCCGAACTGCGCAAACCCGTACCTACATTACTTAGACTCTACACGACACCGGCAATTAATTCAACGACTGGACAGAAGAGCCTCGAGAGCGTGGAAAGAGCGTGTGCTGGCCCAAAGCGTCCATGAAGTAGAGAGGGAGAACAAGGGTTTGGATAAAACAAGAAAAGATGGTTTTAAAACAAAAAAGCAAGCGAACATGAATAAGTCGAGAACGGTTTGATGGTCTGATTCTACTGTGGTCTCATCGGTCACGTACAATGGAAATGAAAAGCTAGGAAGAACACCCGTATGTTCCATACATCGCAGCCAATTGATCGAGAGCGGCTATATCTCCGTCAATCCTTGCTTTACCGTGTCTGAAAGAGAGCATGATCAGTATGCCTCTACGGTCTACCACGCCATTGAGGCACGTACTTGCTCTTCATATGAAATGCCTCCTCGGCGGCCTTTAATGGTCGTGGTTGTACTCGAAGTGTGAGCTGATAGCAGTATCGACAATAGCCCTCTTTGGAAGTAGGGATGGTATGGTGAGGGATGGGTTGGGCCTCATTTTCATCATTGAGAGAATGAGGGCTTATAATCATGGGAAGATTCTTCACGTTATGGGTGTCGATTAATAACTCCTTAACTATATGCGTACTGAAATATTGGAAGACATTATCAGTTCTTAGTTAGCAAAGAATTCATAATTCGAAGGATGCTTACGCAGTCGGATGAATCATTCCGAGTATCGATTGATACCAAACTCGCTCGCTGTAGACATGATAAACCTGGAAACATATGAGCAGAGAAAGGGAAATATCATTCATAAAGACATACAAGTCGTTCAAACGTCATAGCATTCGGGTGTCCGCAGCGACAAACCAATTTCCCTAGTTTAGCGACATCTTTCCGAGCGCAATTCTTCGGCAATCCCAATGCTAATATCACATCCTCAGCGACTTTCATCGCCTGGGAATCGGCCTTGATGTCGTCGAAGATGGCCAAAACCCATGGCGAATCCATATGAGCACCAACCCAGTGATCGATGATTTCCAGATAGGAAAAGAACACCATTCCGACTTTCTGTTTAATCTTGCATTGGTCACAGCTGCAGATAAATAGAGTCTTTGCTTTGTGGAGCAGGTTACTTGTATGTCTTTCCTCAGAATTGCATTTTCTCAGAATTGCGTCCAAGCTGGACTTGGCTCGAGGAAGAAAATCCTCGGACAGCAGGGGTTGCAATTCTGACATCAGGGCATCCAGTTCCAAGTCAGTACATCCAGTAGACCAATGCGTATCGAGAAAGTCGTCAAGACAAGAAGTCGGGAAATCTCGCCAGGTTGGTAACTGCGCTCGCTTCGAAAGCTCTTGATGTTTACGGAAATTTCGATAAGCCACCTCAATTCGGTCGAGTAGCATTCGAGTCTGGATATTCCGCTTGCTTCGTTCGTAAATCTCAAGCATCTTCGGCCGTAGGATGTTCCATCCTGCCACAATATAATTTCAAGATGAGTAACTGATTTCATGGCAAGGCCAATTTGGCTACGAACCTCGGGTAGTTAACTCCTTGGCTTCATTCAAATAGTCATCCCATTGGTCAGTATCTGTGTCGTCGTCCTCGTCTGGAAAATATTTTTTTTCCCAACCCAAGGCTTTCATCTCAGTCATGATTCTGCGCAAAATCAATTAACCATCAGGTATGGGTCAATGAAATAGAATCTCACCTCTTCCGTCGCTTTAATGCCGTTTTATGCCCTTCTGACACCTTACGACCCTCCAAGAGATTAGCCCAAAAATCCATTTCCAGGCCTTCCTGCAAAGTTCTGAGATCAAGGTTGCGCCGCATTCGCACGGAAGGAACTTACATTCATCATTCGCGTTGCTTGTGCATGCTGTTCGAGGAGAAAGCCATCGTACTCAGCGGGAGATGTCGATTTGCGCAACGAGAGCTCCGCGAACACGAGTTCCGCCTCAGGTAAAAAATACAGCATAGCATCAGTGTTTTCAAGGCTATCCAAGGCGGATAGTCTGGGATAAACTACGCCACATCAGTACGACAGCAGACAGGTCACGTCAAAGTATAAGAAACTTACTCGTGGGTCCAGACGATGGTAAAAGGGATAATGCTTCATTCGGTGGCTTGAGACGTGACTTCAATACACGACCAGTAACCATACTAGAGGATAGTTTGTCAGTCTCGAGGGAGGTCTAAGAAACAGGGCAAGAGAAAATTGGCGTGCCTTGAGCGTGCACGAGCGTGCCTGAGCGTGCCACGCTCAGCACGCTCAGCCCTTTTGGCGTGCGATGCGTGTGATGTTCAGCACGCTCAGCTCTTTTGGCGTGCAATTATCTATTTTAGCGTGCTGCTACTTATCATCGCATTGCACACATTCAATAGAGTATAATAAGTTTCTTTGCTATTGTGCCCAAAAGATTGCAGAATTTGTACACAGCACAGGTATACATTTAATAGGTAATACCACATTCAGCCCCCTCACAGCTGAGCATGTTAATATCTGGTAGGCTGTAGTCCATCACTCCTGCCGTACGTCCTCCGATCCGAGGTTGGTGAACAATGGGAATATGACAAGATCCAGGCCGGCGCCGCCGTTTTCTCCAACCTAGCCTTGCCCGCTCGTAAATACATCCACACCACTGCTACCTGGCTCGTCTGTTTGCGCTGCGAACAAACACAGCATCAAGTCGATGGCTGAGCTGCAGCAGCTAGTCACCCTGCGAGCGCATGGACCATGGGTGAGCAACCTGCCTGAACCGGGCATGTGATAGCAGTGGAGAAAAGGGATGCTGCAGCCCGCATATGATTGTAAATTGTAGGTAGTAAACTTATATATTGCTGTATTCTAAGAGGTCTGTATAAATACCTTTTACAGAGTACTACTAAGTCCTACAAAATATTAAGTAAGGAAATAATAATTAGGCCGTGCAAGTTGAATCAGCAAGATAAGCGCACAATAAGCGCTCGAGTCAATCAAGCCGCGTGGAATGTCCGAGTACATTCCCAACACTTACCACTGAGTGTTATGAGCATCCTGAAGAGCGTGTGAAGCGTTCTGATGAGCGTGCATGAGTTTGCCTAATTGGCGTGCAAGCGTGCGTGAGTTTGCCCAATTGGCGTGCGAGCGTGCGTTGGCGTGCGTCATGACGTGTGAGCGTGCGTGAGCGTGCCACGCTAAAACCTTTGAAATTCACACGCGTGCATACGCGTGCATCTGCGTGCATCTGCGTGCTTATGCATGTCATATATCATATGTGTTTCTCAAGGCAGGAGCTCACAAAAATCAGATTGGTTTTAATCTGACAGATATACTCTTGCAACTGTCAAGCTTCTGCTGCACACTGACTTGGTCGCATTCAACACCATACCTTTTGATCTATCTACTTCTTCCTCCTTGTGGATGTTCTCAGAGCTTGTTAGTTCTCTAAATGTATCTTATTCCAAGGCAGATAGGCTTAGGGATGGCGTACCGGCCAGTCTGCAATGTAAAAGACTCGGTAATCAATTCATTGATTCTACTTCAAGAGGCCCTTCCCACGGACCGATAATAATGCTTCGCTTTCGAAACTATTACCCACGGTATAAGTTTGGCAGAATACCAATGCCGTTGTCTGAAGTTGTTGAAGCACTAAGATCTCTCGGAGAAATAACAAAAGAGAAGGTAGAGGGTAGAATATCTTCACAATTATGCAGCCACACGTAATAACTTATTTCTTTTTCAAGTACCTTGGTCTATGGATGAGCGTGCATTGGCGTGCATTGGCGTGCCACGCCAAGCACGCCACGCACGCCACGCACGCTCGTGCACGCGGATATCCTCTAGCCCTAAGAAACAAACATAACGAACTTTTTCTTTAAACAAGAAGTGCACAGGCGTAGGCGCAGCTTAAGCTGTACTTTAATTTTGCCGCGAGTACCCAAGCAGGCCTAGGAAATTAATATGCCTTCGCTCTAATATGGAGTGGAATCAAAACG
Organism: Flammula alnicola; assembly: GCA_015499995.1. Lineage (NCBI taxonomy): Eukaryota > Fungi > Basidiomycota > Agaricomycetes > Agaricales > Strophariaceae > Flammula > Flammula alnicola. The sequence goes on from JADNRV010000129.1 coordinate 68,470, forward strand.
AAATGCTCACCATGCAAAACTTTTCAAACAATAAACTTGCATACTGAGGCTCCGTCAAATCTTGAGGGCACTTTGGAAGCTCTTCTACCTGCCTGAGCACTCGGCGCCAAATGGAAAGTGAATTACGCGACATGAAGAGTGTTCGAAATTCCTTGGACACCCGGGTAAGGTGGAGCAAATCGATAGGTTCGATGTAGGATGCAATCTACAATATAGAAATTAACAAAATGTTTGAATAATGGATATAAATTATAATCTGACCTCAAAAACTACGTCCAGGGGCAAGTCGATGAAGTCTTTGAGCGCCCCCGGTCTGAATCTCTTGGAGGCTTTTCGAGAAGAGAGTTTCGTAGTTGAAGGTTTTAAAAATGGCGGAGGAATAATTAAGCTCAGTCGATCTGCCATATCGTTAGCGAGACGTTTTATTGTACTTGTCACGATGATAAAGTGAAAAAGAACAAGACGCACTTAGAACAAAAGGAGTTTGAGCAGGAGGGACATCGTGGCTTGCTGCACTGGCAGGCGTTGTAACAGACAGAGTCTGGGAAGGTGCGTCAGGGTAGGGTATATCTTCTGGTAATGAGTTAGGGAGCTCCATATTCAAAAGAAGAGCTCGGAGCTGGTGGCTCGTTACAAGCTCGTTAAGCTTTTGAAGGGCCATGATATTTGTTGTAGTTTGGTCTTTAACTGAAACGCTCACAGGCATGTGATGTGACACACGCGAGATCTTGAGTCACACCGTACTTGACCTTCAAGTACTTATAGTTAATAGATACTAGACAAGAGCAGCACCTTATAGGTTAGATGCCACATTAATATTTGGAGAACTGGAGTAGAGCTGCCTCCGCACTGAGTACTGAGAATTTGCTCAAATTTGCTAAGAACTTAGTACAAACTAGGGGCTCTCAGTCTCGACGCCCGCGCCATGATCGTCAGATCAAGCGACAGCCACCATCAGCCAGCCGGGCCACGACATATCTTTGACGAAAAAAAGACTATATCCAGTTGCGGCCCTTTCCGGTAAGTTACACTTCCTCCATCGAGGCCCAATCGCCATTATTTTGCAACTCTCTTCTATGCGGAGAGGCGGAGTAGATGAGTAATTATTTCATGTCCAAGTCATTGTGGAGACGACATCATCATTTCCATGTGGTGCCTTTCCCTAAGGACAATGCTCTCGCAAAGAGAGACAATAACGCGCCCCGCAAAATATGCTCATGATGTTCTGCTGTGTTTGAGTCTGTTCCAATCCTTACTCCTTCTCTTCCTTTACAGTGCCAGATGTTATATTAACGTTAGTTACAGGTTTCTTTGCTCCGTGCATACTATCCGTGGGGCAGGCTACGCAGGGCTGATCTTGAAAGATGGGTGTGTATCGAGCCCGAGACGATATAAGATCATGTGTTGATACTCTTGGATCCCGGCGTTCAGCGATTAGACCAGGATATACTACCACTACTTGGTCAATCGTCTCAATAACCTAGTCGGGTTTAGGTCTTTATTGGGTGTTCTATAAGGCCCGCTTGTCAATGATCATTGAGAAGGAACGTATATTAATCCCAAATTAGTCTTTGTCGTCTCTCGTAACTCCTGTTAGCTTTGAGCTTCCTCCACAAGACGCCGTATCTCCGCTTCCAGCCTATCCAACCGTGTGAGTATCAAATTAACCTGTAACAATAACGCGCCATCCTCAAGGTACCCAACAACAGTCATCATGTTCGTGTAGTTGGTGAGTGGGGGCTTGCGGAAACATTTCTTGTAACGGCACAGCGTACGCCCTGCACCTGTTCCCGTCCAATTGATGTTGGCGATGTTGGCGACGCAGACGTTGGTCAGCGTGGCGCTTTCGTCCACGTTTGGGCGGAAGTACATAAATGCGCGCTGGGTCTCCGCGCCTCGAATCATCACGTCATAGCACTGCAAGGCGTCCTCAACAGTGAAGTTTTGCCTGGTCTTACATAGATCAGAGGCGAGTGCGGAAATAGACCTTGTCTCCAATTCTTGAACGGTGTATTGCTGATACGGGAGGGGAATAACACAATTCTGCGAATAATTTGCCAGTACTCCATCGAAGAACCGACGCAGAGAAGCCAGGTTTGCCATATGAACGGTGTTATCTGGACGAAGTCTATTATCACAGAAAATTGTCTGAGGAAAATATGTAGGCATCCAGGCGAACAATAACAGTGATGGTCATACCTTGAACAAAAAAGCAGCTAACACATCCCCTGTCGAGAGCCGTACATCGCCTCCTTCATCGACCAGGCCCTGCCGCGTATCTTCCACGAGCTTATCCATCGCCTGCCGAGGAATCAGCAGCATCTTCTCTCCCGAGCCATGCCATATCATCTGCCAGTACGACCAGACCGAAAACACAAGAATCCACCAAAACCCGACCAGACCCGTGACAGAGTATACCTCCTTGTTCGCGTATTCAGGTCTTTCCAGAGCGGCCTTCTTCAACATAACCGACAATGGGTTCTCATTAAGGCCACTGTGGAGAGCGGCCGGGGAGGGCCATGCCTTCCCCAGAAGCTCGGCTTCCACTGCATGGACGACAGAGGACATACCGAGTCCGTCGAATACCGCGTGCGGAAAGGTAACACCGATGCAAGAGTATGATTGGTTCCCCTCCGGATCATTGAAGTGAGTTACATGCCAGCAGGTTATGGGGTGTGCGCCGTTGATGAATGCCTCAGTCGCCCGTGGCGCCTCCGCGTCCATAAGGAGTGCAGAGGGGAGCGGCATATGCGACGGCGGCAGAGGGAGTGATACGAAATCGGAGAGAGGCTTGTCCGATGCCCGCGATGTCAGAGTATAGCGTCGGTATCCTGCGGGACGTGTAAAGCCAAGGGGAATTCGGAGCTGGTACATCTTCTGTGAATAGACGATTTGCGCATTAGGACAGAACACAATAAATTCGCGTGTTTATGCATACCTCGTTTCTCTCCAGCCTCCCGCCGAGCAGTGGCCATTTGGCCGTAACTTTTTCCAACGCGTGCTCCAGACGGCTCACATCCACCGTTCCTTCGACGAGCCATCCCATGACAACGACTATGCCCGCGAACGCATTGTCGAATAAAGTGAGGGGATACACGGCCTCCCTGTCGTTCGCTAGACCTCCCAGAGTCGCCATGCTGGATAGAGAGACCTTGAATGGGGAAGAAATTGGTCGAAAGAGCGTACTATGATGTGGTATTTAAGAAGGTCTGAGACGTGTAGATGTTGCAAATAAACTTGTACATCCATAAACACCTCGGGAATTGAGTAGATTCTAACGCTTCTGCGCCCCCTGTGGATGTCTGTGCTGTAACTTCTGCTGATTCGTCGTGTTCGAATTTATGTTGATCGAAGAGCAATTGCCGCCACCAAACGCCTCAGACTACTCAAAATCTACAAGCCACGTAAGTCCTAGACCACGAAAAGCTTCACATCCAACGCACGATGTCCACCCAAATGAAGTCTCTCCTTCGCAAAACGTCTTCCTTGGCCTTCGGTTTCGCCGGAAGCCCATACACTGAGCTCATCAGAACAATAAGAACACTCGCGTGATGGATGAAGCCGTGGCGCTGCTTACTCATAAGAGGCTTGTAGAATGAAAGTCAATACGAAGTGTTTACGCTTGACGATCAGGGGTAGCTAGTACACGAATCATCTAGTGTACGCCATCCTCGTTTAAGCTTGAACTAGAATTATAATGAGATTGGAACTTACTTGGTGAATGAGGCGGGTAGTTCGACGTGAAATCCAAGAGTGGCCAACGTTTTATCATTGCGATAGAAATAACGACGGATTTGGTGTCATTCCAGATTCTGGAGACAGGCGCAGGTATATAACGGGTTGTTTTCTGATCTTCACCTCCGTCGCCGGTTCTCTGCCATCTAAATTGCAGGAGCAAATCTCAGCGTATAGCATTGCACGGGTAAAAATAAAAACATACCCTCAATTTTACTACCGACAGCTCTCGAATTCATAACAGGTTCCAGGGTGATCAAGGGCCTTTCAGCTTCTTGCACGTCCTTCAAGTCCGCATGAAGCCATTCGCGGGGATGTTCGGGACGAGTTTTGCGACACGACGGCTGAACCTAGCAAGAGAGGCAGTATTAATCGTAGAAATGGAAACTGAGAAGTAGTGCCACTCACGCGTGCGATAAGACGCGTTTGCCCTCTTGGTTGCAAACGAAGACAATATTTGTGTGAACTCTGGCAGGGGTTCCCTAGGTTGCAAGATCTTTCGTCGAATCATTCGAGAGGGTTATAGCTATAGCCATAATGGTGTTCCAGAAGATAGCCTGTGATGAAGCTGGAGGTTGCCTGGAGGACAACCAAAGGACAACTGAAGGAAATCGACAGGGTTCAAGTTCGAACGAGTTGACGAACATAAGCTTGCATTACGTACTTAACAAAAGAAGAGCGGCTTCCCGGGCCGAAACCTTACCACGTGACTTGAAGGGTATAAATCGACATAATTATATTGAAAATTTGAACTTTCTTCCTCTTGCCAAACCAACCTACAAACCTACAATAAACATATGTTACACTCCCATTACATCGATCATTCTACCAGGGCAAGTTGGTACCATCGAAGTGCCAGAACGCGCCCGTCTTCTCCAGAGTGAGTGCCTCCGAGATCTTGATGACATTACCCGCGGCAGCCTCCGGCGGGAAATGCGGGACCTGCGGCGCATACTTGGCCATCCAGTCATTAATCCCTTCCCCAAGCGGGGTCTGCGACCAGCCGGGGTGGATCGCGGCGGTGGTGACGCCCTCGTACTTGAGCGTGGCGGCCCACTTGTGTGCGAGCATGTTGAGCGCGGCTTTGGCCACGGAGTATGCGTTGAATTGGCCGGCCATCATGAATGTGATCTGGGAGGAAGCGAGGACGGAGGAGATGAAGATGATCCGCTTCAGTTCGGATTTCTTGATGAGAGGGAGGAAGGCGCGAGAGACGCGTAGAGGGGCGACAGTGCTGAAGGACATCTCCTCGGCGAATTCATCGAGGTCTCTGCATAAGCGAAGAACGCGTTAGGGACTTTACACAGGAAGGAACACGAAGATACGCACAAGTCCTCGAATCTGGTATTTGGCTGTGGGTTCTTGCCGGCATTGTTAACGAGGTAATCAAGACCGTTCGGAAGGAGAGGTGTAACAGTTTCGACGGCCTTGTCAACGCTGACTTGGCTGTTGATATCGAGCTCGATAACCTTGAGATTTTTGGGGTGCTTAGCAGCCAAGGCTTGCAACTCCGGCGCGTCGACGTTACGAGCAGTCGCAATGACAAAGTTAGAGTCGCTCTTGACCTGCAGATGGATGAACCTATTAAAAGATGTCGCTGGTAGCAGTTAAGAACGGCGCTTACCAGGTTCTCGACAGTGTTGTAGCCGATACCTCTGTTGGCGCCGGTGATCAACCAGGAAGGCATGTCGAATTACTGAGTAGTGAAGTTGAGTGGATTGGGTTGTTGAAGAGCTGGAAAGCTGGAGGCTGTTGTTATGAATCATCTCGAATATCTTGAAGCCTTTTAAACTCTGGCAATGGAAGGCTCTAGACGCGGGGCAGAGTCGAAGCCTACGCGTACAGTAACCAGATATGCATGCGCGGGACCTGTCAACGGAATCGGTGTTTGACTAAGAAGTTGCATTACTAACCATATACCCAAGTCTGCAGACAATGAGGGGAGGCTATTTTGGGACTCAGACGGACGTCAATCCCGTCGCCGAAGCCGATGCCCGACATCCACCATTCACTCGCTGCAAATCCACCGCATAACTTATAGTCTAGACACAATTCACTGACTGTTGCTGTCAACGACCACTAATGGAAGAAGGTCTCCACCCAACTTACGTGGAATATCCACCCACTCCGAGTCTGAGTCTCCGAGGCTCGAGCAAGATTTGCTTCCTTGAAAGCGCGCAACTTGTGATCGTCGGATCAATACCTACGACTCAGTGCCTTTCCCCACATGATATCGTCTACTTCAAGCCATCGTCCTCGAATCTTGCCTACTTACAGGGTCTTGCATAAAAACGTAGAGTCAATCTAGGTTCGGATCAAGCCCTTTGTCAGCTGCCGGTATTTATTTGTATGTAGTTGCTTTCAGCAACACCTGACAAGGGGCTTGCTTCAAAGTGTCACGATTGAGGGGGTTTGGTCGCTCGCGACGCGTGAAGCCATTTCCGCACAAATTTACCTAATTATGCGCGCGTTCTTTATTATAACATACGATAAAACTTATGTACTACTCACAACTTTTTCAAAAAACGTTCTCATTGAGCTGTGGGCTTTCTAAATAGGTGACTTGACCTCATTTCCTTTCCTGCCTTCTAGAGGGGGTAAATTTTAAAATTGGAGTGTAAGGTTTTGGCAAATTATTTTTTAAGTATACATAACCATGTATTCCGAGTTTGGTGTGAATCTATTGAGTATTGCTGTGGCAAAGCGCTGTATAGTAGCGATATCGTTTCGCTGATGAGTCACGTGACTAGTCACGCCCTTTATAAATTGTCGCAAGTGATATCGATGAACGATTCTTGCAGATTGCGCTCTACACTCAACATCTCGATGAGCTCCAAATACCCCACTGTCCCTTCTACTCCCAAAAGGCCCCCAACGAATCAAATATGAACCCCAAGAAAGCATAAATTCCAAATAAATTCTGAAGGTCAGAATCAGCAGAAAAGAGGGTATCCCCGGCAGGTTTTGCGAGGACATGATGGTGTCGAAGAAGTACAATTGGGATGCCTAAATTACCTTGCGTTGAGCATGCGCTTAGTGCGTGGCACGCCTTGCTTACGCCTGAGCGCGCGTATGTGACACGCGTGACTCAACTCATCACGGTGAGCCGCTCGGTGAATGGAAACACATTTCCGATGGCGGACAATTATGTAACTTAAAACTGAGTATCTAGACCTTATAAAGCATATAATGCGAAAGTATTGCCCAAGCCCGAAGTGAATTGGTTCAAAACCTGTGATGATAAGTCAAGATTGCGAAATTTCTATGTTTCGGCCACTCATAATGCTCTGAGGTAAATAATTTTAATGCATTCTCTGTTTTGAGTAGATAGACATATGAGTATATATTTTAGCTACGGTCTGTACATTGAATTGTGTCTGTGCATTCATTTTTGAGGGAGAGCGACAGGACTAAGTAAACCCGTCATTTTGATGCATGTTGAAGCAAGCCCCTTCTGGCGAAGGAGCCGCTGCTTGCGCTCGCGACCGGAGCACGTGGGCTTGCTCCGAACCTAGAGTCAATCATTCTCAGAGGTCTGTTTGTACGGCTTTGTGTAGGTATAAAAACGGATATCACGCTTTCCTGCTACAGCAACTTTGTGACTGATGAGTGACAAGATCATCAATCTTTCTTTTTTTGGTGGGTGGCAACGCTGTACAAACAAATGCGTAGTGAATGATTAGTGATGTGCTGGCTCCGGCCTGAGGCCAGAAGCCGAGCCAAGCCGGGCCCAAAGAAGCCGGGCCAAGCTGGGCCAAAGGTGTTGGCCTGGAGCCGGCTTTGGCCCGGCCTGAGAATTTGACAAGCCCGAGCCCTCGGCCCAGGCCGGGGCTTTCTGCAAATTTTTTTTCGAGTTCAAACGGTGAAAAACTGACCTTTGAGTAACCAAAACATACTTTTTGTATGGTATGTTCACGAAAGTTTAATCTAATAATAGTTTAAAATCAGTCTGATGATCAGTTGATCGTGTGGTAATGGTGGCCATGCATTGACGGACAAGTCCGGCTGAGTTTGAAATGCCATCAATGTTCATTTTGAGTGCGAAAATATGTTGCAAGTGGTATTGCACGTTGACAACATGACTTAGCCACCCGTATAATAGTTAAATATGTACTTTAGACTTGCATCTATATGTAGATATCAAAATATTTTTATTATCTTGTGTTTTAACTAATTTGTCAGCAAAGCCCTGGCTTGGGCCAAAGCCGGGCCGGGCCAAGCCTGATTTTCGGCTTTTGGCCCGGCTCATGATTTGACAAAGCCTGAGCCGCCCAAAGCCGGGCCCGAGCCGGGGCTTTCAGGCCAAGCCCGAGCCGGCACATCACTATGAATGATTGACTCTACGTTTTTATGCAAGACCCTGTAGTTGCAAGCGCAGCGAGCAATCATTCTCTTACACCGTGAAAATGTCAAAATGTGGACTGGACCTGAGCCCCGTGATGTCGTGACGTGATTTGCTCACGCCTCATGCTCATGGAGGCGACCTGAATACAGGTTGAACTTGTTACGACTTGACAAGCAATAAAATATCTGGTAGGATAAATAATGCCTAAGTCGTACTTCAAGACTGAGGTCGAGATTCGAAGTCACCTAAGCGTTCGCAAACGACTTAGAGTGTTCAAGAGATCAAGTTGTACTAGGTACTCAAGATGTGATTCTCAAGATCTAGCTAAAGAATACATCGTATGCTACTCTAGTATTTATACTAAGTAGCGAGTCCGGAGTAATAGATAGAACACGTCTCAGACGTGTTATGATACTTGTAAGATATCCATCGCGAAGCCGATGGATGTAAAACAGATAAAAGTGAAACATATAACGGAAACAGGATATGGGGGAGAGCTATGCGGCAAATGATGGGATCGGAAGTGGATAGAAGGTGCATAGCTAGCGTAAGTAAAGAGAAAAAGTACGTGCGTACGAGCATGCGTGCGCGAACCAGGTGTGATCGTAACATTACCCCCTCTCTAGATCGAAGACGTCCTCGTCTTCAAGCTAATCACATCTGCTTTCCAAGTAGGGACTCCTGTTGTAAGGGTCATCGTCAGGGTTCCTGTCTTCATAGTACCGAAATGGGCAGCTGAGTGTCGTGTGCCCTGGATGGTATCGTCGACACAATCCGCATTGGTAAGAAGGACAGTCGACTGCTACATGACCTTCTCCACCACATTCAGTGCAACGAGTGCCAGGTGGCATTCGGGGTAGTCTTGCGTATGCTGCATCATAAGGGGGTGGTCGAAAGAGCTGTCTGTTCTTATGATTGAGGGTTCGTTTGGGATGACGATGGCTGGGTCCGGCGGTAGATGGTACTGGTGGAGGATAAGTCGGTCGTGGGGGAAGTTCGCGAGACAGGTTGACCGTTCTGGCTCGAGGAGTGGGTTGTCGTGGGGGAGTAGGGAATCGATCAACGAGTATGGGGGAGTCTTCATCTCCTGTTCCAGTCAAAGAGGGTTGTTGGCGAAGGAGGAGCTCATAGGCGTTCCTGAAGGTGATATTGTTGTTCAGTCTGTCGATCAGACTGGATGTTCGTTCATTCAAGCGATTAGTACGAAGGGCGATGGTGTCGATGGTGTTGCTCATAAGTTGTCGGATGGCTCGAGTTTCGATAGAAATAGCACGGATGTCGTTGAGGCAAGCAAAGGTAGTGTTTGCCTCAGGGTCAAGTTGGATCAAGGTCTGAAGCAACCCAACATGAGTTCCGTTTTCGAAGATTCGGTCTAAGGAGTTTTGGGTGATGGATCTGGTGATGGTTCGTTCTCGTTCTGGAAGACTATTCGGGTCGGCCTCACTGGCTTCTCTCTCGATAACGATCGAGCTAGGTCCTCTCGATGAGGGAGGCGAGTTCATTTGTGACTGCATGTAGGGAGGAGAGGGAGCGGAGTCTTTTAATGCTCGAGGGGAGGACAGGGAGTTCTGAGACATCGTTAGGGTGGAAGAGGATTGGAAGGGAGTTCTTTCGGGAGGGTTCAAGTTTCGAGGTGAGGCTGGCTCTAAGTTCTAGTGGATGGTCGAGAGGTCGTCCAAGTTTAAATAGTCTCTTGTCCCTCCACCCTTTTTCTGGATCGTTGAAGGAGGAGTTCAGGAGGGATTCGAGCTGTGCAAGGCGATACTCGAGTCTGAGTCTGATCGTTTCCAGGTTGAGCATCTCACGTTCCCATTCTTCTTGTTCGTTGTCATCAGTGTTTCGCACCGGTTTCCAGTCCAGGAAGATTCCAGAGAAGTAGGGTAAGGGTGGTGAATATTTTGGGACAGGGGGTAAGGCGATGTCGTTGGTCATGATTCGATGGGCTAAGGCAGTGAGGCTTGACATGATCCGGCTGTGTTCGGGATGATCGTCAAATGTCAGAGGTTGTGGTGCTGTTTGTAGGTGTCCAAAATTTCCTGTGCGTTGGCAAATGACTCCTCTGGTTCCCACGTGGTCTCGGTGATCGAATATCCTTCCCAACTGGTCAAGTACATCACCTGTTTGTTTCGAAGCTTTTTGTGGTTAAGAATAGCTTTGACCTCGTATTCTTCTTCTCCATCAATGATATCAGGAGGTGGCTGTGTGAAGTTCTTCCCGTAGATGTCGTTTTCCGTGTATGGCATGAGGAGAGTGGCATGGAATACATCGTGGATCTTCCAGTTCTTGGGGAGTTGAAGGCGATACGTTGATGGTCCGAGAACATCTAGGATTTCAAATGGTCCTTCGCGTTTTGGCTTCATCTTTTTGTTATACCGGGTTTTCAGATTTCTGGAATCAAGCCACACTTTTTGTCCTTTTTTGAATGGGACAAAGTTTGATCGGCGACGTTCGGCCATTCTTGCTCTTGCCAGCTCATGTGCAGCAAGGGCTTCCTTTCGGTCTTCGATTAGGTGTTTCATTCTTTCTTCAACGTTTGGAAATTTTGTGTTTTCGTATGACGTGGGGATTGCCAATGGTGAATATCCCAAGGTTAGTTCGAACGGGGTTCTTGTCCTATCTGCGTGTCTCCGATCGTTGTAGGTGAATTCCATGGTGCTTAACTTGTAGAGCCAAGTGTCTGGGTTTGATGAGCAAAAGATTGAAATATAGGCTTCAATTTCTTGATTGACTCGTTCAGTGGCTCCATCCCCTTGTGGATGGTAAGCGGTCGTCAATTTTGATTTGATTCCAAGGAGTCGGAGGAGTTCTCTAAATGCTCTTGCAGCGAATTGGGGGCCTTGGTCAGACAGGATACTGTCAGATAGACCAAACCTCTTGTAAAGGTTGTCAAGTAAAAGTTGGCCTGTCTCTTCTTCCGTTGTCGAAGTAGAACAGGGGATGGTGATCACCCCCCGGTAGATCCATGGTCGACCACGACCAATACAGCGTCTTTCCCTTCAATAGGTGGTAATCCGGTAATGAAGTCCATTGTCGGGTCTGCCCATGGTCTTTTCGATTCTGAGCCTTCGATTGGCATTAAGCTTGGCTTGGAAGGTGACCTGTTTATTTTAAATTGTTGGCATGCGCCACATCCTTTTACGTAGTTGTTGACAAAGGTTCGCATTCCGGGCCACCAATAATGTTCCTTGAGCGCGTTAAAGGTTTCCAGTTGTCCAGGGTGTCCAGCAGTGGGTGAATCATGGTATCTCTTCACAATTTCTCGACGTAGGTTCCGGTCGTCCGGTATATAATTCTTGCCTTTATAAAAGAGCATGTCCTTTCCGTCTAGGTCTTCGATTGTCCAGTCTTCAAGGTCGTTTTGCAAGTTCTTTGGTCCATCATCCAATAGACGTTTGATTGCCTCTGTTGCTTCCATGTCATATTTCTCCGAGGAAGCAATCTTTTCTTGGAGGTCGAGGTCGATTAGATTGATGAATAGGTTTTCTGGTAGTAAGGTTTGGTCTTCATTGTCGTGGTCCTCGTCAGGGATGAAGTCTGGTCGTCGGGACAGGGTATCAGATTGAACCATCTTGCTTCCTGCTTGATGGATCAATTTGATATCAAATTCGGATAGGTAGAGCGACCATCTGGCTTGTCTTCGATTTAGTTTCTGTGTCGATCTGAAATACATCAAGTTTTTATGGTCTGAGTGGATTATTGTCGTGAACTGGGAGCCTTGAATATAGTGTCGCCATTCCTGCAGGGCTCTGATCATTGCTAGAAGTTCCCTGTCATAGATCTCATAGTTTCGTTCGGCTGGTGAGAAGGTTTTCGAAATGAAACTGCAAGGGTGTAGTTGTCCGTTTGAGTCTTCTTGCATCAGGACTGCTCCAGATGCATATTTAGAAGCATCACACTCGATGAGGAAGGGCTTGGAGGTGTCTGCCATTATCAAGACGGGTTCTTCAGTAAACCGTTTCTTCAGTTCGTCGAATGATTTTTGGGCTGCAGTAGTCCAGTCGAAGTTCTTGTCCTTTTTTAGTAATTCATTTAGTGATCGGGCTATTTCTGAATATGCCCGGATGAATCGCCGGTAGAAGTTGCCGAAGCCCAGGAATGATCGGACCTGCTTGACTGTTTTGGGAATTGGCCAATCTCGGATGCCTTTGAGCTTCGAAGGGTCCATCGAGATCTGGCCTTCTTCGATGATCATTCCCAGGTATTCCAGTTTTAGTTGTTCGAAAAAACATTTCTCCGGTTTCAGATAGAGGTCGTTTTCCCTGAGGCGTTGGAGGACGCGTTTTGTGTATTCTCGCAATCTGAGTTTATCCTTGGAGAAGATCAGGATGTCGTCCATATAGATGATTATCCAATGTTCGATGCCTGTTTCTGACATCATGTCTTTGAAGATGTCATCCATCATTCCTTGGAAGGTGGCTGGGGAATTGCACATTCCGAAGAACATGACTGTGGGTTCAAAAAGTCCCTTGTTGGTTTTAAAAGCCGCTTTCCATTGTCGCCTTTTTGGATTCGAACATTGTTGTATCCCCATCGGACATCGAGTTTAGTGAAATATTTGGCGCCCTTCAGTTTGTCCATAAGTTCCGGGATCAGTGGTAGTGGGTAGGCATTTTTGATGGTCCAATCATTCAGAAACCGATAATCTTGACAGGGTCTGAGTTTCCCATCTTTCTTTTGAACAAAGAAAAATGAAGATCCCATGGGAGATTTCGATGGTCTGATATATCCTTTTTCCAGGTTTGACTTTATGAATTTGTCCAGTTCGATTTCTTCTGGTTGCGATAGATTATAGGCTTTGAAAACCTTTGGTTCGAAGCCTTCTTTCATTTCGATTTTATGATCCCATGATCGGGATATAGGAAATCGGTTTGCTGTCTTTTCATCGAATAGGTCCAGGTAGTCGTGGTATTCTGCCGGTATCATCTGTTCCAAGGTTCTCCCTTCTTTTGGTGTTTCATGTTTTAGCGCCAAGGTTTGGGAGGTTGTCGTTTTGAGGTTAATATAGATTTCTTCTTCTTCCGTCAGATTCATTGAAGAAATTAGAAGCTCCTCGAGTTTGTCCGTGTCAGTAGAGGTCTCCGTCACCTCGTTGGAGGTGAGAGGGAGGTCCGCTAGTTCCAATATTGGAGTTGACTCATCATATGGTTCAATCCTTGGTCCGTTTGCCTGTTCGTCTGTGATTTCTTCGATTGTTGCCTTCAAGGTATTCCTAAATGAATCCCCTTTGGGTAATTCCTTTTTTGGAAAGAGTCCAGAGAAGTTCCTCTTTTGTTTGATTGCCGGTCGAGGTTTCCAGGTCAGGGTTCCAGCCTTCCAGTCGATTATCGGGTTCTCTTTTTGGAGCCATGGGAAACCTAGGATGATTTGGTTTTTGGAAAGCCCTGTAACCTTAAGTTGTTGACGAGTTGTTTTGTTTTTGATGCTAAAATCCAACTCGACGTAATGGGTAATCGTTCCTTCCTTGTTTCGGGTTCCATCGACATTGTTTACTAGGAGTGGTTCATCGAGTTTGGTGAGCTCGAGTCCCATTTCTTCAGCGAATTGTCGGTCGATAAAAAGTCCTCCTGCTCCAGAGTCAAGCAGGGCTTTGGCTTCGATGATTTTTCTATTTTCAGTGGGGCCTTGAGATATCGAGCATGGTAATAACATAGTTTTATTTCGGATATCTGCCACCAGTACTGAGTAAATAGATAAATATGGAGAGACTGACATCGATTCAGTTCTCCTTTTTAAAAATCCGTCGTTGCCAAACGACCAAATAGGTCGTTCTGCTCTTCTTCTTCCATATCTTCAATCAAGGCTCGGATGTGGGCATGCGCATCCTTGGCGTTGTATTTCTTTTTGGCTGGTGGTTCATATTTTTTGGCTGGCTGTTTGCCTTTCTTCTTTGGGCAGTCAGCTGCTCGGTGTCCTTGTTCCTTGCAGAAGAAGCAGGCGCCCTTCCGCATGAGTTCAGTTCGTTCTTCGACGCTCATGGCATCAATGTCCATGGCGTTTGGGTCGCGGGGTGTGGGTCTGGTGAAGTTCCAGGTTCTTTTTTCAGTTTTGACGGGAATTGGGATCTTTCCAGATTGTCGTGCCTTCATTCTATTTCTTATGCTCCATCTGGTAGCATAATTTTTAGCAACTTCGTACCATTTTTCGAGGGTGTCAGGGAGGGTTTCGACTTTGTCATAGATGTCTCCTCGGAGTCCCGGGTTGATCGACCTTGCAAAGAGGTCTGTTAAGGCGAATTGTTCTTTCATTCCTGTCTTGATTACGAGTAATTTGAATGCAGAGATGTGTTCATCGATTGATTTGTTTCCTTGTCTGATCGAGTGGAGTTGTTCAAAGGCATCTCCTTTTTCGTCTGAGATTTCGAAATCTTTGACGAGTTTCTTTAGAAAATCTTCCCATGTTCCAAGGTCCATTTTGAATGTGGTGTGGTCAATGTGGGAGTCTAGAAATTCTTCTCTCCATGTATTTGCTGCTTTTTCCGACATGAAGGATAGGGTAAATCCTATCCGTTTTTCGTCGGTGTCGAAGACTTTTCTGTTTATATTTAGATAGAGATAGACGGATCTCATCCATGATTGGAACTTGGCGTTTTCTCCATCAAAGGTTTTGGGTCAGTTCAGGTTCAACTCTTTTTGGGAGTTATTTGAGATGGGTCCTGTGGATGTTTCTTCATCCATGTTTTCTAAGGCAGTGTTGATTTCACTGGTAAGGGCTTCGGTTGTTGCGGATGGCATTTCAGTTGATGGGATCTCGGAATCAAATGTGTCAGGTCGAGTTTCTTTAGTTGATCCGGGTGTCGGATCTAGTGGCGGTGCTCCAAGGGGTAGGAAAGTTACAGTTTTTCCTGATCGTGTTTCTTCAGAGAAGACACTGGCGGATAGTAGTTCTTCTGGATCGGGGCCTTCACTGGCTTCGTGGAATTCTTCGTTTGATGATGAAGATACAGAAGTTCTTCTTTCTGTTCTTCCTACTCTGGTGTATTGCCTAGTAGTAGTTTCTGGGTGTTGGGTGGTAGTATCCTCAACGAGTTTTTCAGGTTCTGGGCTAGGGGTTGCACTGGGTGCTCTGATAGTTCTTCGGGGTGTCGTGGTGTCAAAGTGGGATGACCGCTATGCTAGATAGCAAGCGGGGTAGAGAGGTAGCTAGATCTTTTGTTACGACTTGACAAGCAATAAAATATCCGGTAGGATAAATAATGCCTAAGTCGTACTTCAAGACTGAGGTCGAGATTCGAAGTCACCTAAGCATTCGCAAACGACTTAGAGTGTTCAAGAGATCAAGTTGTACTAGGTACTCAAGATGTGATTCTCAAGATCTAGCTAAAGAATACATCGTATGCTACTCTAGTATTTATACTAAGTAGTGAGTCCGGAGTAATAGATAGAACATGTCTCAGACGTGTTATGATACTTGTAAGATATCCATCGCGAAGCCGATGGATGTAAAACAGATAAAAGTGAAACATATAACGGAAACAGGATATGGGGGAGAGCTATGCGGCAAATGATGGGATCGGAAGTGGATAGAAGGTGCATAGCTAGCGTAAGTAAAGAGAAAAAGTACGTGCGTACGAGCGTGCGTGCGCGAACCAGGTGCGATCGTAACAGAACTCTCTCTAAAATCACGCTGTCACCAGGTCTACCTGTCCACAGCTTTTCTCGATAGCTGTCCACAGCTGCGGCATTTCCTGGGGGCACTTGACATTATTTCCTTTTTGGGTTTTCTGGTTTGCTTTCCTCTCAGATGTTCAGACAGCGGAAATTAGGATAAATAGAACATGTATTGCATTGAAACTACTACAACAGGTGCACCAAAGTATATAGAAAATGATATGGGGCTCAATGACCACCAAATGCCGCTTGTTCCGTACCAACCCTTCTCTCCCCATCCTCCTTATCCACCAGTGAGCCCAATCAACTACAAAGACTTCTGTAAAAACATAAATGAGTAGGATGAACGGTCTTCCCAGAAGCTAAGATGGACCCAAGCACAGAGGAGACCCAAGCCCGAGGGAGCAGGACCTAGAACCAAGCCCCAAGCCAAGTAAGCACCAAGTACCGAGCGTCACAAGGGAGATGTACCAGGGGACCTGCAGGCAGAAAGGATACAAGGATGGTGGTAGCTGCAACATAGAAGAATGTCAGTATATTATAAGAAAAGAGGGAGGGCGCATTGCGCAGAGCAATGACACAGAGTGGGGAGGGAGTTGAAGAGAGAAAGGGCAGGAAGCGAAGGAAGCGAAGTTGATTCATTTTGCGGAGTTTGTCTGAGTTTGAACGGACTTGCGAGAAATCAACTCACACATGCGCACAGACCCATTGCCAACGACGAGCTACAAAGCTTCCTGACGGCAATAACAATGGTGGGAAAGGTACCATTTAGAATTCTAACGAGTGTTGAACATTTTTTTCAAACTTTTGAATGCCATTTCACTCAGATATCAAAAGGGTAGCTACATCTAGTGGACACCTCAAAACGGAACATTGTGGCTAGATTCTCCACAGCTGGTGGGCAGCTGGCGTCGCGCAGCTGTGCCGAACCTGACTGCCACGCCCTGACATGCTAATCAATCAGCCCCAGATCAGGAAATTGATCCAGCTGCCATCAACCCGTGACCCAAATGACGGTGTAGGGCTGGATGCCCGGACAAACAAAGCCAAACTTTCCGATGCAAAAAGTGACCCCATTTTCAGCCCATGTTGCGTGCGTTATATCTCAATCGTTATTGCCCCTCTTCCTTTCAAATCTTGGGATTGGATGGGTTTTCATGTATTGTATCAACGTATCCTAAAGATTTTGGTCTTTCTTTCGTGTTCAGAGGCCCACAAAAATTCAGTGTCACACGCTATTAGGATGGCGAAGCGAGCGTCCCCGCAGGTCTGCGGATATGTAATACCTCCTCCTCCGCCTCTCGCTGCTCCTTCCCCTGCGTCTCCATCTCCGCGGCTGCCTCCTGACACTCCCGCAGCTTCTCCATCATCTCGGACAACTCTTGGTGTGCGATTTTCACCTCTCGCTTCTCTCTCGTCCACGCTTGTTTCATCGTGGCCAAGTCCTTTTGCATTTGTGCCAACTGGGTCGCTGATTCGCGATGAGATGCCTCCTGGCCACGCAAAGACGTTTCAGCGGCAACTGCGCTAACTTGTCACAAGAGAGACTCCGTCTGTGAATGCAAAAGTACTAAATCCGCATTCTCGGGAAACGCAGGTTTGTAGCCAGATATTCGCTCTATCATTCCGATTTGTATTGGCGACTGACCCTGCGGTGGTGGAGTGTGGTTGATCTGGTTCGAGCTGCGCCTGAGTCGCAACCGGTCTGTACCGCAGCCTTATCCTCCCTTTGCGATTGCGGCTCCCTTTGTATCCCAGGAGCAAACTTCGATATGTGGGCTCATCGATGCACCCCCCGCTGAAGTCTGTATCTATAATTTCTATAGGCCAATTTAACGCTGAAGCATGGAATTCGTACATACCGCGTTGCAACTGAGGAGACACACTTGCCGGGACTACATTATGAATGCCGCTGGCGAGGGCCCGAGAGGAACAGGGGGCAAAACACCAATGCGCTCTGGGGACGGAGTCTGAGGAAGTGGGGTGGGAGGGTAAAGATGATTCCAATCTTTTTTTGCGTTGCTTTTCGGAGGGATTTGAGGGTCTCGATAATATAACCGTGTGACTAAAGAAGCACCAGAGCCGATTCTTTTGTACTTTTTTGAGGCTGAGCCGGATGGTTATCAGCGCCTATGGTGATAAGGCAGAGATGGAGAAAGCGCCTGCGGAAGCTGAGATCTGACCCGATGTGTTTCGACCGTGATCACGTTGGTCCGTCACGAAACTTGAGTCTGCCTTGGCCCTTGTAAGTTCTGAGGATACTTATATGCCCTTGCAATGAGTGAACGGCCTTGCAGAGCTCTTATACATCATTAAATCTATTGGAGAGAGATATAATGCCATCTAAGAGGGCACAAGAAAATTGCCGTGGCACGAGCGTGGCAGTGCGTGCACTAACGTGCACTAACGTGCACTTGCGTGCTGAGGCCTAGCGTGCAGGTGGGTTAGCGTGCACCTGCAGAGCATGTGCGTGCACTCACCTAGCGTGCACTACGAGCTTGCGTGCACGTTAAATCGACGTGCGTGCAATGTGGGACTAACTTGCAAGTCTTCGGCGGTTGAGGGAGGTCGGGCCCAGTGCTAGATTCCAGAAGCAACAAATCATTATTAATTTTCCTGGGATATGTAATTCTTTAAGATGCGATCTATCTAATTTTTGACGCTACTGGTGGATGTGGAAGAGTGTAATTATACAAAGTCGGTCACGTTGACCTGTCTGACCTTTCCACAGCTGTGACATCGTGTGAAATCTGCGTACTTCACGCATGCACGCACTGCACGCATGCCACGCAGAACCTCGAGTGGTCATTGGAACATTCAAATATCAGTATTAACTTGTTTAGATAGACTAAAGTAAAGTAAAGTAATGTAAATGAACGTGCTTTACAATTGAGTGGGGGCTCGATGACAACAGACGTCTAAACATGCTTCTTTTTGGGCCGTGGTTTCGGACGCTCCTTCTTTTCCTTAACGCTCGGTTTTATCCTCTCACGGTGAATAAATTCGGGTCCTTCCTGTCGTCATGGTTTTGATGAGACACTGCGAATCGTCTCAGAGTTGAACTGGTGTGTCTTACCTCAAGTTCTGCATCGCTTCCAGGATGATCCCCATGGTTCAAGTCCTGCATACCTGCGTATGGATCCCAATCTTGATGATCTCCCGCATCTAAGCCCCATTGATAATGCCCTGCAACCCCCGCCTCCTCAGAAACTTCAAACATCTCTGCCTCAAGACGCTCCAAGCATTCCCGTTCAATGTCGACATCAGTCAACATTGATGGCGTACCAGTGAATTGTACTTCCCAAGCCTTTTCGAGCAGTTCTTTCCTACCAAGTGCGTTCATCTTCGGATCCTTCTTGAGATGTTCTGCAATATAAAGAGTGAAGGCATGGGCAAGCGGTAAGCGTCCAAGCCAAAGATGTGCCTCTTTGCTGATATGAATCAGGATCCAATTCGCAATCTGAGCTCTCTCTACAATAGAAAGAGCGCCAGAATATGGAACTAGGGTCGTTCCAATAGGCTTTTTGATGCTTTCAAGCCACGCTTTTGCCGGTATCGTATCCTTCTTCAGGTCATTCGGTCCACAGGTGAGTAAATTCTTGAGGAGCCGCTTGAATGGTGAAAGGACAGCGTCTACCTCCTCTCTGAATGGGATTGTGGAAGGATCTGCAAGAATATCCTCTGATGTTTTGATTTCATTGGCATGTTTCCATTGGCCAAGCTTATAATTCAGGTGAGTTAACCGATTAGAAAGATAAATATGTTCACTTACCCGGATCGCTCTCCTCCCAGGTCTGTCATTCCATAATGAATCAACAATCTCTGTTGAATTCACGACAGAAAATGCGCCCGGCGTTTGTGGTCCATCATCCATGATGAACTTGTTCTCCCTCCACCATTGGACCCTCCAACCGTCATTCACCTTTTGGATCAGGCGTACTGGATACCAAAATTCACCAACTCGGGCGAGTGCGCCCCTACCCGATCTACAAAGCAGGTGAGTCAATATTAATTGAATGAACATGTGTTTTTCTACCTTAACCGCAATTCCAGCGGTTTATTCAATGCAAGATGTGCTTCCATTTCTCTATAATTTCGTCTAATTAATTCTGGGACAGAAGATTAGAATTATTCGAACACGCACTTTCGTTTAGACTTCCTTTTTACTTGGAGATGGTGAGACAAATCGCATGAATCACATACAAAGTGTGCGTCTTTCGCGAGATTGCTAGCCCTTCCATCACGCTGACATGCAATGTGAGACCATTCGTGGCACTCATCGCATTGGATAGCCTCGCCATGTTCATACCGGTAAAGACTATTACCATCCCCAATGATTCCACATCGGCAATTCAACTCGAACTCGGAATCCGGAAGAGAGGGCGAAGGACTCAAAGAGATGTGATGAGGGTTCAGGTGAGTTCCGGGTGGTCCAGCCTTCACGACGACATTTTCTTCCTCTGACTCGGGATCCAGACAGTCATCAGACATTTCAGTTGGCGCATCTCGAGAGATGTACTCGAGGGTTTGGGACCTCAATGGGTTCAACAACCAGGTACGCTTCTTGTTCTCCAACTCGATAAAATCATCGTCGTGATAAGTCATCGAGAAAAGTGTGTCAAGGTTATTTGTCGAGAACTGGAAACCAAATTTGCACGTTAAAGCGGCCGTTTGGAGTTGGAAGAATCGGTCCTGCGCATCTGCTCCGCCACGAAGCAAGTAAAACACCTGGTAGACAACGAAACCCCGAGGGAGCTTGACCTCTTTCCCAGACATGTGAGTGCCAAAGCTTGCAGGGTCTTCTCGAGTGGGGTAGCCGTTGTTCTTCATGTCATCATATGTATAAATAACCATCTTGTCATCCGAGGCATATCGAGCGATAAAGTGATTGCCTTCCACGTTGGTTAAAGCTAGGCCCACGAGGTCATAAACAAGTCCATGAGTGTCGGCAGAAGATTGAGTATCGGGGAATACCGTTGGAGGAAAATCCCATTTCTGGAGCTCAGCGCCCAAACCATGAAGTACACCACCTTCATCGGCAACTTCAATGGAAAAAAGAAGCGGAAGTGATGTGACAAGATAGCGAATATCTGTGCGTTCACCTGGACATAGTGGGACGGCTTCTTTTGTACGCCAGCAGCACGTTCCAGGCAGTGGCTCCTTGTCCAAGGAAATAAAGTCAGTGAAATACTGAGCAAAACTTCCCTGGAACTGGTTGTAGTCGCGCTTTCCGAGTTGGTGGATTCTGCGACGGTGGGGAGTGTGAGTAATTTCCACATGAGGTCCACCGATTTTTGATGAACCAGTGCAGAAATGAATTTCAACAAAGAGGACCTCGAACGCGGAGATAGGATGATAAGATGGGTGAATATCCTCGTGGTTGATTAATTCAGTAAACCAGGACTATATCCAAATAAGACAATAAGTGATTTTCAGGTAAGTGAATTTAATAGACTCACAAAAAGTGATTCGAATCCGCTAACTGACTGGATAGCCCGTTTTTTCTTCAAAAACTTGCGTAGATAGTCCCTTTGAGCACGGAGGACAGCAGATGTCACATTGTCGGCCTCGTCCAAGTCGTACCGCTCAAACAAGCTTGCAAATACCATCCGTATTTCGGAGCTTTCTGGAAGAGCATCATAAATGCGCCTGAATTCGTCGACTGAACTGCGCATGGCAACATAAAGAAGTTGCAAGGACGTGTCAAGCCAGCAAGAGTTTTCGTGCCATGGGTAGTTTGGTGGGTCGAGAGTGAGAGATGCCGGTGGACCCATCGCTGAAGTCATAGGAATCTTCTTCGTCAATGGCTCTATGGCAAGTGCCTTTTTCTTCATCTTCAGTATCTTCTTCTTTGGCGGAGAATCTGCTAAGGTGAGCTGCTTTCTCTTCGTCTTGGGCATCAAGAGTTCCTTAACCGTATCCGGTGGACGTCCGTCATTTTTTTGCGCTTGTTGTCGGCGGGATTTCCAGCGCGAGTAGGTTTTGTTCGTCCAAGCTCTGCTTTGACCACCTTCCATCGCTCTGCCTGTCCGTAGCGGGTAAGCGCTCCTTCTATGAGTTTATGGGTGTCAGTTTTTATATATTACAATGACTGAAAACTCACTAGCTGCCGCATCATAAATATGCTCATAATATATGGCAACAGCGTGTAAAGAGTACATTCCCTCGAGGAATTCATGGTCACGTCCACAGGCACTGTACAGCTTCCAATGCATCGCTTCCTCGGGGTTGTTATCGAGTGGTAAAGATTTCCATAGCTCAATATCCATTTTTCTCTCCGACTCGAAGAGCATGGATGCATGGACCGGGCGCACCCACCATTCCATCCAGGTAGCGAGCTTTGGGAAATCCCGAACAAGGAGCGCAGACTGTGAAATAAATTCCTCCGAGTTCGGAAGATCCAAGAGAGCGAGCGCGCGTGAGGTAAAGGCATGTGCCATCCCAGGTGGCACAGCACCAGAAATACGGCTGACCCGGGTAACACCAGCACGGTAATGTTCGCGACAACCTTTCAAGAGGCGCTCTGCAGCGACTTGGAGTTCCTGCCGATTTCGAGTATTTTCTGGCCGAGCCATCCAGAAAGTTATGAAGCCATGGGTAAATCCAGCACGCTCAGCTTCACTGAAGTCCATCATCTGGAAAAATATTGATATAATGAGTGCCAGAAATATGAGCGAATAGATAGTGGAAGACGTACACCCGCAAATAAGGCATCAACTACAATAATTTTCCGTGACTCGGCCTCATAAGCGATGCTCGTGAAAACAGCAAGGAAGTGGTGTTCAAAGTGCGCTGCGCTTGCACCGTTTGAATAGGATAGGACACCAGGAACCCAGCAGAAGAGATAAGGACAATAAATTGATGAAACCACAAGCAGGGAATTGCGTTCCTTCCACCAGCCATGAGCAGCATCATTTACCATTCCATTAACCGGCTCTTCCAATCGCTGATCCTTGACAAGCTGAGAGCGCATGAAATTCGTCTGAACGCAGATCACCGTCTGCTCGCCGAGGTTCGAGTGGATAACAAAGTTTGGACGCTCCGCCGCGAACTTGGAAAATGAAGCGATTAATGCATCGGCTCCCTGGACATGACCCTTCTTGATTTTCGAACGTTCTTTGCTGACGCGATGGGCATTCAAGAGAACGTCTGAGATATGCGCAACAGACTCGCCAGGTCCTTCGAGTCCTGGAACGCCAACGATTAATTGAAGAGGCCCCGAGTTTGGATTCGCTTTGACGAGTTCTTCAAATTTTCTCTGTTCATGTGGGAGGAGGTGGAGGATGTGCGTGGGTCGACGATGAGTATGAAAACCCCCGTTTGAATAATGAATCCCATCGGACCATCGCCATAAATATGAAATTACGTCGCATCGTCGGTGTACAAGCACAGCGCCACATCGACAAGTCCCATTGACCTGATTGTTGATGCCTCTAGCCGTCGTATGAGGTCGAGTAATGACATTGCAAGTTGGGTTATCGCATTCGATGATGCCTAAGCACCGTCTTGATGCTTTCTTCCCCCTCTGCCATGTTTCTGCATGCTCATCTCCTTTCCGATCACCTCCATTGATACGAACTGCCCAATGAACCCGGAGATTGGCGGTTGCTTCGATTTCCTCTGGTGAGAAGTCTTGCTCGAAATGTCCATTCGGCCAACCATCCCATTCGCCAGCGTTGATAAGATTTGCCTTCGGAACATCTTGCTTAGGTGGAGCAGGTATAGCAGACAACGTAGATTGCGCATGAGTGGCCTGTACATAGTTTCCGTCTGGCATAAGCTTGTAATAGACTTCTTCTTTCGGTAACAGCACAGAAGCGTGGATTTTTCTCGTTCCGTGTTCAACTCGAAGTCCTGTTGCTTCATTCACATTAACATTGATTAGATTAGATAAATGTATTAACAAAAACCTCACCAGTAGCCTGAGTGATTGCTGCGCTTTTCTCCTCTCGATTAACATGCTCGATGTACCTCAATAGACGCCCTGACAGTGTGACTGAGAAAACTGATATTGAGAAGTAATTTTATGACTCACCATCGGAGCTATAGACCGGTATTAATTCCTCCATGCCTTTTACAGCTAAATCGGCCTTCTGTGCAAGCTGGGTTTGTGTTTCATCCGGTTCCGGCGGTGCAAAATAGCGGAATACATATTTGAGAAACTCCTGCATAATAAAATTCAGTTGTGACACTGATTTAATAATGAAGACACTGACCATCGCTGAATATTGTGGTATTTAGAAGGAGGACGAAGGCAAGATGATTCACAATTGAAAATTTGCGACTCTTGACTATCCGTCGATCGCTTTCCAAACGGAACCTAACTCTAAGTTGCGGCGTCCACAACAACATTCTGCATTGAAATCCGTAATATTTGTCTATTTGCTGTATTTGCATGCATCAGCGTGCATCAGCATGCCAGTGCGTGATGCTAGCGTGCCAATGCGTGCATTAGCGTGCAGGCGCGTGAGTCTAGCGTGCAGGAGCGTGAGTCTAGCGTGCCATTAGCGTGCATGTGCATGTCGGTGCGTGCCGTAGCGTGCCGTAGCGTGCCGTAGCGTGAGCATTAGCGTGATGATGCGTGCATGGTGCTGGGTCATGCGTGCATGGTGCTGGGTCATGTGTGACATTAGCGTGCACCTCAATTTTAGTCGCAATACTATCCCGAAATGAATGAGACTGGTATCGAGAGCTTCCAGAGAGTAAAGATAACTCGTTATAAGTACAGACAGCCTTATTTCATTGAGAGTTGGGCAACTTAGAAAATATGTGTTTTCATAGCATTCTGGTCAATTGATCTAATAAAAACAATTTTCTGGTACTCTTAGTAACTAACATGATCACTACATAGTGTTTTCAGAGGCATTCATCTTCCCGTACCGTTTGTGCGCCGTCTGTTGAAGCACAGAACATGCAGTAAGCGGAGTTTGAACTCAACTAGGGTGTGCGGGGAAAATGCCGGTTACAGAATTTGGTCGAATCAATACCTGCCGAGCACAATATATGCTGATCACGTATCGAAAACCCAAATCAGGAGTATTTAACTTCATAAACTCTCTTCTACTGAAATATTTTACAGGAGAACATAGGGCGGTTGCGTGCCATAGACTCCCAAGTGCGTGCCATTTGCGTGCAAAGCGTGCACATTGGCACGCTGATGGCACGCTAGTGGCACGCATGCCACGGCAATTTCTCGTTGCCCCATCTAAGGTACTGATTAGATCAAATCGTGGCTGTGCATGTCCATTTATGGCGAATATGTGCGAACGCAAATCACGCGATGCAGAATTGAGTGCAACCTTGAAGTTGAACGTTGAACTTGAACGGGTCACACGGCGCTGCCTCGACGCCTTCCCGAGCAGCCGCATCCCGGGTGCGGCTAGATTGGATTGCCCCAACATCTTAATCTGGCGCTTAAACTTCAACGGACTGGAATTCGGAAGCGAGGGACCTTCGTGATCAGTACAAGATCAGTAAGTACTATGTAACTCTAAAGCTCGAATCTTACACTGGAGAAAATGAAGCCAGCCACATCAGATACGTAACCTCAGGCTACGATAACATCGGCTATATGCAACTTTTTCTGTGCCTTCCAGCCAGGCTCGAGGTCTCTCGAGCGTTTCAGCACTCCCTCAGCGCTCCCGACAGCAACGCAACAATTGATATCACAGCTTTCGCTGCGGTTCAGCCTCACACCTCTATCTTCTCAAGCACGACATAAGAACATTGCAGGTCCAGTGAATGAGGGATGAGCTTGATGGTAACAACCGCAAGAAGTCGTCTGGGTTGCATGCTACGGATTTTCGAGCTGTTGTGACTCTCATCAAGTCTCCAAAGGGATTTTGTAACGAAGGTTCGATCCGACTTATTTTCCCAGTTGATCTTGATGAAAGCCAATAGCATTTGCTACAGCCGACGGTCACGGCGACGGGCGCAGTCACCGTGTCTTCATGACATAGCCTCAACTATGCGCAAATACCTTCACAATTGCAGTCCCATATACGCATATGGGCAAGAGAACGGACCTTGACTGGCGAGTATTTAACGACAGTGTTTTTCTAGGATTTACATACATATTCTTCCCTTTTTTTCACTCTGCGTACTACCCACTCATGGCCTTTTCCAATATTCATATGCGCAATGTGCTCATCGGCGCTCTTAGCATAATTGTTTGGTCCAGTTCGCGCGTCCTTGCTCAAGGGAACTTTGACTGGGGATCTGTGCGTACTGCTCTATCCTTCTCGACCCGATCTAATGTAACTCTTCTTATCCAGATTGTGGCGAGCGACAATTTAACATGGGTCAGTTGTTACACCCCTCCGCTCCAATGCAGTCGCTTGAACGTAAGATCTTTTTTTCATCATCCGACACACTTCACACTTTCTTATTTTCCTTGGTTGTCATATGTATGTCTAGGCGCCGATGAACTATTCCGATCCGACGGCAGGATCTTTTTCGCTTGCACTAATTCGTATTCCATCCTCTCTCAACGGAACAGCTGGCTACCGTGGTCCAGTCCTCTTCAATCCTGGAGGTCCCGGTGGTAGCGGCGTCCAAGCAATTGTGGAAATGGGTGCCCAGCTTTCTGCAGCGATTGGTCCTGAGTTCGATGTCCTCAGCTTCGATCCACGAGGTAAGTCATGTTTGTTCTTTCGCACTGTGCTCAAACACTTACGCTCCTCCCGCGCTAGGTGTCGCGAACTCTACCCCTGCTATTTCTTTCTTCCTTACAGATGCTGAGAGAGCTGCTTTCGACTTTGGCCCAAATTCAGAAGATGCGACTGCTACTCCGGATGCGCTCCCTCGTCAGTGGGCGAATTTCCAGGTGCTTGGTCATTTGGCACAAGATCGGGACAATGGTTCTTTGGCTCATGTAACGACTGACAATGTCGCTCGGGACATGTTGCGCATTGTTGAGGCCCATGGGGAGACACAGCTCAAGTACTGGGGAACCTCGTACGTTTTTAATTTCCTCGTTCTGCCATAAGGCTTTGACATGAGCTTTTATTTTATTTTAGATATGGCAGCGTTCTTGGAGCAACATTTGCAGCGATGTTTCCCGTACGTACATAGTCTAAAAACTCTCTCGATTTTTACTGATTTCTTGTACAGGATAAGGTCGAGCGGCTTATAATCGATGGTTTGTGCAATTGTAGGTGTATGGTGTATATGTTCTGATCTGGATGCCTAGGCGTTTTGGACATGGAGGGTTACTATAACAGTAAGTATTCACCATCATTATTAAAAATTTACATCCTAACCATGGTCATGAAATGCTAGCTGACTGGGCCAACGAAGTTCTCGACACCGATAAAGTATTGCAAGGTTTCTTCGACGGGTGCTTCCAGGCTGGTCCCAGCGCTTGTGCCTTCTATGCCAACAGCTCTGCAGCTATTTCACGCAACCTGGACGCTCTCTATAACCAGGTCCTCGCTCAGCCAGTCCCGGCGTACGCCTCATCCTTACCTGAGTACGGCGTCGTCGACCACGCTACTTTGAAGAATGCCATATCCAGCTCCTTTTATACCCCTTACAACTCCTTTGCCACTCTCGCTCAAGGGCTTGCTGATCTGCAAAACGGCAATGGAAGTGTCCTGTTCCAGCTCTCTTCACCCTACGTCAGCGAGGATGTCGCTGCGATCGCATGTGGGGATGGGAAACAGGTCACGGACGATGCTGATGCTCTGAAGGCGTATGCTCAAAGTATTAGCAACATCTCAAGCTTCTCTAGTATTGTGGCTGGTATCCGTACCCTGTGCTCGTAAGCCCGTATGCAGTAATCTTTGATTATGATTCTGACACCAGTGCATTCATTCTCAAGGGGATGGCGCATACACCCGGACAACTTTAAAGGTGTGTCGAGTTCAGCTTTGCCGTGGTATCTCCGCTGAAAGTGTTGTCAAGGCCCTATCATGGGTAACACTAGTTTCCCACTCCTGATCATCGGTAACACGGCTGGTGGGTGTCATTCCTCACTTTGTAAATGCAGTTGATCTAACATGACAATTCGTTCGCAGATCCTGTAACACCTCTGGTCGGGTAAGTAAACATCTTCACTCCATGACGTGGGGTATTCATAAACGACGTGCTTCCAGTGCAAAGAAAACTGCGCAGCAATTCCCGGGTTCCGTTGTCCTTACGCAGGACTCTTTTGGGGTAGGTCAGTCATCATTGGGCGACGATCCTGTCTAATAGACGGACGCTCTGGGATTATCTCACAGCACACCTCATTTGCCGCTCCGTCGGAGTGTACGATTGGGCATGTTCAGCAGTATTTCCAGAACGGGACTCTCCCAGCTGCTGGAACCGTTTGCCCAGTGACGGCCGCGCTCTTCCCAGCGCCTTCCACGGTGACCTCCAGGGCACCCGCTCAGCGACGCTGGGGAAGCCGGCTTTGGCACGGCTTTGCCGGAGCGGCGATCTCTCCATTGATTTAATAGATATGATGTTCTCTGGTGTGATCCTTATATCATCACTACCGCTGATCATCCTTTTACTATGAGCAGGTCTCTCCACTCTTTACATAGATCAATTGGTATATATACTCAATATATGCTATGTGGTCCCAGGCGGAACTGTTATGCACTTTTGATCTAATCCTTGTTCGACCTCCACGTTGTCCTCTCTCTCCAAGAGCATAAGTTACCTACGGGTGTACGCTGGAGCATATACCGTACCGTAGCATTCGTAGCAAAATGTCTCCAGGTATGGTCATCGTACCCGTATGTAATACGGTATCAGTAAAGTGTAGTACATGTCCACCATCCTCACACGCACCTCCGCCAACCTCTTCATCACAGGCTGTGCCCTCCTCGTGGCGGCTTTCATCCAAGCTGGAACGATTCGTTTCAGCGTGTCGCGCTCATCGTTCTTAACCTCAGCTGGATCAACGCTCTGAGCGCGGTACTGTACCTCATCATAGGCACTGTCAACTTTTTCCTACAGGTCTTGACAGGTTCCGGGTGCTCGAGATGGGGCGGAGGGAGTGATGAGGATGAAGCGAGCTCCCAAACGGTCCTCTAAGACTTTCTATCCGTAGCCCACTTCTCTGGGATGGATGCTTTTGGTATCCTCGAATGGTCGAAGATCAACACATTCGGGGACGAAAGAGAATGCACGGCCGGAACTTTCCTCACCCTCTTCGACCGTAAGGTCCCCGTAATGCGCCAATGGCTGAGCGGAGCCTCACTAGCTATATACTCAAACGCCCCGTTTCCATTCGTCAACATCTTCGTCGTCGCCTTCCTAGGTGTATCCAGGCCGGCGTCCTCTATCTCTTCTTCCTCTGCATCAGCAAAGCACTTCCCAAGGGTAAAACCGAAGTTCGAAATAGGTTTTTGCTCGTATTCGGAGTGATCATCGTCTCTCTCCTCGAGGTTCTCTTCATCCTGGATACTGAAGTGATGATATCGCGAAGTGCTGGCTTTGTGCAACCGGGAGAGTCGCAGCGGTCTTTTGGGCAGACTTTGGCGGTGGCGATAATAATCATACCGTTGATAGACACAACGAAAGCCGTGCATAAGTCTTGGAATGAGCCTGGATGCAGGATGTGGCTCAGTCGGCTTCTTCGTTCAAATAAATTGGCTGTCAGTAACAGATCTGCGGATAAAATTTATAAATCACAAATCGAAATCTCACTGTAATTGACCAATACAGTCTTCGATAGTCTCCTAATAGAATAAATTGAGTAGAAATACGATGGTCGATGTCAGGTTTGGTTATCTTGTGTATCGGGCCGTTCTGTGCGGCAACTGTGCCAGTGCACGGGATTGCCGTGGGGCGGAAGACAAGTGGCTGTGCTCCTACTTTCAGTTATTTCACCCATCACACAAATGCCTTTCACAACTTCCAACCACATGCACGTCCATCGGAGACGACGACGACGACGGACGACATGCCTACAGTCAAATTAGTGGTAATAGGTTCTTCAGGTGTTGGCAAAACGAGTCTCAGAGGAAAGGTGAGGCCCATATCATGTGCAGGACTCGGGTACCTGCTAACAGACGACAGTACATCGAAGGTCGCTTTTCCAATGGATACCGAGCAACGATAGGCGCAGACTTTATTACAAAGACCCTGCCACACCCTACAAATGCAGACCAGTCAGTCACCTTGCAAATTTGGGTCAATAAATCTCTCATCTTCGTCGCGCCAGCAGCTGACCTTCTACGTACGTAGGACACGGCAGGCCAAGAACGATTCTCGAGCCTCTCAACGGCGTTCTTCCGTGGCGCGGATGCTGCATTGCTCATGTTCGACGTGAACAACCCAGAGACCATGCTCTCGCTCAAGAAGTGGTGGGCCGACTTTTGTGACAGGGCGCCGCTGGCGGACGAGGACATGAACGACTACTGCTGCGTTGTCGTGGGGAATAAGATCGATATGGTAGGCAAGGGGCAGAGCATAGTGTCAGAGTCGGAAGCGCTGGAGTTTCTGGATGAGTTGGTGCCTCCTGCGTTGTCGTCGTCGTCGTCCTCCGACAGCCCGTCGTCGGATATCAATGTTCTCCCCCCGGCTATATCTATCGGGTCTCCAGAGATTCCTCCCCAAAAACCCAACGTACCCTCGACCCGAATCTCAACCTATTCCCATCAATGCCCCATTCCTCGTCCATTGCCATCACCCCCCACCACACCCAGGAACCCTTCGGGGGACACTCTCCCAAACACCACCTCTCCAAATCCCGCTCACGCTCCTCGTCGCGGTTCTACGCCGGCACCCACACGACCACTCACACGACGCTAACCATTTACCACACGCCCTCGTCCTCGCTCTTCGACGTCTACCAGTCCGCACGCTCCTCGCCCGAGCCGTGGCTCGCCCCAGAGCAGCCGCCCTCGAGCCTGCCTGGTGGGAGCAGCGCCCGCCAGCGGACGGTGACGATGCTGTCAACGGGGAGCACAAGCTCAGGCAGCGCTGTCACTATCACGCCCAGCCTATTCGCGAGGGAGACCGCCACCGCACGAGCGACGTCCCCCCCTTCGGTTGCCTCTGCCGTGGAGGGACATGCGCTGCACATGCCCACACCCCCGCTGCCCCCCGAGCGTGGCCCCAAGCTGTTCTTCACGTCGGCGAAGATGGGCGAGGGCGTGAACGATGTGTTTGAGTACATCGCGCGCCGGGTGGTGCGGAAGTGGGAGTATGATGAGTGGGTCGATGCACGGACGATGCATTTCCGGAGGCGTCGGGTGGTGGGGATACGATACGCTTGCAGGGTGAGGGGTGGAGGAGGAGGAAGGTGATGAACGATTGCTGTTCTTCGTGAGAGGGGTGTAATGGCCTTTTTTGTTTTATCTCTATTTATCGGAATTATCTACTGGAAGTCTATCAACGTACATACGAGGACATTATGTTTATTACCGTCTCTTTAGTCGTGTAAATGTCAATAAATGAAATCTTTGACCGTAAGCGATGAGAATGAGAGGCCTGGGAAGACGCGACTTCTCTTCCTGCAACCACCACCCTCCCTCATCATTTCGTCGACGCTCCGCCTTTGTTAGGTTCTGTAAATCGACATGCCAGGACCACGCTCGATTTCACCTGTGAGGACACGACCAGCGCCCAAACCACCGAAAATAAGGGAAGATCAAGTTATCATTGCATAGTCTAGGTGCGTACAAAGACGAATCTTATCTATGGACTACAGCTCATTCCTGGCTCGCAGTGAGTTCGCATGCATCTGATGTCGTTGGGGCGTTCTGGAGATACTGCGGTATGGTCTTACGGTCAAAGGGTGGAGGTTAGGATGTGCTAACTTCGTTTTCCTCGCGGTCCAGGACGTATTACGAAGCCCTCTACCTACTCCGCAAATGCCCACCTCATGCTCGACGTCGACGGTCATCAGCATTCGGCGGAGGGTGGTCAACTCTCGAGGCATGGATGGCGGTGACGATGTGGTTCTGCAGTCGATGGCCTGGCTCCAAGTACGTACCTACGTCGCGACGTTTACTTCTACCCAATGATTTCTTTGGCTCACGTTTCCATGTTCGCAGAAAGTGAAACGGCATCCAAGGAGTAGCAACCAGAATGAGACGAGAGACGTACCGTCAACCCCGAAAACCTCGACGCTGACGTTCCGCCGTCACCTCCCACCCTACGCTGCCAACAGCCTGAGCCTGTGTCTGTAACGTCGTTTGCTCGTGGGTCGCGGCTGCTCCGATCTACGTAGAATGAGTGAGAGGAGACGTACGGGCGATCAGGTTAGTACATTCCTACAACAATGAAAACGAACCCTCGCTTACGTTTTCGCGTTTCAAAGTGCCTAGAACCCCCTATGGACAAGAACGGCGGTCAACAGCAAGCCCAGAAGGAGGCGAGAGACGCACCGCCAAACCAGCAACCACCGCCCGCATACACCCTCGATGGCTCCGCTCACACCTTCGACATCGAGCAGCAACCTGATCGCGCTTCGTTCGATGGGTCGTCTGTGCTCGGATTGCGGCATGGGCCAGGCTTGAATTTTAGCACTGGCGCATGCGGGGCAGGATGTACGTGTAAGCTCCATAACTAAAACCGCATCCTGGCTTACCTTTCTGGCTCTGCAGCGCACTAACTCGAATCGTAAGAGGACGTTAGACCGGAAACGGTGCCGACGCCCCTTCCTCGTCATGAAATGTGCCTGCGGGTTCGTGGTTGTCAGCGGTTCGCTCCTGGGCGGAGGATTTGCGGGTGGGCATGGGCTGAACCGTAGGTGAGAGCGAATCTGGATGGGGCATCATCGAGAGGGCTGGCAGGTCAGTCCATTTCTAACAACGGTGGCGCGATACTTACTGAGAAGTTCCAGTACTCTGCACATCACGAAACGCCACCTAGGCTGTCTGTCTTTCTCGCGAACGAGTGGCGCAGTTATGGGTGTGTCGCCCAATCTATACCCTTGCGAGTGCGGTTGTCAGGCGAGCTGGGTGGTGGTGAAAGAGCAATGGGTAAGTCGACATTGCGCTGTCAAGGCATTCCATAAGTTCATATTATTCGCTAAATGATAATGATATTTATTGTTTCACTACTTTCTAATCTAGCTTACAAAGCACTAGTTCTGCGTTACAGTAATTGTGACGGATCGCCATCTTCCGGTGTTCCGCCTGTCTCATCTTATCTTATCTCATCCACCTTACATATCCCTATCCCCCGCGCCCTCGCGTATATCGTATATCCTATGATTACCTAAGTACATGAGCCGTAGAGTATAAATACAGGCCTTCCTCATAGCAGGAAGGCCGACCTTGAATTCAGCGATTTATCCTGTCTTTTTGGTTTCCGTGTGCCGAGACTCGTGCTTTCTCACGCCTCGTCACATATTTTGACAGTTATTGCTCTATCCGAGTAACGACTCTACCTCGACAACAAAACTCTACAACTACCCACCTCGACGACTTCGCTTTGGATAACCCTGGTTTGATCACCCAGGAATTCCAGGTCTGTCGTTGAACTCTTTCACAAAACTTACCACACCTACTTTAGACTGCCTGTGCCATGTCCGTTAAACGCACGACGCGCTCAAAGACAAGGCAGGAGTCAGCCGCTAGTGTTGGGCCTCCGGGGGAGGAACTTCACACAGAGCGAAGGGGGTCGTTTGACTCCGATACCACTGAGCGCGACCCGCAGGGTCCGGCGCAACATCATCCCGCAGGAGCCGAGAAGGCTGCGGGAGATGACTCCAGTAAATTGGGTTCTCCGGAGGGAGACTCGATCGCTGCGATCCATGAGGGCCCACCAGCTGGGGTTATTACACCCGAAGGGTCGGATGATGACCAAGAAGTCGAGTACCCGCAGGCCGCGAGCCGCACTACTACTACGACTCCGTTCGAAGATGTGTCTAGTAATGACAGTAGTGATATTGAAGATATATATCATTGACATGAAAGAAATTAAGAAGTTACAAAACTCTGCAAATGAGAGTGCAGAAAATATCAAAATGATAGCCCCCATCTTGGGAAGAATCCTCGAGAGACTTGAAGCAATTGAGGCTGACAGAAAAAAATCCAAAGAAAAAACTGCAGATACAGAAGCACCCCAGGACCCCGAAATGATCGAGGCTAGCGACAAGAGAATATTGATCCAAACCCGAAAGGGAAAGGAGTGGACCCACGTGAATGGGGTGCCGCAAACATTCCTGAGGAGGAATTGAACACCGAAAATCAGCGAGTTTGTTTCGAACAGTTGGCTAAGGAATATCACGTTCTGGATGACATTACAGAGGAGCATGCAGATCCCACTGAGGGGGTAAGGACCCACGAGGGTCAGACGGATGAAGAATTCCTTCTGGAAAAGAAAATTGCCGATCGCATGGCTCGGGAACGTCTTACCGCAAACTTGCGCGTGGAACAAGCTCATGATAGTACTAGATCGCAAGAGGTTGAGGAATTCATTAGTTTCTTACATACCCCGAATGCCGCTGCCACACCCAAGGCACCGCGCAGGCCCGCAGTGAACTTGTTGCCCAGCACGCAGTTGAGCCCAGCGGCTTAGTGGGCAAGCACCTCGGTGGCGGAACAGGATGAAGTATCCTCAATGAACTAGATACGACTTTGCCGGGCAATGTGATTGACACCCAATACATGAACGGGATCTTCGATCAACCCGAAAACGCTCTGAGAACACCAGGTACCCAAAATAGATTCAGAGCATTAGCGCCGACTACACCGACAATGTACTACGGCGATGAAGACATAATTAAATACATAAAATACGTGTCCCAATGCAAGCGCTTCTGTGCGGAAGCACGCTTACCAGAAACAAACAAGTTGTCAGGTGCGCTGATTACTTGGGCGGGAAGGCATACAAATTCTATTCCACAATGGTCGGCATGGACGAGGAACGGTGGACTTTGATCGAATTCTTTAAGGGGATATATGATTATTGCTTTCCCCCGGACTTCAGACTGAAGCAGCGCCGCAAACTTGATGCGTTAATTCAGGGCTCCACCCCAGTAAGAGAATATGCCGCTGAAGTAAGCACGCTGTTCAGATTCATTGGGACATCGAACGCGCAGCAACGCATAGATAAATTATGGAACGGCCTATGATATGATCTACAAAAAGCACTATGGAAGGAGGGACTCGATTATCGCGAGTCTACCTGGGATGATGTGATCGCAGTCGCTACGCGTCATGAGATGGCTGAGCAAATGGATTTGGGCAATAGAGCTGGACACCGCAATCGCGGCAGCCGCTCTGATGCTGGAAGATCTGAAGCTCCTTCGAATCACACAAGTCGCGATCATGGATCTGATCGAGGACCATATCAGAAAAGAGAAGGGCAAAATTTTAATCACAAAACCTACCCAAATAACCCCAGACAAGGGGCCCCGCAGAGAAGTAATAATTTCTCCCAGCAGAGGAATTCCAGCTTCCGACCATGCGACGCCGGCAGCGGGCATCACAATAAACCGCGCGAGGGTGGATCTTTCATAAAACGTGATGGCCCTAAATCAGCACACGAAAGTCAGGCGAAATGCCACCATTGCAGCGAGGTCGGGCACTATGAGCGACACTGCCCAAAGGGCCAGTCAATAAAAACAGGCAGACATAACGACTCAAAACCGCCTGGAGTGAGATCTTTCAACATAGAAGTAGTCACTGACCTCGAGGAACGACTCATGTCGGCAAAAGATTCTACCGTGGACCCGGCCACAGTGGAAGCGTATTACATTGAAGTGAAGGCGCCATGTGCGAGCTGCTCGATTCGGCCGACAAGGACTGGAACGATGACTGGCGCAGTGGAATTTTTGACGGGTCAGATGATGACATACCCGTGGATGAGGTACCCACTGTAACTTTGGAAGACGCGGTTCGCAAATTGTTTGACCCAGAACCAGTGACAAGTCGAATCGGTTCGCCACTGTGTGATGTCATACGAGGAGAATTGGAAGCGGCACGACCATACCCGGGTGATCCAAAAACGAGCAATGTGAGGGAGAGCGATTCTGCGTGGCGGAGACTCATGGCGGCCAGCAGTTCGCTGTATACGACTGCGTGACAGGGGAAGACTTTTTGTTGCCTAGAGAGACTGGCGCCGTTGTGATTTCATGACAGCTCGTTGGTATGCCATAAAGTGTACACAGTTAACGGGCGTACCTGTGAAACTCGAGAAGCGCTGGTTTAGGCGCCGGGCACATCGTGACAATTTCGCCCTGAACGCGGCATACAAATTGAACGGCGGTCGGCAGTACTATGATCTGATCAAACTGCCGGCAAGGGACCGCGCTGAATTGCTGCGCAGGTTCGATGTCCACTGGGATGTGGACAGTGATAATTACTGCCTAATCGACTTTGCGTTAGGAATGATTTGGAGATTGGACGCTGTGGACGTTCACAATTATTGGTTTGATATTTCAACCTGGTATCTCAGACAGATGCGACGATATGTATTGGACTATGTCGAGTCCTGTGACTTGAGTTACCTATATTGTGGACTTTCTAGACTCTTTGGTGATAAAGAGCCAGAGGGCGCGTACATGGAAAGGTTACCTACCGAAGACAATGTCAACGCAACCGAATTATTCGCGACTAATTACCCTGAAGAAGTGGTATTGTCTTCAGTGCAACGCAATGCAGCAGTAACAAGGGACCTGTCTAGGATCGTGCCCAATCCTATCACAGTGGTGGTGGACATTAATGGAAAACCCGCATGCGCACTAGTCGACACGGGTTCATTATGTGACTTCATGTCTTCGTCTCTGGCAGACCAATTGAAACTCAAAAAGGAAGAACTCACAACGCCCCTGCAAGTGCAGCTCGCAGTATCTGGGTCGCGATCGAAGGTTA
Organism: Flammula alnicola; assembly: GCA_015499995.1. NCBI lineage: Eukaryota > Fungi > Basidiomycota > Agaricomycetes > Agaricales > Strophariaceae > Flammula > Flammula alnicola. Next base: position 104,919 of record JADNRV010000129.1, read on the forward strand.
ACTTTAGAACAACAGTCAACTTTCGGTACCAAGGGATTAACGAGCACAGAGCGTTTGATATTATCAATTTGTCCACCTATGATCTAATATTAGGAACCCCATTCCTGTACCAGCATCGAGTTATGGTTGGATTCAATGAGACCCGAATAGTCATAGGAAGCAACATAGCTCTGCCCATAAAAGGAGCAGCCGTAAGAACTTTGTCGTCAAGAACAGCGCAGATCAGGGAAGAGAACTTTGAAGAAGTAAGGGAATACTTCCGAAGGTTGGCCGAACCATTATGCAAAACAGTTGGGGAAACCGCATTACCCCCACTTCGTGCATCAATCACAAAATAGATCTGATCGATGATGAAAAAGTGTATCCCTGGAGAGCAGCCCATTGCCCAGAAGCTTTCATGGAACAATGGGTTGACAAACGGAATGCTTACATTGAAACCAGACGGTGGAAAATGACCAACTCCAGAAATGCTGTACCTATGATGTATATTGCCAAGCCCGGAAAGCCGGGAGAAACACCAAAACTCCGGACTGTGATCGATCTAAGGGCAAGGAACGAGAATACAAAGAAGCTAGCCAGCCCGTTGCCAGACATTGATGGAATCATGAGACGGGTATCGGCTAAGAAATATCGATCAATCTTGGATCTGAAAGACGCATACGAACAAGTCAGAATAGAGCCAGCGGACGTATGGAAATCAGCGTTCGCCACGCCGAATGGTAACATGATCAGCTATGTACTTCAACAAGGTGACGCGAACGCGCCTGCCACTTATCAAACATTGATGAACTACATCTTCTCGCGTACATCGGAAATTCCTTGATGTTTATCTGGATGACATCGTAATATACTCCGACAGTTTAGCAGAACACATAGAACATGTGAAAACTGTCATTGAAATCTTAACTAAGGAAAAATTATACTTGTCGGTGTCTAAAATGGACTTTCTATGCCTAAAAGTTAAGATTCTTGGGCGGATAGTGGACGACGAAGGCATTCAGATGGATCCTTACAAAGTGGACTCCCTACTAAAATGGAAGACTCCAACAACGCGTGACTTCTACGTGGGTTCTCGTGCAGCTGGGTACCTTGCAGACGATATTGATCGAGTACAGATACCATGGGGATACTGCATGGACTCACTAGTGATGCAGTACATTCCGTTGGGATTTCACACACCAACGAGCATTTGAGAAGTCAAGGAACTGCGAATAAGTGTCGTGACATCTAGGCGCCCACTAGATCACACAAAAGGGCAGCGCCAATCAATCTGTTACTGATGGATGCTTAACGGCATTGCCGGCGTCGTTAGTCAAGCGAGACTGGAAAAATGCGGCAGTGGCGCATTTTATTCAGCAAACTAAGCCCTGCCCAGCAGAACTATCCTGTGCACGAAATAGAAATGTTGGCGGACTAGAAACAATGATGCGCTATCGCGACATCTTACTAGGTGTTCATTTCCGATGGTTCACGGATCATAAGGGATGATTACGGTTTTGCAACACAAAGATGGTCGGGACGGAGGGCGCGCTGGCTCGAGAACCTAGCTATGTTTGATTTCGAAGTGTTTTACGTACCCGGAGCCGAAAACATTCTAAGCGACGCCTTATCACGAATATACTCACACGACGCACCTGGCACGGTGCGCGCTCCCACGGAATATACCGAATACGATGATACCAGTGCATCTATGGAGGCCGCATGCAGTTCAATTGCGGCACCCGTATTCGTGGGACTTGAGGCATGCGCGGCTATGGTCAACTTCGTTGGCAGACGTTCACAGAGAATTTGTGACCGTGAGGGCGCGGAAACCGGGCGTCCAGAAACATCAGATGAGTTTGCAGCCAGAATGAAGAAATCGTTCAAATTGAAGGGACCGGCTAAGCCGGCGGATAAAATAGTCATCCGTATACCACCCCCTGCGAAGCAGGCAAATGATGTAAATGATCCAGATGGTGAAGACACCGCCAGTTTAAACTTGCCACCATTCGAACTCACAAAAGCATTTGATTCGGACATTGATGTATTACAAACGGTACGAGGACAGTACTCATTAGACACAGTTTTCCGGCCAGTAATCGAGAGGCCTGGAGAACATAAGAACTTTGAATATAATCAATCTGATCAAATATTATACTTGACACGGGATGGGAAAAAGCTTCTCTGCGTGCCTGACGTCAAAGTAAATGGCCGTGCGATCCGGGAAGTCATCATCGCCGAGGCACACACACTGCTCGCACATTTAGGGTTTCGAAAGACCTATGAGTATTTGCGTGAATATGTATGGTGGAGATCTATGTCTGGTGATATTGAGAAATACTGCGCGACCTGCATAACTTGCAAGCGCTGTAAAACGGGCAACCATCAGCCATATGGGCTGCTAAACCCCCTCCAATTGCAGACGCAACCTTGGGATGCTATTGGTATTGACTTTGTGGGACCTTTCCCCGAGTCAAAGAATCGCGATGGAACATTTACCTCAATCACAACGATAATTGATTTATTTTCGGGCATGGTCCATTTAGTTCCTAGTCGGACAACCTACACAGCAAGGCAAGTCGCGGAGCTTGTATTCGAGCATGTGTACAAATTGCATGGTTTGCCGCGGAGGATAATCAGCGATCGAGATCCTCTGTTCACCAGCCATTTTTGGCAAGAATTGCATGAACTGATCGGCACCAAGCTGAATATGTCGAGCGCGTTTCACCCTGAATTGGACGGCGCTACTGAACGCGCTAACAAGACGATCGGCCAGATGCTTCGTGTCTGCATAAGGCCAGATCAGCGCGATTGGGTGATTAAGTTGCCGGCTATTGAATTTGCAATCAATTCTGCGCGCTCTGAGAGCACCGGATATGCGCCATTCTTTCTGAACTCGGGGCGCATGCCGCGATCTTTCCTTTGGTCGCCTCGTGAGCCGTCGGGCTTCCCTGGCGTGAGGGTGTTTGCTACTAAGATGCGCACTGCTATAATGACGGCGCATGATTGTCTGATTGCGGCGCGCGTGAAATCGGTCCGTAATGCTAACCGTAAGTGCATCGCGGTGCCGTTTGCCAAGGACGATCTGGTGTACCTCTCGACTAAGAACATTTCCCCGCCTAAGGGAACGAGCAGAAAAATGACGCCCAAATTCATTGGCCCATACCCTATCACTGAGGACTTCAGGAATCACTCATTTCGGTTGAAATTACCTCAGAGCCTGGTAAAGCGCGGGGTGCATGATGTGTTTCACTCGTCGCTGCTTCGCGTGCACCTCCCCAATGATGATGTATTGTTCCCGGGATGCATGGATAATCAGGTCTTCGATCTGGAAGACCTGGAGGGCGAGTGGATGGTAGATAAGATCTTGGATCACAAAGCCGAAGGCAAAAAACTCATGCTCAAGGTATTATTCAAATCTGGAGACTCCGGTTGGCTACCGCACGAACAAATTGGACATTTAATTGCCATGGACCAGTATTTAGAGGCAATGGGGACTGACAATGTCAACGCGCTTAAATTATTAAACAGCGCACGCCCGGCCGCTGTTGCCGCTGAATGACTTAGCCCAGAAAACTATAAAGCGAACGCGCGCGCACTGAGCTTCGTCAGACGGTCACCCACATTGACGATGAGCAAAAGCACGCGCTCCCACAAAAACACTCTCGCAGATATCAACAATGATCCCTCTTCCATATTTTCTTCATCTTCTATCTTACCTACCACTACTTCTTCTTCTATTACTCCTACCTCGGACTCCACTCCCACGCCGTCCACTTCAGCTGAGGTGGCCCCACAGCACGCCAATCCTTTGGGCGCTACTACCCAAGCGCTCGCGTCCCTGCGCTTCAACAAAATCATTCCCACACCTGCCATCCTTTCGGTTGAGCCTCCCGCTCCAGCCCTTGATCCTATTTCTGTCCCGGGCGAAACTACAGCCAACGACCCCGACGTTCTCATGAACGAGACCCACGAGGATACCCCCACACCTGCTCCCCAGGAATACTCCACCTTGTCCCCGGAGCCCAGTGTTTTCTCCGACGTACTATTCGCCAACTTCGCGATGCCACTCGATCAACCACTCGTATCCACCCCAGAGACTCCCATCGGCGATCTGGCCTCACTCACCAAAAATCCCATCCTCCATAACCCTGTACACGGTTTCTCCCAACTCTATCATGTCAGTTACAGCACCTACGTCCTCTGCAACGAGAACGGCTGTCTATCCGAGATCCCAGCCACCTTGCTCAAAGCCGTGCTGCGATACGCCGCCGAACTTAACCGTTCGAAGAACTGCACAGGACACTGCATCACCTCAGTCGAACCCATCGGCTATCGCGAGATCGTACAAGCCTTGCATGCCGACCCGGAACAAGCCAAGCGCCTGCCGGAGATCAATCACCACAACCAGATCATTTATTCCGACGGTTCCCACTATCCCCTCGAAATCGACTACCCTGACCCCGTTGCCATGCGCAACGCCATGCGCACTCACGAAACTTTCGGCAGCCAGGATCCCGCCCTTGTCATGGGGCTCACCATGCGCGCTGCAGCTCAGGCCTTGGACCTTAAGGATCGGCACTCAGGATCCAGGACGACTAGAGGCCGCGGCGGCTACCGAAGCGGACAGCGAGGCGCGCCCCGAGGATTTCGTCCCTACTAGGCGCCTTACCCTTTTTTTTGATGCCCTATCATTACAACTTGATTCTATTTTTGACTACTTTTGATTGTTATCATCTTATCATTTCTACTTACCAAAAGGTCTCTTGACCACCATGACTGCTTAGCTGATATTTCACATCAGCTGGAGGGCGTATGTGACGGATCGCCATCTTCCGGTGTTCCGCCTGTCTCATCTTATCTTATCTCATCCACCTTACATATCCCTATCCCCCGCGCCCTCGCGTATATCGTATATCCTATGATTACCTAAGTACATGAGCCGTAGAGTATAAATACAGGCCTTCCTCATAGCAGGAAGGCCAACCTTGAATTCAGCGATTTATCCTGTCTTTTTGGTTTCCGTGTGCCGAGACTCGTGCTTTCTCACGCCTCGTCACAGTAATCGATTCGATAAATCTCAATGAATAATTAGAACTGCAGACTATATATTTTACATGTGATCCAAGTCCTCGCATACCAAATCTGGTCGGAATGCCCACAGGCGCTGACAACTTTGGCTGATCCAGGTCGACCGGTAACTTATCGTCCAAGACTACACCACAAACGTCTGTGCTGGGTACGCCCACTCGAGTCCCTGATGCCGAGTAGCAGCAATCGAAAATGACAGTCTGTTCCAAGTCAGAACCTGACAGAAACCATAAGAATTAGAAAATGTACGATATTATTCCCCTTGTTCTTGCAAATCAGGTCGAGGAAAGCCCCAATAGTCCTGTCAGGTATAGGATGGACATCCACCTTTTTATAATCACATGGACATATTCCTTGAATTTTGTGCCCCGGTCTGCCTGCTTCCCAGCCGAATGGGACCTCCAGCTGGGCTCCATGACCGGCGTAATAGATTAGGATCAGGTCATCCGTTTCGATTTTCTTTTCCTTCGAGAGTTGCCTGAGCGCGTTGACGATTTTCTGGCGCGAAGCGTCATGATCAAGAAGGCAGCGGATGCGGCCTGGTGGGACATTCATGCGTGATTTCAGAAATTCCTCCATGGCCTTCGCATCATTCACGGCGCCAGCAAGCTTTGGTAGTGACGAGTAATCATTGATTCCAATAATGAGGGCATATAGCCTGGAAGATCGGCTTCATAAAGCCGAGTGAGGAAAGGAAATCATCATGAGGACGAACGTCACCTACTGCCTATCAAGAGTTGTTACTTGGCGAGGTAAGGGTAAGCGACCAGGATTGTCAATGGCTGTGAGGGTACGACGTGAACAACGACACAAAATCTTGCAGATGTAACTCTTACCCTTCAAGACACTCTGACTTTCCTGAGCCTCCTCAGCACGTAGAATGTGGCCATCGCTTACGGATCTTGGGGAAGGTTGCACTGTGATATCGCTGGAATTCCCGTCAGAGTATTGAAGTGTGCAACCTCGTCCTTACCGTAGTCACGTGTAGCTACAAACTTGTTACTTCGTCACGTAGTCACGTACGGACAATTTTCATCTTTACCGCCATCCCGTTCGTCTTCACGTCCTACCTCAACAAGGAGCTTGGGAGCTATGCATAAATCCGTCTCCGCAGGTGGGATTGGGGTCAACAGTAGGTCAGTTTTCTTTTCGAGGCGCGAATGCGTTAAAGGTGCACTTCAGCGATGCAGACTTGGAAAACAGAGCTGGCCAAGGAATATGGAGATACTGTTGGTGGCTGATAGGTTCCTATTTATATGACTATTCACGTTGCCGATTTAATGTCCGGCGACACCTTGGGGACACTCAAATACCGTTCTGACACAGCCGAGGTGTGTAGGCACTGCACCTGATCACAGGCAAACATTGTTGTGGCACGATCTAGTGTTTTCGCCGAGGCGAGGCGCCCCCGAGTTGAATCTCGCCTTCCATCGAAATCAGGACAACAAGTTGGTTCGAGGTAAGTACCTGATACTCGACGAGTTGACGCGAGTTGCCATCAAACTACGCACGTGATGCGGCCGCACGTACATGAAAGTTTCTGAATGAAAGCGTCTCTGCACGTCAAAACATTGCGCTCATTCTCCTCCGTCCTTCCTTCTACTAGTAGCGCAGTACATTTACGCCGCTAATGTACCTTGCGTTCCTGAATATGTATATTTCTTTATTTTTTCAAACACAATATGCATCGTACAACACTTTTTTGCCTCTAGGGTCTTTCAAAAACCGAGTCTCGAGACTCTTCAAGTTCTCAAGTTTTCGTATCGATTAGAGAGACTCCCTTTCTTAGAGGATCTTATTGCGAGCCGAGCCTCGCTTCGGCGATAACACTAGCACGATATTGGCGGCTCCAGCCTCTGACTCTCCATAAGTACTAAGTACTTGTCTCCATCTGGATAGGGCTCAAACAGTTGAAGGGTCTTTATGTCTTGAGGTGTGAATGGTCCCTGCATTCTTTGTGGAAAGGCACTGTTTCTTGGTGTTGTATTCAATGAAAATGTAAAAGAAAACAGATCAGCATTCTAATATGTAAAGGTTCGGTTTTGCGAGCTTATTTCGGGTATTATGATGAGAAAGGGGAGATTTTATGACTCGACGATCTGAACAGATCTCAGCGAGGGAGACGACGAATTCTCCTGTTGGTTCATCTCGTTGTGATTTGAGCGAGTTTGCTAATCATCGTTTTTTGAGTTGTGTGAGGCGCCAGGTATTTCGGAGCTCGCTATGTTACATACATAACTTGGGTAACTAGCGAACTAGGTACTTGGTTGGCTAGTGATATAATGAGTCTTAAACTACTAGATCAAAAAAGCATTGTTTTCAGGCCGAGCCGGGCCCGCACATCACTATTCGAAGCAATAAATGAAAGAAACATTGAAAGCCAGATAAGACAACGCCTTGACAGTGAAAATAAATGGTACAGATTTTATAGCAACTTTAAATCTGAACTCAGATAAAAAATGTTAGGTACGATATTCGCGAGATGGGCAGAGGGCCAAGAGATCAAAAACGTCGAACTATGCACTGCCAGATGTGCCAATTTAGTTCTGAACCGCTGTCCAACGACACAGCAAAGCGCTTTGAGAATGGTCATCCCAAACCCATTTGGACTAGATTCTCTGCTGAAATCCGAGCTTAGGTTGTCAAAATGACACGAATGAACGTCTTGCAAGCCATAAGCCAATCGCTCTGAAGATCCTGTGCAAATACTGAGCTTGTTGAAACACACCATCCATGCTTTTTGAACACTGTGCAGGAAATGACACCAGAGGGATGCTGGGGACGATGAGCCACTCTCTGCGAGACAATTGTATCAACTGTCTTGCAAGCTCAATCTTCTCTCCATCAAAGTTTATGGCAAGACTCCGAATAACATCACGAACTAATCTGACAGGTTTGAACATGACACCTCGGACAGACGGCTTGCATTTCTTGGGTTTCGGATCAAGTTGTCAATTTACATTTACCGATCCAGTAAGTCGCCCTTGGGCGCTTATTCTCCCCATGAGGCCTAAAGTGGGGAAAGGATGCTGAATATGAAACAGATCCCAGTCCCAGTATATAGACCCATGTGGCTGCATTGGAACAGTCCTGTATAATCACGCCAACTCGGTCACCACTGAACTCGCTAATTCATCGTAATGGCAAGCACCTGTTGTATGGTGCCGAAGCTCTTGTGCAGTCCATTGAGCTTATGGATCACATTATGCATTTATTGCGTGTATGGTGAAAAACCGTTCGAGAAATTATCACTGAACAACCCAGGCTCCGGAGGCCCAGTGATCAGCCCGCCAGGTGCGACCAGCCTTCCAACTGTGCTGTCTTTAGTGTGAGTAGTCCGATTTGTAGTTGGACTCCCATCAATTAATGTTCAATCTGATAGAGGAAGCACGAATGGTAATGGCCACGGAGATGGAACTGGGTATGTTTAACCGCTGTTCCCTTGCATTGCCGTATTCACCTCGATTGCCAGTGGAGGACAGGGCAGCGTGAATTCAGAAAGTGCCACGGGGTGCGTTGCTTCCCCTGCAGCTGTTTGGAGCTTGACTGACAACTAATGTGGTTTTCAGACCAGTGAAAATGTAAGCCTGACACCTATGTTCTGTCCATGATCATTGACCCTCGTTGGCTATATTCAGCCCAGAATCTTATCCGCCAAAAGGCCCTGGCCCGTAAGTCGCCTCCTCCTTTCCCGTGCTACGAGAATCTGCGCTAAAGTCAAAAACTACGTAGTGGGGTGCCCAGGATTTTTGCATTAGTTATCGGGATCGACACGTATCCTAACCTTAGCAGACTTCGCGGCGCCGTTAACGATGCCCTTGCTATGGTGGCTTTTCTCAGGTCTCATTTACGTGTTCCTAAAGATCGCGTTCGCATCCTACTTAACGAGCAAGTGACACGCCATGCCATTATCGAAGCATTCAGGGAACTCGAGTCAAACAGTGCCATAGAGAGTGGTGACCCCATTCTCATCTTTTACGCTGGTCATGGCGTGTCCATGCCAGCGCCGCCTGGTTGGGAAGATGGTGGAGGGCATTCTAAAATTCAGGGTATAGCACCATACGATTATGCAAGTGATGCATTCGCCATACCTGACCGGACAATTGGTGCGCTTATCACCCTGATTGCGAATGAGAAGGGCGACAACATCGTAGGTCCTCTTTCAGACTGTACTTTACCCAGTTAACGACGCTTTAGACCGCTATTTTTGACTGTTGCCATGCTTTCTCTGTCACCCGTGCTGTCGACAACGTTCGAGGCGTCACATTAGAAGATGAAATACCACACATCAGCAAAAGCGGGAAAGGCAGATATGGGTTTATATACGGTTACCATGTCCCCAATCTGCTCACAATCCAGACATGCTCCCACGGTATTGGCAATCTCCAAAATGCCATATATGTTTACAGATATTGGCTAATCGTCCCCCGGATTGTGAAGTTGACCCTCCTTGTGATGATTCCCAAGCCTCACACAGGATTACATAGCATTATCACCTTGCAGAAATTGGCAATCACCCCCAGTCTGATGTTAGAGATGACCAGGCTTACTTGACTTGCTTCTCACGGTGCAGAAAAGAGAGAACGAAACACGATATAGATTATATAATGAAAAGGAGTACATGAGTGTCCTACTAAGGCCTACATATACAACATACAGTGCAACCAGAAGCTCTGCCTGTGTCCGATAATCAGAGAAAGTCGGGCGCAGCGCAGACAGTGGCGAGAAAAGCGCAATAAGGAGGTGCCACTATTGGCGGCGGCAGCGTGAGGGGGAAGAGGAGGGAAAGTGGGGTGTTGTGGACCATCGAGGATGAGATTTAAAAGCTGCACTGGTGGGGAGGAGCCACTGATGGCTGCAACAGATAGGAATAGTTAGTATGTAACATATGAGATGACGGACAGAGGGAGACCTTGTAACGTATGAGAGGATGGACAGACGGACCTAGAGAGGAAAACCGAGTATTCTTTTGAGTCCGGCAGGCCAAGGTGCATGCATTTTATGAGTACCAGAGATTTCATATACAAAGCAAAGCTTACCGTGGCATGGCACAAGTAGTGCTTGGAAGTTAGGTTAGTTAACTGCAAAATAACCGAGACCTAACTGGACCTCTAACTGCAAATAACCGGACTGCAGTTAGTGGTTAGTGGTTTCTGAGCATTGACTAACCGGTTATTTTGCGGTTATAGGACCGGTTAGTGACCGGTTATGACCGGTTATGACTGATGATTTGTAGCCCTCATTTTTCTCGTTAAAACAGGCTTTGGACCATAATTTTAGGTCAAAAACTGACTGAGTTACAGTTAAAACCATAAAATATCAGTCAAAAGAGTAGATAGCATGTAATAAAATCATAACTCAGTCAGTTCTTTACCGAATTTAACGTTCCCAGGGTCGATTTGAAGCTTAAATGAAGGACAATAAATTATACTAAGTCATAAATATGCAGTTACTAGCGGTTATAACCGGTTTTTAATATTTTCGGTCCTAACCAGTTACTAACTGCAACTAACCGGTTTTTTGCGGTTTTTTGCGGTTAGGTTAGGTTATTTCGGGTCTGGGAACAAAGGCTAACCGGTCTCGGTCTCGGTTAGAGCCTCTGGGTACCCAAAAACCGGACCTAACCGGACTTTCAAGCACTAGGCACAAGCGTAGCCAGGTGTTCCAGGGCCCAGGGCTGCTATCATAAAATCATGAGTGATACATCTTGAAAGACCTTTGAAACAAATAGGGAGATTCAGAGGACATGAGAGTGCGTCGTCGCGCGAACAAATGACGAGCCGACACAGGCGTCGGTGAAAGGGAGGATAACAATCTCCAGACTACTAAAGGTGTCCTCAGAGGGTACAAGAGGTGGCAATGACGGAAACCCATACTAGAAGTAAGGGAATGGGAACAGAGATGGCGGGTAAGAATGTGGTGGTGGTAGAAGAGAGAGAAAGGCTCCAAGTCCATCGTCAAATAATTTCCCTTTTCGAGAAATCAACATGATTTATAATCACGTGTGTCGGTAAAAGACTTGCCGTTCCCGACACCTGACTGCAATCACCTTCAAACTTTCAAGACACCACCTTTATATAAAAGGTCGACTTCGTCTCCAGCGCCTTGCTGCATCAGTAGTGATGGGCACGGGTGCCGACACCCGTGCGGGTTTGCGGGTACGGGTGTGGCGGGTGCGGGTGCGGGTGCACTTTGAGTGACCCTCAGCCAACCCGCACCCGTGTGCCAGGGTCACGGGTTTCCGGCCGGCACACGGAAAACTCCGAAATGTGTGTCCAACACGTTCTTTAGTTACCTGAATAATTAATTATGTAATGTAATTTTCCAAAATGTATTCTAATTTTAATTTAACATGGTTCTGCTAGCACAAGTTCTCACGACGCCCATCAAACCCGCACGGGTTTCTGTACCCACGGGTCACCTGCAAACCCGCACCTGCAAGCACGGGATCCCGTACCCGTGGCCACGGGTGCGGGTTTTGGCGGGTACGGGTGCGGGTCGACAAAAAATTGCCTGCGGGTTACCCGTGCCCATCACTATGCATCAGTCACATATGTTACACCTTAAGTGTCATAAGGATAAGGCTCACCATTTCAGAGACTACTTATGTATAGAGACAACTATGTTTAGAGAAGACAGGCGAAGGTATTATGATTTCAAAGCGTCCTACATCGTCACTGATTTTACACTTCTTGGAAGGGCTAGGTTGAGCTGAACAAAGAAACAACTTCATATTCTATCGACTAACTGGATCTCGTCGCTCATAGCGTCCCAGGCTTCTCTCCCCAGCTGAATCTACACGAATATTCTACTTTAACTTCAATTTCACGACCTCCTTACCGCACCAATTTCCTTCTTCCTCGTCTACTTGGCAACCCCTAGTTGCATTCACCGCAGTCATCTATGTCGCATTCTCCCGCTGCCTCTTGTTCGAATTTGGACACCCCATAGGTAAAATGCTCGCCCTCGCGGGAGGCTTCGCCAATGCGGACCGCTGTTGTTGACCCTCAACTTCAGCGCCGACGCTTCCCGTGCGTTATCATTGGATGTGATCGGCGGTTCACCAGTCAATACACGCTGAAGGTCCACTGCATGGACTCGGAGGCACACAAACCCAAGCCTACAGGTATGAAACTGTACCGCTTTCGAGCAGTCACCAAGGTGGCTATTGCAAATTTTGCAGTGCACTAGTGATATTATAAATTAGAATTTGAAACAAGTACAAGATTCGAAAATACGTTATAAGGTGATCGACAAGAACGCAAGTTGAACAAGAATTATATTTGGTGATGATTGACAAGGAGACGTAACCATTCAAACCAAACAAACAATGGGACAAAACTCGAATTCAAGTTGAATGGGTACAAACTTTTATTTGGTGGTGATTGATAGGAAGACGTAACCACGCAAACCAAACAAACAGTGGGACAAAACTCGAAATCAAGTTGAATGGGTACAAACTTTTATTTGGTGGTGATTGACAGGAAGACGTAACCATCCAAACCAAACAAACAATGGGACAAAAGTCCTTCCTTATATAGTGAATTTAGACCGGGAGAAGCCTCTCTGCTACGCAGCAAGGCGAAGTATTGTCGATCTCGAAATGCATTTGATAGAGGTAGATATAGTGTATGTAGAGTAGACATCTAGGTATGCCTACATTACCATAAGTTAAACACAACTTCGACGAATTACGACTGTGACTTGACTGCAACAAGGCCTTAGCCGACTCCTCATTGACATTCAGTGACGCTATGAAATCCCTTGAGTGAAAATTTGCACATGAGAGACTGAGTAATGGCAAGAATTTGCCAATGTCAAAAATGGTGGGAGATCATATGACAAGGCCTTACCATGAAGATGAAAAGGGCGGTTAAAAAATCATCATCCCGGGAATAAGTTGACAACCTTCTCACAAAGCTTGCAAATGGATTGACAAGGTTAGTAATTATGGGGAGGCCATGGCCAATGTCTCATACAGCGGGCGAGCATCTGCCAATGCATTATAAGGACGGGTATGGCATTGTGATGGCTTGCCAATCACGGCATCTCCGGCCAATTTTCGCCCAGGCTCCCCCGCTTTTCACTCATTTGCTGATGCATGACCTTGACGAACACATTTGGGGAGATGCACCTGGGACCTCAGATTCGAATGGTATCGGTCTCCTCCAAGGTAACCTTCGAACGCACGTTTTATTAGCTGCGTGCCAGAAGGATGAAAGTGCTAAAGAAATGGACAACCGAGGCCGCTTCACATCGGCGCTTCTGGCTTTGTTGGAGAAGCCAGACGAACTCAAGATGCTCACCTACTCGAATATCCTAAATCGTATCGATAGAACCCTCCTCATAGAGTAAGTCGATGAACGTTTTGTTTTAAGGATCTCTTACCTTTTTCGCCTTTCTTCTCAGCCAAAATCCTCAAGTCGAAGGATTGAACCGAGATCGCAAACTTTTCACCTGTGATGTGCCACGCGATTTCTACCCCGTGAGCCTGCAAGGAAATACATACGTCACGGAAGCGGGTACTTTGGATGGCGTTCTCCTTGACTCTGAGTTTACAGTTTACGAAAGTCTGGACGCTTTTCTCGACCTACGCCCTCTCGGGACACTGGTACCGGTGGCGAACAGGGTGACATCTAGGCAGTCTATCATGAAACCCCAAGGCGCACAAATCCCTCTTCCAAAGCCCGGCATTGTGGTTCAGCGCAGAGCAGCGTCCGGACAAGCACTTCATATTAGAACTACTTTCAAGGTGGCCAGTCTTCCGGAAGAATCGCAGAACGTGATGCAGAAAATGCAACGTCAGAACGTCATCGTGCTGGTTCAATCCACTGAGCGCGCTGAAGTTGAAGTTACCTTGCACGACGATCGCATTTTATTCAACATCCTCGACAGGTTTGCGAGGGCAGTCGGCCTCACGAGAGTCTATCATGACTGTCCAGCTGACACTATCCCTTACAACATCTTCCATGCAGGCTCCCGATTTTTCTGGAACCTGCGACGCACCCACGCCCATCCCCTATCCCGCGATGTTCAGATAGAGTTCCGAGCCCTGAAGGTGTCCACAGAAGAAAATGGCATCCAGGTGCTTGAAGCAGTCGGCGACAATCTGATCGACGATCATGGAGTCATCAGGATCCCTTTCAGTGCAACGACGCAGTATGGCATCAAGCTCACAAATCAATCGAAATGGAACCTCTTTCCAGCAGTTTTCTACTTCAATATGGCCGACTGGTCTGTTAGTGAGTACCGTGCACAATTCTGTGCTGTCAGATACTCACGGAAATGACTTTCTGTAGCCACTTACTACCATGCTGGCACAAGTGGCCCATTTACTCCTGACATACCCCTCCGCCAGAATGGTGGAACACTCACCATCGGATACGGCTCTGGCGGTTTCGATCCCTTCACCTATGCCGCGATTGACGAGAAACAAATGGTTGGGATGGGTCATCTAAAAATTTTCCTCTCTACAAGGCCGGCTGAGCTTCAAGACATAGCACAGCGATCCCCTTTCCTCGGCGTGAGGGAGTCATTCCGGATGCCACCCCCTATCCTTAATACATGGTCCTCCCTTCAATTTCCCGTCGTTTTGAGAGCTTGATCATCGGAGAGAACTACTATTCGTCATAGCATCTGCCATGTATAATAATATTACTGTACCATTTCATTCAATTCGGCAGGGCCCGTGACGCGTGACAGCGCTGCCGAAATTTTTGTTTCGGCACTCTCGAAAACTCGCCGTGACACGCGCAAATTTTTCGGCAATGTAGCGCCGCAGGCCGTGAAAAATTTCTACATTTAGCGTCTTCCACCAAGTGATTTCGGCACCCGGCAAAAATCGCCGTGACAATCGTGACATTTCGGCGTTTTGGAAGGCCCCGTGACGCGTGACTGCCGAATTGAACGAAATGGTACTTGAACGAAATGGTACAGTATTATTCAATATAGTATCCTTGTCTCCTTAAGTTGCCCGATAAAGGCCGATAGCTTATGTAACCACGGGAAATTATATCCACCTGTATGACAAATATTCTCCTTTTCACGAAGACCAGCAATTATTCACCGGCAACAACTTCGTCCTGCTCGTCCTCCTCCCCTTACACTGCAAATGTATCCCCACCGCCCGACGCCTCGTTGAAATGCATCTTCCTTGCATCGGCCCATCATACTCCCACTTCTGCACCACCCGCCGCGCGATTCCCTCGAACACATCCGACACGGCCTCACCCGTCTTCGCCAACGTAAAGAACAACTTGGGACCGCGTTCGGGAGGCAGCGGAGCATCTGCGCTCCCCTTGTCTGTCCCTCCGCCATCCTCAGGAGGATTCTCCCATACATTGCCACGCTGACTTGCAGCTCACCTCGTCTCACAATGCCTGTGAATGCACATCCGTAAGATCAAAGTACCTTCGTCTTCGGTTTCGGGAGTGCATAAGCCTGAGAAGACCATGTCGTTTCATAGTTGGGCCAGGTTGCTCGCGGATACGTTGCATTTCATTTCCCCCTAGCTCAGTGGCGCTATTACTCTAGAATCAAGCGCACTAGAATCAACCAGTCTACTCGCCACCCTCGATATGAGCTAACCCACCGCCTTCGATATCTCCTCTGTTAAGCTCGACTGTTCCTTGTGTTCCTCATGGATCTTCGTTTTGCCTTTTTTCTTCCGTTTCTTAGTCGGGTTGGATCTGCAGTCCGCGCAAGTACTACCACAGAACGTCGAGAGTTGGCCCACAAGCATTAGTATCAACATTTCTATTGAACAAGGTGGGTTATAATTAAGCTTTGTGGAAAGTCGTGATCTGCGATATATCCGAGGTGTTAATGGATGTAAGTACAGGTTTAACGGCAGCTGCATCTATTATAATACGCCTACCGACTCATATAAATACCGCATTGTACGGCACTGTACGGATTTTTGGGCCTACTTCTCCCCTCTTCAAGGTCTCTGGATCCAGCATGACGACGCCGGGGGGTCTTGGAAACGAGCAAGTGGCCGTGTATCCCCTCACTTTGTTCGACAATATGTTCGCGGGCATCGTCATTTCCATGGGATGGCTCGTCGAAGGCAAGGTGGATGTAAGCCGGCTGGAACAGGCGTTGGACGCAGTTGCTGCCAAATGGCCACTGCTGGTCGGACGGCTTGAGAGAAACAAGGTGAAGAATCACGAATTCGTTATGTTCTACCCTCATATCGTCTATTTCAGAAGATGTATCAGCTCCGAATTCCCCTTGGCAGTACAGATCCTGCAGGATACCGACGGTTTACTCTCACATCGCGGATGTCGAATAACCCACTCTCCGATTTCGTTTCTGTCCCTCTGCCCCTCTCGCACAAACCACTTCCCGTTGCACTCTTTACGGATGCGGAAACGCCACGAACGACGGAGGCGTTCATAGACAACGTTCTGCCCATAACCCACTGGCACGTAACTTACTTCAATGCCTCAGACGGGTCACAATCATACTCGTGCATCGGTGTTACCTTCCCGCACGCGGTATTCGACGGGCTCGGCATTGCCTCTGTCGTCCATGCATTGGAAGCCGAGCTTCTGGGGAAGGAATGGTCGGCCCCGGCGACTCTCCACAATGGCCTTAACGAGAATCCGTTGTCGATCCTATTGGACAAGGCCACTCTGGAAAGACGTGAAAATTGGAAAAGAGAGGAATACTCTGCTGCTGGTCTCGTCGGGTTCTGGTGGATCCTCGTGTTTGCGGCTTGGTCTTATTGGCAGGTGATATGGCATGGGGCGGGAGAGAAGATACTGCTGATTCCTCGGCAGGTGATCGATAAACTCGTAGAAGATGCGCGGCAAGGCGTGGTGGGTGAGGGAGGCGATACCAATACGCGGCTCTCGAGAGGGGACGTGCTGGCTGCGTTTTTATTCAAGGTATGACAGCAGCCGTTATTGTTTGCGTAGCCTCGGATGCGTACGATTTACTCATATTTTTTTTCACTTGCAGACGATTTTCTGCGATGACAGACTTCGTCCAGATGACATGGTTCATATGGCCAGTCTCGCTTCTCTTCATTGGTTCTTCGATGGCACACTGGCGAATTATTCGCATAATTGCGTTATCCCTCTCCCATATCGGAGATATGTCGTTCAAGAATTGGAAACGAGCTCAACTTCCGCACTCGCCTGCGAGCTTTCTGGGACCAGGCAAAACTTCGCAATGGAGGACGCCTTGCAGTGCTACAACATGATGCTGCGAGGCGCAGAGGATGGGCGCGAATTCATATACTTTAACCCAAACGTGGACGAAGGCGCCCTGTTGACCAACGTCTGCATCGCCAACATTGCCAACATCAACTGGAAGGGAGCAGGTGCAGGGCGTACGCTGTGCCGCTACAAGATCAATTTCCGCAAGCCCCCACTTGACAAGCTGACTAACGATATGACGGCTGTCGGGTATCTCGAAGACGGTGCGTTGTTGTTACAGGTTAACCTGATACGCACACGGATGGATCGGTTGGAAGGGGAGATACGGCGTCTCATGGAGGAAGCTCAAAGCTAACAGGAGTTAAAAGAGACAACAAAGACTAACTTGTGATTAATATACCCGAGTACGTTCCTTCTCAATGCTCCTTGATGAGCTGGATCTTACGGAGATCCTAATCACGACGGAAATCTGACTAGGTTATTAAGATGATTGACGAAGTATTAGCAAACACCGAAGGAGTATTATACACGTCAAAGACTAAATAATATACACGCACACCACAACCCACCTATATCCCACCCTCGGGGTTTGCGTTGTCGGCCACTCTTTCGAGATATTCCACTATAGCTTTCTTGGCACGTTTGACGTGGAGTGGAAAGAAGGGGTATCTTGGCTCAAACGAGCGTTCGACGGACAAGGTCAATGAAATTGATCGAAAGGTCTGCACGAATCAAGAGTTCTGGAAGGGCTTCCAACGCGATCAAATAGGGTCCCGAGTGTAAACCATCTCGCTCCTCTATCACCTTCTTGTGGAATTGCGGGAAGGGGTGCACGCGAGACGCATCTCGCCACTCCATTATATTGAGCATATATTATTATATACCAATTGACCTATGTAACGAGTGGAGAAACCTTCTCATAGTAAAAAGACGATCACTGGCGGCAGTGATGATTTAAGGATCACACCAGAGAACATACTATCTATTATATCAATGGAGAGATCGCCGCTCCGGCAAAGCCGTGCCATAACTGGCTTCGCCAGCGTCGCTGAGCGGTTGCCCTGGAGGCCACCGTAGAAGGTGCTGGGAAGAGCGCGGCCGTCACTGGGCAAATGGTTCCAGCAGCTGGGAGAGTCCCGTTCTGGAAATACTGCTGAACATGCCCAATCGTACACTCCGACGGAGCGGCAAATGAGGTGTGCTGTGAGATAATCCCAGAGCATCTATGAGATAGGATCGTCGCTCAAGGATGACCGACGTACCCCAAAAGAGTCCTGCGTAAGGACAACGGAACCCGGGAAGTTCTTCGCAGTTTTCTTTGCACTGGAGGCACCTCGTTTATAAATACCTCACGTCATGGAGTGAAGATGTTTGCTTACCCGACCAGAGGTGTTACAGGATCTACGAACGAATTGTCATGTTATATTAACTGCATTTTCAAAGAGAGGAATTACACCTACCAGCGGTGTTACCGATGACCAGGAGTGGGAAACTAGTGTTACCCATGATAGGGCCTTGACAACACTTTCAGCGGAGATACCACGACGAAGTTGAACTCGACATACCTTTAAAGTTGTCCGGGTGTATGCGCCATCCCCTTGAGAATGAATGCACTGGTGTCAGAATCATAATCAAAGATTACTGCATATGGGCTTACGAGCACAGGGTACGTATACCAGCCACAATACTAGAGAAGCTTGAGATGTTGCTAATGCTCTGAGCATACGCCTTCAGATTATCAGCATCGTCCGTGACTTGTTTCCCATCCCCACATGCGATCGCAGCGACATCTTCGCTGACGTGGGGTGAAGAGAGCTGAGACAGGACACTTCCATTCCCGTTTTGCAGATCAGCAAGCCCTTGAGCGAGAGTGACAAAGGAGTCGTAAGGGGTATAAAAGGAGCTGAATATGGCGTTCTTCAAAGTAGCGTGGTCGACGATGCCGTACTCAGGTAAGGACGGGGCGTACGCCGGGACTGGCTGAGCGAGGACCTGGCTATAGAGAGCGTCCAGGTTGCGCGAAATAGCTGCAGAACTGTTGGCATAGAAGGCACAAGCGCTGGGACCAGCCTGGAAGCACCCGTCGAAGAAACCTTGCAATACTTTATCGGTGTCGAGAACTTCGTCGGCCCAGTCAGCTAGCATTTCATGACCCTGGTTAGGGTGTGAAAATGTAATAATAATGGTGAATACTTACTGTTATAGTAACCCTCCATGTCCAAAACGCCTAGACATTCAGATCAGAACAAATACACCGTACACCTACAAATGCACAAACCATCGATTATAAGCCGCTCGACCTTATCCTGTACGAGAATTTAAAAGAAATCAGTAGAAATCGAGAGAGGTTTTAGAATATGGACATACGGGAAACATCGCTGCAAAGGTTGCTCCGAGAACGCTGCCATATCTAAAATAAAATAAAAGCTCATGTAAAAGACTTATGATAGAACGAGGAAGTTAAAAACTTACGAAATTCCCCAGTACTTGAGCTGTGTCTCCCCATGGGCCTTAACAATGCGCAACATATCCCGAGCGACATTGTCAGTCGTCACATGAGCCAAAGAACCATTGTCCCGATCTTGTGCCAAATGTCCAAGAACCTGGTAATTCGCCCATTGATGAGGGAGCGCATCCGGAGTAGCAGTCGCATCATCTGTATTTGGGCCAAAGTCGAAAGCAGCTCTCTCAGCGTCTGTAAGGAAGAAAGAAATAGCAGGGGTAGAGTTCGCGACACCTAGCGCAGGACGAATGTAAATGTTTGAGCAAGGTGCAAAACAACAAATATGACTTACCTCGTGGATCGAAGCTCAGGACATCGAACTCAGCACCAATCGCTGCAGAAAGCTGGGCACCCATTTCCACAATTGCTTGGACGCCGCTACCACCGGGACCTCCAGGATTGAAGAGGACTGGGCCACGGTAGCCAGCTGTTCCGTTGAGAGAGGATGGAATACGAATTAGTGCAAGCGAAAAAGATCCTGCCCTCGGATCGGAATAGTTCATCGGCGCCTAGACATACATATGACAAGGAAGGAAAATGAGAAAAAAGTAAACTGTCTCAGATGATGAAGAACTTACGTTCAAGCGACTGCATTGGAGCGGAGGGGTGTAACAACTGACCCATGTTAAATTGTCGCTGGCCACAATCTGGATAAGAAGAGTTACATTAGATCGCGTCGGAGAAGGATAGCGCAGCACGCACAGATCCCCAGTCAAAGTTCCCTTGAGCAAGGACGCGCGAACTCGACCAAACGATTATGCTGAGAGCGCTGATGAGCACGTTACGCATATGAATATTGGAAAAGGCCATGAATTGGTGGTACGCAGAGTAAAAAAAAAACAGGGAAGAATATTATGCAAATCCTGAACAAATACTGTTGTTAAATACTCGCCAGTCAAGTCGTTTCTGTTGCCCGTCCTATATGGGTATATGAGACTGAGGTTGTGAAGGTATCTGCGCATAGGTGAGGCTATGTCATGAAGACACGGTGACTGCGCCCGTCGAGGTGATCGTCGGCTGTAGCAAATGCTACTAGCTTCCATCAAGGTCAGCTGGGAAAATAAGTTAGATCGAACTCTCATTACAAGGTCCCTTTGGAGACTTGATAGAGGGGAAATGGACCCACCGGAGTCATCACCAAGAAATACAACAGCCCGAAAATCCGTAGCACGCAGCCCAGATGACTTCTTGCGGTTGTTACCATCAAGCTCATCCCTCATTAAGTGGACTTGCAGTGTTCCTACGTTGTGCTTGAGAAGATAGAGGTGTGAGGCTGAACCGCAGCGAAAGCTGTGATATCATTTGTTGCGTTGCTGTCGGGAGCGCTGCGGGAGTGCTGAAACGCTCGAGAGAGCTCGAGCCTGGCTGGAAGGCACAGCAAAAGTTGCATATAGCGGATGTTATTGTAGCCTGAGGTTACGTATCTGATGTGGCTGGCTTCATTTTCTCCAGTGTAAGATTCGAGCTTTAGAGTTACATAGTACTTACTGATCTTGTACTGATCACGAAGGTCCCTCGCTTCCGAATTCTAGTCCGTTGAAGTTTAAGCGCCAGATTAAGATGTTGGGGAAATCCAATCTAGCCGCACCCGCGATGCGGCTGCTCGGGAAGGCGTCGAGGCAGCGCCGTGTGACCCGTTCACCTTCAAGTTCATTGTTCAAGTTCAAGGTTGCACTCAATTCTGCATCGCGTGATTTGCGTTCGCACATATTCGCCATAAATGGACATGCACAGCCACGATTTGATCTAATCAGTACCTTAGATGGCATTATCTCTCTCTCCAATAGATTTAATGACTTATAAGAGCTCTGCAAGGCCGTTCACTCATTGGAAGGGCATATAGGTATCCTCAGAACTTACAAGGGCCAAGGCAGACTCAAGCTTCGTGACGGACCAACATGATCACGGTCGAAACACACCGCTCGGGGTCTCAGCTTCCGCAGGCGCTTTCTCCATCTCTGCCTTATCGCCATAGGCGCTGATAACCATCCGGCTCAGCCTCAAAAAAGTGCAAAAGAATCGGCTCTGGTGCCTCTTTAGTCACACGGTTATATTATCGAGACCCTCAAATCCCTCCGAAAAGCAACGCAAAAAAAGATTGGAATCATCTTTACCTTCCCACCCCACTTCCTCAGACTCAGTCCCGAGAGCGTATTGGTGTTTTGCCTCCTGTTCCTCTTGGGGCCGCGACAGCGGCATTCATGATGTAGTCCCAGCAAGTGTGTCTCCTCAGTTGCAACTTTGCGGTATGTACGAATTCCATGCTTCAGCGTTAAATTGACCTATAGAAATTATAGATACAGAATTCAGCGGGGGGTGCATCGATGAGCCCACATATCGAAGTTTGCTCCTGGGATACAAAGGGAGCCGCAATCGCAA
Organism: Flammula alnicola; assembly: GCA_015499995.1. Taxonomy (NCBI): domain Eukaryota; kingdom Fungi; phylum Basidiomycota; class Agaricomycetes; order Agaricales; family Strophariaceae; genus Flammula; species Flammula alnicola. The sequence continues at coordinate 127,035 of JADNRV010000129.1, forward strand.
AGGGAGGATAAGGCGGCGGTACAGACCGGTTGCCACTCAGGCGCAGCTCGAACCAGATCATTCGTCGTTGGTTCGTTGAATGAGGAGAAGCCTCGATTCAACGACCGGAATAGCTGAGTTTAAAATGAGGGGACACGCTTATGATCGAATAGCTGTCAAAGAACTTTCCGAAAGACTCAATGGCTGGCGCGTCTGAATTTCGAGCTTCAGACAGTGCATTCCGATGATTAAGTACTAACCAGAGGAATAAATAAATGCTCCAAATTATGTTATACCTCTCTGCGAATGAATGAGGCCCGGCCTTCGTTCTAAAAATTCTGTACGTTTTCTGCAGCAGCAACAATGATCCTGCTCGAACAACTCGGACCATTGGCAGCTTATGTGTGAGCTTGCACTTCCGCCGGTTCCGATCCTGCGAATGGATAATCAATGTATCCAATGTCCGTACCCTCTTTGTCACCTGGAACACTGTAGAAGGTCTTCGAGTCGAAAGGTGCCAGGGGTATGTTCTTCTGGAGGCGTGTTGGGAGATCGGGCTAAGATGACGAGAATGAGATTGGTGGATCCAAAGACAGAGATATATATGGCGTCCTAAGAACTTACGTTTGAGAGGTACCATTTCGCGAATGCTATCAAGTCACCCTTCGTGTCAGCTCGCTCGATAGCGGTTTCTCTGGTAAATTTCCCGCAACTGACGAGCAGTTTTGGGGCCCAAATGTTGCGAATGAAATCGTTTGATTCCGTTTCGCTAGGCACCTCGGGTTCCACGGCGTGCAGGTAGGCAATATTGGGATAAGCTGCGCCGACAGTGCTGATGAAATGGCTGAATTGGGGTTTAGGATCCTCCATCCTCATGCCTAGCCAATGGAGTCGTAAATTTATCCACATTGGTCGCGAGAAATTCTTACCTTGAAATGCCTTCCAGGGGCTAATACGGAACGCAGTCCTCTCCTGCCCAACTGCTTTCACAACCGCATCAATGACTTCCAGTGGAAACTTGCTTCGGCCTTCCACACTGCCGCCGTATTCGTCCGTGCGCTGGTTGCTCACATCCTGCAAGAACTGGTCAAGCAAATATCCGTTCGCACAATGGAGTTCAACGCCATCGAAACCGGCTCCTTCTACAGCGTTCTTCGCCGCCTTCGCATACTGTTGGACATAATCTTGGATTTCGAGGATGGTCAACGCTCTCGGTGTTTCGTATTTCTCGCTAATCGCCAGGGGCGATGGGGCCACGAGGTCGAATCCGTCTTCCTTCAAAACGGAAGGCGTTGCGGTTCTGCCGAGAACCCAAATTTGAAGGTATATGTACGACCCATTGGCATGAACCGCATCGGTGATCTGAAGAATGGTAACGTTAGAGCTTAATAGTGTACTAAGGTAAGGACATAATGCAGACATACCTCGTGCCATGCAGCTATCTGAGCATCACTCCAGATTCCCGGAGCATTATCATACCCACCAGATTGCAGCGACATGAAGGTCCCCTCTGTGATGAGGAGACTACCAGGGCGACCTGACCTTTGGGAATAGTATGTCTTCATGAGTGGATTGATGGGAATATGGTCCTTCCTTGTCGATCGGAACCGCGTCATCGGCGCGAGCACCACTCGGTGCTGCAGGGGGAGTCCTCCAACCTTAATGGGCTCGAATAGTTTAGATGTTGGGGTTGACATATATATTCAGCGTTGGACGAGGATAGACTGGTAATAACAGTGACTTGAAAAATCGAGGATAAGGGGATATTGCTCTGAAAATCGTTTCGGGAAGACGAATCGGTTTTATACTCTGTCCGTAGATGTTGGGCAGCGTAGAGATACTTACCTGGTATCTTACGGACATATTTCCTGGGCTTCTCGCGATTGCGCCATATCAACTGCTAACATGCATAAGCATAGTCAGCTCGGGATCGTTTGTGCTATTTTTAGAATAGATTTAGTGCACCAACCGTTCACAACCGCGAGGCGGTTTGTTGGTATGTTAGGGTTGAAGATGAACGTTGAACGTTGAACGTTGAACTGGGACCTTCAGCTCAGAGACTATCGACTATCGTTGAAACATGACCAAGGTTGTTGGGCTGCTCAGAAGATATTTTGTGTCCCGTACTATTTCACCGCCTAAGATGACAGGGTCAGGTATAACCGCGCCACTGTAGATTTTCCAGGAAGCTACGAACGTCCTATTCTCAGAACGCCCTATTCTGAGATGCAGTCCACCCACAAGACATCACTTCTACCGGGAAATGAAACCGTATGGCTCCACTCAAAGGATAAACGGTTCCTTGAAAGAAGAATATTCACACGTTCATCTGCTCTAGACCTTGGTATCACTAGTCCAACTACTCTGCCTTTCCATCTCGTACCTATGATATGAAGAGGTAAGCACGTGAGGCAGAGTGCTTATAAACACCACCTGTTCCCAAAATACTACCATTCGGGCATCGGTGATGTGCGACACTCCCAATGGTCTCGCTGGAATAATTTGTAATCTGGAATGTACTTTCCTTAGTCAAACAGTCTTCGTTGCTATAGTCATCATTATCTGCGGAGTCTGCAACTTTGCGCTATTGTGCGTCCATAACCTTCCATCCTTTTCCATTGCTAGCGTTTAAAAGCTCTAGGATACGCAAGATGGCTCACAACGACTATCTGCACTTCTCTCCGAACCCTTCAACGACTCTCTCAAATCCGCTTAATAATTCAGCATGCCTTCCTGGTTAATCACTGGTAGCAATAGAGGGATCGGCTACAGCACTGTCGAGAAACTGGTAAGCGCGGTCCTTATTCTGCACCGGGTAACTTGTATTAATAGGTTCTTCGATCTTCAGATCCAGAACGAAGCGAACTTTGTTATCGCAACGGCGCGTAATGTCGAGGTGCCCGAGCTGCAAGTCTTGGCTGCCAAGCACCCTAAGAACCTCAAGATTGTCGAGCTCGATATCAGCAGCCAGGCCAGCGTAGACAAGGCCGTCGAAACTGTCACCCCTCTCCTCCCAAACGGCCTTGATTACCTCGTTAACAATGCTGGAAAGAACCCTCAAGGAAACATACCATTCGAAGATTTGTACGTGTTTTTTTGATGACCAGCGAACGACCTAAATGCGTTCTTCACACCTATGCAGAGACCTCGACGAATTCGCAGAGGAGATGTCCTTCAGCACAGTCGCCCCTCTCCGAGTCTCCCGCGCCTTCCTTCATCTAGTCAAGAAGTCCGAACTGAAGAGGATCATCTTCATCTCCTCCGTCCTCGCTTCTTCCCAGATTACATTCATGATGGCTGGCCAATGCAACTCCTACACCGTTGCCAAGGCTGCACTCAACATGCTCGCGCACAAGTGGGCCGCCACACTCAAATACGAAGGCGTCACCACCGCCGCGATCCACCCCGGCTGGACGCAGACCCCTATGGGTGGCGTCCTCGACGAATGGATGGCCAAATACGCCCCCGATGTTCCCCATCTCACAACTGAGGCCGCTGCAAACAACGTCATTAAAATCTCGGAAGCGCTCACGCTTGAGAAGACGGGCGCGTTCTGGCACTTTGACGGCACCAACCTGCCCTGGTAACTTATAAATATAATTCTAATGCAGCTTGCACATACATGTACTCTTAAAGCGTATGCATGACAGTTCAACTACATGGCACAGAGTACGATATTCTGGATATTGAGTAGAATTATTTAAGGCCATCCTCAACAACGAACGAATTTAGAAGAAGGAGAGTAGGTTAATATTACATACAAGAAAGCATTCAGAGGGAGTACGTGTCATGGTAGTGAACGGATAGATCAGAATTAAAGTACGCTATGCAAAGAAGATCGAAATGAGGAGCATAGTCAGGAATACCGATGGTGGGGAAAGGCAAGGCAAGGGTTTTTGTTTCACAGATTTCGACTATCGTCGTGTCGAATCCTGTAAGTTCGCTCATGAGTATTGTCCAAGGACACATAAAAATATGGCTTGACTCACCAACGAAGCCTCAGTTTATAATTAAGGGTTCGGAAAACGCGCCTGTTCTTCCTCTCGCAATCGCTGAACCCCCGCCTGCCCAAGCTCTGGGCAACATAGGACAGCCAACTCCTGCATGCGGCTCGGCCTGGGGCATCGCGCCTTGCCGTCCATTCTTCAACCACGACAGCACGCGATCTTGAAGCCGTACCTCCGCAGAACAACGTTCAGTTTGATATCCGTTCTCCACAGCGGTGGTTCTACACATTGTGTGAATTGAAGAGCGTTATAGGAGCCCGGGTTCAAGCTCAAGGATAGGCGATGCTGTGAGCGTGAAATCTTTGGAGTGGTGGACGATTAAAATGGTACGGCTGCCCAAATACTGGGCTAATACAGGGTGTTGAATCCACTCGCTTGTATTCTATCCTCTTTATATATTCTGAGCACCGAGATTTACCGAAATAGCGTGTATATGAGCGTGTACATTTAAAACTATGACCGTGCACTTTTTTGGTTCTCACTGAGGGTCTTATTGTTAGTGTATATAGGGGAGCAGAAGTTCACAGGGCCAATCAACGACTGAATGCATCGGCACCCAAGGAATCTCAGTGACGGTGATACCCAGCTCGTCATGTTGGCTAATAGTACCTACCGGATCACCAACTATAAGTCATTTGGGTGGACATATTGAGCGTGTCGTGAGTGCCAGATTGCTGTAAAGGCCGCCCCATTGTTCGACTCATTGTATCAGGGGAATCTGAGATCTCAATGAGTCGGCTGATGCGAAGGAGCTATGTATGCTGCGGCCAATTTTAAAGCATACCTTTCTCCTTCCCGCTACGTAACTCTCCCACAAATAAGCCTTGACGTGAGTCAATTCGTTGACTCAGGAAGGTAGTAATATCCATATCAGGAATCCCGATTTAAATTTCAAAAGAGGCGCTGGCGCGCGGCGTGGCACGTGCGGCGTCGGCAACCATCCGGCACGGCGCTGTTCCAGAAAGGTGATGCCGCTATCAGGCGCTAATATATTTTGTTGGAACTCATGGGACAATCTTGGGAGACAACCATCTTTTCTTTTTGTCTTCGACGAACCTCGACATATCAAACGTTGATCCTCTCTTTTGTTCAGATTCTTGCATTGTGCAAGATCTCACGCTCCCAATATCTTATGTTTGCATTGAGTCACGATCATGGCTGCTCAGCGCTCGGTATTGGAAGTGGTCTCGAGGCTCGACGAACATAGAGAGCATCCAGAATGCGAGATAGCAAACGTGACAACGGTAAACATTAAGCTTCCTGTACCGTGTGCGACTGGTGGACTCGATCGTTGGAGCAGTCCAATCAGCCGGACTCTCGGAAGCAAGGCCTAGAGAGGCTCGGATAGGTCGCGCGGTATAGCGTCGCGCGCAATGGCAGGCCGCAAGGAACGATAAGTAGTGTGTACATGCAGACAGGCACTGATGGGGAGAACCGATGGGGTTGACCGATCAATAGTCTGGGTATTTATCTGCTTGGCAAGCTCCGGGCAGATAACTTTATGACGACAGTTGACAAAGTCTCGCATATTATGGCGTCAAATATACCCTCGAAGCTCTAAGAATATTTCTGCATACATATAATGCATCATTTAAGACTTCTGTCTCTTCAGAATTATTGTTTTCGCAAGGAAAGGCTCACATTAGGTATCTGCCACAGAAAGTTATCTGCCATGGCAGATAACTCACGTGATATTTTCCCGCACGTCTGAGACTAGCTTCTCCTGCTGGATTGGCTCTTGCGCACTCGACAGAGGCTCAAATAAATCACGGAAACAGCTGAAAAAATTATAAATACTTTAGATTAGTAACTAAAATGCCTGGAGAAATTTTTGAGGCATCAAATGGGTTATTGAGCTCAATATTCGAAAAACAATACCTGAGAACCACCAAAAATCTATCTAGCTGCGCGCAGAATGCGCGCCAGGCATTTTTCGACATTTTGTGGACAGCAGAAATGAAATTTAGAGCTAATTCAAGCTAGGAAAAATCCCATAAGGGTCAGAGCTGTCCGATGAATTCCCTCTCTTTCCCTCTTTTTCTGAATTCTTTTTCTTACTTCTAACCGTGAAAATACCCAGACTATTGATGTCTACGGGCAGAGTGCACTGCCACACCGTCACGAAAGAAACCGCCATGTGATCCCGGTTATCGGAATCAGCGGATTTTTTGTCACTGTGTTACAACTTGTGTCCCGACAGAGTTTCCGTCGACAATTCCATATTCTGCTCATTCTTCCCATATTTTCTCCGTGTCCAGCCCGATTCTGCTGTCGCGGACAGTGAAACAATGTGCAACCTTCGCACACGATCAATTTACGCGACTTTACGTGTGGAGGCAAATAACTCCGAGCCGGTACGTAACTGCTCCTACCTTACGAGTCACTGCTGAAGAACACGATTCCGAAGCCAATACTCAAATCTTCGTAGTCGCGACTGCTATCTAGTGTAAGATATCAACAGATCGTCCACAAAGAGTCACACTATTAGGAAACTCGAGGATGTCGGGGAGGAAGGAATCCTCCATATAGCCGCCGTCCACGAGATCCTGACCCGAAATGAGCTCAGGGGTAGGCTTGGCAGTTTAGCGAGACCTGAGGCGAATTAAGTAGCTCGAGGTCATCTCTCTCCGATGCTTCCAACACATCGTCCCCCACGAGCGGTGGAGAGCCTCTCTAAACTTTCCAAAGGCGTGAATCCCTTTACCAAGTTCATCACTCGATGGGTGGTTCTTGGGTGCGCTATCCTTGTTGCACTCTGGTCTGCGGGACCCTTGGTTGGTATAGGTTGGGCTCCGCCACATGATTTTGACTTCTATCCCCCTCCTCATCCCCCGCACGGGCGACCACTTGAAACGCCGAGACCACCTACGTTCGAGGAGCAACAGATATGGGAACCGAGAAAGAACCAGGTTCGGGAGGCTTTCAAGCACGCTTGGACTGGATACAAGACCAAAGCGTTTCCAAACGATGAATTGCTCGCCCTGTCGGGCGGTAAATCTGACAAGTAAGCGTTTTGTCTCCTAAGGTCTTCAGGAACTATTGTGAATGTCTAAATTGCTAGATTTAACGGCTGGGCAGTGACACTGTTCGACTCTCTGGACACAATGTGGATCATGGGCCTTCGGGATGAATTCGCCGATGCCGTAGAAAGCGTTAAAAACCGTCGTTTCAACGCAACTAAGGTGGTATTTCAACGAACTCTAGTGATAAAAGCGCGGGGCCCTGATGTGAGAGTGTAGCCTGACCACTACGCTCCTTTCTTCGAAACCACGATCCGATATTTGGGCGGCATGCTATCTGCATATGCCTTGTCAGGAGACAAAACTCTCCTTCGTCTCGCAGACGAGATGGGTCAAGTCCTCATTCCTGCTTTCGAAGGCACAGAATTAGGCCTCCCCGCCTACTCGGTGAACGTCGAAACGTGAGGCTTGCAACGTTGATTCATCTTCATGCTCACCTGACCCACCATTCCCCCATTGACGTTGATCCGAAATTTAGGGGTAAAATCCTTCCGGATCAGGGCAAAAGTACGATCCTGTTCGCAGAAGCCACATCCTGCCAACTCGAATTCAAATATCTCGCAAAATTGACCGGGAAAAAGGAATATTATCAACGAGTACGTAGAGGCGATCTAGGGATTCTTCGTTCGTCTAGAAACTAACTTCAACTTATGTTCGCACATTAGGTACAAAAGGCGATGGACGTGTTTTACAAAGCTAATGTGACGGATGGTCTGTTCGTTGATAATTGGTCCATGAAAGATGGAGCGCCCACTGGCGGTATGTCCTCCCCCCTGATTTCGAGTAGCCGAATCCTTCTTAACTGAGAGTTTCTATGTTTAGCTCACTTCACAATTGGCGCAACGGCTGATAGCGGCTATGAATACTTACTGAAGCAATGGCTGCTCACCGGCGATGAACAAGCCAAAGAACAATGTTCGTTGATCTTTGCACACACACTTTGAATTCGATCATGACAAGCGCTGGCATCCAGATATCAAATCCGCGAATGGGATCATCAAGAATCTCATCTACGTCACGCCCAAGCGCGGACTAATGTACGTCGGAGACATCGACCGCACCATTATGGTGCATCGTCTCGAACATTTGTCTTGCTTTCTCCCTGGGACGCTCGCACTCGGAGCATCTACTCTCGACTTAACCCCCGAAGAAAAAGAGCTCCATGAATGGGCGGCACATGGTCTCGCCTACACGTGTGCTGTCTCTTATGCGGATCAGTTTACGGGTTTTCGACCGGACCAGATGCAGATGCCGCCAGGGAAGAAATGGGTGGACGAGGTTGCTAAGTGGAAAGCAGATGGTCGGATTGGAACACCTCCCGGGTTGTCAGAGCCTCCGCCAGAGAAGGAGATTGTGAACCGCGACTATGCCAATGTTTGGCCAAATGCGTATTTATTAAGACCAGAGGTAAGTCTTCTTCTCCAGCACCACGCCAAGTTATTATGTATTATCTGAAATTATGTTTATTGTCATAGACCCTCGAGAGTATTTTCTATATGTGGAGGACCACAGGTGACGTCAAATGGAGGGAACGCGGCTACGCCATCTTCCTGGCTCTCGAAAAGTATACGCGCACGGACTACGCATTTACAAGTATACATGGCGTAGACGGCGGTGTGAGGCCACTAGACGATATGCCCAGGTAAGTCGAACTTCAACCGCCTGTGACTTATTCCTGTAAAATCTGACAGTGGCGTAGTTATTTCCTCGCCGAGACCCTGAAGTATCTTTACCTTCTCTTTGACGACGTGAACTCCATCACTTTCAGCCATTGGGTATTCAACACGGAGGCTCATCCTTTGCCCGTATTCTCGTGGACAGACGCGGAGAAGAAGGCTTTCGGTATTCCATTATAATCTCCATGCGGCAAGATTCCAAACGGCAGAGATATACAGTACGTCTCTTCTCGGCATCATGATACCTTCACCAGTTTAAACTTCCTTGTCTTACGGGTCGCTATACCCATGGCCGTCTCACAAATATTAATTATTCTCAACAAGAAAGAGGGTCGTGAATAAATTTCGTCAGGTTTTTATACGTTCCATTGGGGGACATCTATCGGGCAGCGAATGTCAAATGTTATTGTATCTGGTATTATCATCAAGATGCGCTAACCAAGGAGCAGAAGGGTTCCAAGCCGGATACCTGTCTTGCATCTGCCGTTCCCTCATCATCGCGGTCACTTTTGATAAATGGCACGTACTTGGTACTGATCAGCTGACGGCTAATTGGACGTTGACGAGCGTTGAAACGTTGACGGCTTAGAGAATGAAAGTCTTGGCGGAAAGGCCCTGCTGGAGCAAGCTCCCCAATTAACCACAGTACACCGCAAAAAAGACAAAGAGACAATCATCGAAAGGTGTTCGCAACTGGTGGCAACCAGCTCAGCGGGGAGATGCACTACATGATTAAGAAGTTCGAGGGAACGATACTATGGATTGGTCTAATGTACTTCAAGCACTAATGAAATAGATATACGGCCGTCGCTGCGTGCCTGTGTAAGTAATACAAGCATACTCCCGAGGTTCCTCGAGAAGGTGCGGCTAAAGTCCAATATGGGCCTTTTTCGTCGATATGTCGTCTTCGCTTTGAGCGCCGTCGCTATGTATCCCAGAAATCTATATATTATAAAGAAAAAAATGAGCCGCAAGTACGGATGCCAGAAGAGCATTCACCGTACCGAATTACCTTCGGAGTGATGCTGACCTTCCTTCGTTGTGGATGTTTCCACCCGTATTGAGATGTTTTGCATCTTCAAGTTGTTGCCCGGCACAGTGCCGTGCGGGCTGACGACAGTGGGAGGGAGAGTGCTCATCAACACGTTGTTGCTGGAGTCAAAATTGCTCGAGAACGACTTTCGCGCATTCAGTGTTGCCAAGAAAGAGTTCGTATAGACTGGATATCAAAATCAGTATCGAAAAGCAATCCTACGAGTTCAGAGAAACGCACAACGACCGATGCAGAAGTAAAAAGAAGCATAGAGCAGACTATGCGGAGAGGCGACAAGCTGATGAAAGGATAAGTATCAATACCAACATGAAGGTGCATTTCGGACTTACACAAATCAACGATGCAATTGCGCAACATCTACAAAACCAAACGTAAGCTGTGGTACGAGGGATGTCGGCGGTACAGAAAGCATACGATGTAAGCCTAAAACAAAGAAAATGAGCGACTTAATCGGGAGAATTAACGGACATACTTACACTCCAGTGTTGACGACGAAGATGATCTTTCACCGAAATAAGTTTTGTGAAAAAATGGCGCAGGTATGATCGACAAACCAGTTTATTGATAACCGAGTCCGATCTGCAGCAGCTTATAAGTATCCAGGCAATACAAGCAAAGCAAAAGATCGGCACTCACTTCTTGAATCCAGTTCGAGAGTGGTGAAGCATGAGACAAAGACTGCCTGCGATCGCGACGTCCACGCTAGTCGAAAGCGCGTTGATAGTGATAGTAAGCGGCTAGAAACAGTCTTCATTTAACTGATCGGACGCTCTCTGAGACAATTACACTCACGGTGATTGTTAGAAGTTGCTTGAATGTATCAAATCGCATTCTAGATGATGCCGGGTTAGACAGGGCTCCATTCGAAGGCAGGTCGACGCGACTCACGCCATGATAACCCAAGCTTATTCCCATCCAAGTTGAGCCCAGTGGCAAACATGCCGATGCTATGACTGCTCACCTGTACCACATCCTGTAGATATATTAGCCTTCAATGCATCAGATGGACTCGGTGGACTAAAACATACCGGCAGTTGCGAGGATGAAGAAAAGGATCGACCCAGAGAGGAGATAATTCCGCCGGCTCACTACATCATTCTCAGCACTGGTATCTGGCTTTCATCACAGCTCACTCACAACGGAAAACCCGGAAAGTGTAAAATCTAATATCGCCAATGAGAAATTGAGATAAAAGCCAACAACTAAAGGGCTTACGTTTGAACTATTCCGCCGGTGACACCCTGGATAGGTCGGATTAGTATGCCTCAGACGAAGATGGACGGTGACTTACAGTGAAAAGGGCCTCCATCTAGTTGCAAATTAAGACAGTCAGCTTGATCCACTTTTAGAGCAATAACGTGATACCGACAACTACTGTCCTAGAATGATAATCAGTAATATTTCTTTCCTTTCTGGATGATGAACACTTACCATGTTATGTACCGTAGACCCTCCGGATCACTGCTGAGATAAATAAAATGAAAAAGGCTGATCCCACAATAGTGGCTTACTGATAATGTGAAACGACATAATGATAGACTGCGACAATTTCAGGATGAATGCAACTCGACGCTTGAAGTACAACCCACCGGCATGAGAGATCATCGCAAGATGTATAGCATCAAACAACACCGTCGTTATCACCTACAATAATATGAGTGCGAGAAACGATACGGAAGACTGGGCACTCACCATAGCTTTAAGATACCACACATCCTTCTTGTAGTCTGTATGCAATGTCAAGCGACCAGGAAGGCTTTTCCAGACTGGAATTGTGCTTACTTGTCCAATACATAAACGTCTGCAGCAGAGTAATTCCATAAAGCATCGCGCTCACAATGACCCCGATCATCATAGCACCCATTCTATTGAGGTTCAATATCATTTACAGCGCAGAAGCCTGGTAAACGTACGAGTTATCGAGCGCATATTGCGGATCCAGAGTCGCCGAATTGTTCATTTTTGGGACTGAGAATCGAAGGCAGGAATAATTCGACACCACAAGAGCCAGAAAACGAGCGAGCAAGGGTGGAAAAGAGAGTCCAGGAAGGAGTGTCGTATAAATTTGCAAAGCTGAGTGGTGTGAGGAAAGAAACAAGCCAACTTAACCCCGGTAGCTCCCTACGACGAAAAGGTGAAGAGAGACGACAACCGAACGAACATCAAGAAGCAACAGACCGTGACAAACCTGGAATGTATACACCCTTCTGTAGCTAAAAGAAAGAGACTATGTCTTTTCTGGATTTGTCGTTCCTGTATCGCGATTACATTGATGCCTTAGCAGAGCACCACAAGCACACGGAAACAGTCGATATCCGAAAATCCCAGATCGTGCTAAATGGAGGTAAATCTACGGCGTAGCCTCAGAAAAAAATCAGAAGTTATGTTTCGGGGTTTATAAGCTGGTATAACTTACTATAAGAAGCTTGACCGACATAAGTAACATCGATAATTATTGAGCCAGTCGCATCGAGAAGCCTCGCCTAGCTTCCCACAATTCACGTGATTGATACAAATTCAGGGGGGAGTTTAGTATTTACACCATCCCGACGGCAAAATATATCCTCTCATTCATAGTAGTTCATAATATACTTATCGACAGAGAATAAGTATTCAAGCTGTATTCAAGAATCGGACTTCACATGGATTACCTGACGGCTATGAACAGGCAAAAGTCCTTATCAGGAGGTCATTGCTCAGTGGCAGCCGTTGACCCAAGCAACAACAAGGGGCCGGAAAATGAGATCATCTGCATCCCCCTGCATCACTTGCGAAACTTTTGACCATTGGAAAATTCCAGGGTCCTACTAATGATGGTCGTCAGCGTCCCGGGATAAATATTGAAACGCTCCAATGTTCTCATAATAACGTATCACGCACTTTTCTCGACTGTGTCAACTTTCATACTCTTCAAAACCTAGTATTCCAAGCTTCCAATCGGCGGGGCTTCTGTGAATGAGAGTGGACTGGGGAGACAGAATAGGGCATAAAAGGGCACCGTGTACCGCGAGCTAGAATGATTAATAATGCGATGACCTTTTGTGCGTTGCAAAGAGGAGGATTTTGCTGATGGGAAAGAAACACATTTGAAATTTTACCTCCGGTCCATCTGTAAGCTCCTACAGTACATCGAAAATTTCGCGGCTGGAGGAGTAGGGTGGAGTCCGGTTCACTGCCCGGAGCCTGTAACTGCCATAAACTCTCGTAAATCACAACTCATGTAAGAGTAGGTGAGCACAAGAAGGTGGGGATGAATCTTACATAATAAAGACAATCTGTATATATATCACGCGGATCAAAACGGAATCAAATTAAATTTCTTATTTTTAAAAAATAACCCGTCGGACCGCGACCTACACTCTTTGATGGTCTATCCTCCCATATAGTATTGCTCACCAGCTCCGCAAACATACAATTCCAACAATAGGACTCGGAGTCGAGGAGAGTCGAGGCTGAGCGCTGAGGCCTGAGGCCTGAGGATCCGAAAACATCTCCTGATAACCAATAAGCAGGTGTGTGAATAGCGGACCCACAACGCCGTCCGACACCGCGACTGTATAATGCTCATTGCGTTCGACTGGGAAATAATCGAGTTGAAACTCTGGCGCACCGCGTTCGATGACTGAAACAGGCTGTGGATGAGGAGACCTGCTTTATTCAAGTTTAAATCCTGATGATAAAATATATATACAGACTGAGACGATCCTGGAATTATCCCCCGATATATCGAAGTTCACTTGAGGAATGCTGAATGGAGCAAGCGGGGTAAACCATTCTCATGGGGTCTCCGACATTACGCTGCCGTCCTGAACGCATATGTACCTGGAATCCAAAATTCTATGCAATCTCTATGACGGGCTAGCGCTCTAATTTATTCGATCAGAAATCCGGGCGCCATGCGGTATCATTGAATTCATGGCGGCCGAACTGAGGATGCAAATAACAACTACTCTCCCATCGAGCACCTTCTCCGTCCTCAACAACCTTGGATGCTAGAGATTGGACTCATTCCTCTCGAGCACCACTGCAATCATGACACTCCTTGACATCGTCGCGGTGGGCATTGGCATTTCCCTTGTCTGGGGCGTTATCCAGTCGCGGAAGCCTTCTAGCCATTACCTGCCTCCAGGCCCAAAGGGCCTTCCGGTTATCGGGGTGTGTACAGTCCATTGACTTTAACGATTGAGCGTCTTGCTCATGAATGTTCATTAGAATCTCCTCAACGTGCCTCAGAACTACGAATGGATTACCTTCGCAGAATGGGGTCGGAAGTGGGGTGAGTATTCACGCGTTGCCCGTCGGAAACCGTTGCACACGACTCATATTTTCTCTCAGGTGGAATATTGTCTGTCTCGATTTTAGGAAGACCTATGATTATCGTCAACTCTGCACAAATCATGGACGAGCTCGACAAGAAGGGAGCTATCTACTCCGATCGACCTGTGCTCGAGATGGGTGGTAGGCTCGTCGGTTACGACCAAACTCTTGTCCTGATTCACTACGGTGCACGCTTCCGTACATACCGGAAGCATTTCTCTCGTTACCTCGGATCCCCGAAACCTATCCAAGACCTATACCCGCTGGTGGAACGCGAGAGCCGCAAGTTCTTGAAGCACACTTTGGCAACCCCTGATGACGTTCTGGCACATCTTCGAAAGTACGTCTTCCCAATTCTGTGCTCCTTTGGAGATCTGACCGATTTTTTATTTAGGTTGGCTGGCGGTATTATTCTCCGATTAACATACGGGATTGAGGTGCAGGAGCCCGAGGACCCATTCATCGACTTGATTGAGCACGCCAACAATAATTTCAACGCTGCTACCGTCCCAGGCGCATTTCCCGTCGACTTCTTCCCCGGCTTAAAGCAGCTCCCAGAATGGCTACCGGGCATGGGATTTATTAAGACGGCTGCGGAGTGGGCAAAGGACACTGCTAGGATGGTGGAAGTTCCATACAACTTCACGAAACAGCAAATGGTGCGACCTTCATCTTCGCTTACTGCTATCTGGGCTAATTAGTTTGTAGGCTGCTGGTACAGCCCTTCCTTCTTTCGTGTCAACTAGTCTTGAGGATGAGAGTTCACTGTCGGCTGAAGATATTAGGGATTTGAAGTTCACTGCTAGCTCTATGTACGGAGGTGAGATTTACGCAGCTCTTAGACGATACTCCAATTGCTTATACCGAATTCTACAGGCGGAGCAGATACTACCGTTTCAGCTGAATATGCCTTCTTCCTTGCTATGGTTCTTTTCCCTGGTAAGCATTCAACCAGAATTATAAGTCGGCAAAGTCTAACGCATCTCCTAGACGTCCAGAAGAAAGCTCAAGCCGAAATCGATTCCGTCGTTGGAAATGGAAGGCTTCCGGGCTTTATCGATCTGCCTCATTTGCCATACGTTAATGCAGTGGTGAAGGAGGTCCTACGATGGAATAGTGTCGCCCCAACAGGTAGACTCATACGATTTCCTCACTTGATCTCCCTAACTCCTCGATTGATTAGGTGTGCCTCATACCGCCATCGAGGATGGATATATCAGCGGTTACTTTATCCCTAAAGGATCCATCATTCTTGCCAATCTATGGTGAGTGGCGACCCATTCCAGAACGTTTTCTCTCTCTTACCCGTTATTGACTTTAGGAACATGCTCCACGACCCCGAGACATATCCTGAACCATTTGTTTTCAACCCAGAGCGCCATATTGCCACCCCCGAGAAGGAAGCCCAACAAGATCCCAGGAAAGTTTGCTTCGGATATGGTCGCCGTATCTGCCCCGGGATGTACCTCGCGGAGGCTTCGTTGTTCTCCGCCGTTGCAATGTCGCTCGCTGTCTTCGACATCGAAAAAGCGGTTGAAAATGGTGTGCCCATCACTCCCGTTCATGAGAACACCTCGGGAATCATCAGGTACGTTCTTCGCTTTTGATCTGAGAGTTGTATCTCACTATCTCTTTGTCTCTTAGTTATCCTAAGCCATTTAAATGTGTTATCAAGCCCCGCTCGGAAAAAGCGGTCGCCCTGATCGCTGAGGAAATTCTCTAAATTCCTGCATTACCTTACGTAGTTATACACCTTCACTCTTCACACTCCTTAGGATATCTTAGTGACTGTCTCTAAATCGGATTTACGTACTATTTTGTACCCTCTCGTTTACCTTCCCGTTCCAATTTTAACCAAATATGCATAGTCTTTAATTTAATTTGCAAGAGGTCAAGGATCCTCAGATCGTCTAACAGTGAGTAGCACATGGAACTGGGACGGAAACGAAATCCGACCTGAGATCTCAGAATCCGTATGCATGGAGACTTGGCGTCCGCCTGACCTTGCAACGTCCGGTTCTTCTCTGATCCATCCTCCTTTATTGGGAATGTAGGCGTAGATCACTCCGAAGGCGTATTGAGTAGCATGAATGTAAAAGGTATAGATGCTAAAGCAAAAGGAAGAAGCTCAATGATATCGTCTATTTCGATCAATATGTACCTGGGATAAAGCGTGATCAAAGGTCCAGGACTCCTGAATGATGAGATTGAGTCGATAACCGAATCAAAGTCGGTAAGAGCAACATCAGAAATCTGTGGAAAGGTTGTGTTTAGCGTTGATACATATTGCAACGTTGTAGTCATGCCAGACTCCGAGGTTCACCCACTCACGTTAATACAATGCTGTATGAGTTACATACCCCAGATTTCGACGCTATCACCAAACAGCCCCACCGGGAGGGCTTCCGGGTACCGTAGGGCTTGGAATGTTCTGGGGCAGTACGTTACTACGAGGCACGGCCCCCGTCTCTACCTCTTTCCTCCACTCAATCTTTTCCACCCTGACTTCCCCTTCAATGAGTTGATAAACGTATGTGACGACGACGGACCCTTGAATATCCATCAACGCGAAAGACGGTATCGGGTCTCTGTTGAAATCGGATTAGCATGACGTGCTACATCGAAACGTTTACGCACCCGTTGAAGGCCCCGGTCCATGCACCGGTTGCTGTGCCCGGATTTACGAAGAACTTATTGTCGTATTCAATGGCCTGGAACCTGTACGCGCAAAGAGTTAATTAATGACTAGAATGAGATGACAAAAGAAATCACATACACATGTGTATGTCCAGATATCAAAACGTCCACGTCCATCTGCCTCGCGAGCGAACTCAGAGAGTCGAGGTCGCCAGTTGGTATGGACTGATGCCCGTGAATGACACCAATTTTGATTGGATTATGCACAACCGTTATTGAAAGTGGAAAGGTGGACTCGTCATAGTCGCCCTTGACTATGTGGACATCAGGAGAGATGGTTCGTAAGTATTCGTACGTTTCCTTGTCGCAGACGTTTCCAGTGCACAGTATCTGCTGGATCTTTCCAGGAACAAGGAGCTTCTTGAACTTGGCAGGTAGGTCATGTATGCGGTGTGGAATGTGAAGGTCCCCAATGACAAGAACAAGGACCATGGTGGACACGACGTAAAGGGCACTGTCGGCGACAGCGTTGACGGGGAAACCTGAACGATGAGGCAGTTGTTTGTCATTGTTGCCTATGTAATAACATTCAATCTTATCTTATCTACAAAGCAGCGGCTGCATCGACACCTATGATTCACGAAGTTATCTGATTGTGGACAGTCAATCCACAGTTTTTGAGCCTAAACAACGACCTCGGGATCGAGTCTCGCTCAAGCCTTACTAGCCTTACTTCCGACCGCTAGAGATCTTCTGCACAGTTAAGTCTCTCGGTATAGAAATTATATTATATTATAAAGGCTCTGGGTCTGAAAAGTTATTCGGACACCGTGACTTAACGATTTAGTCACCGAGGTTAATGTGCACAGATTTGACTTGTGTGTACCTAGAGATGTCAGAGGGCATGAGCGCCGACGCCAGAACATATAAAATGGGAGGGCCTTACATGTCAAGGGCATACTCTCCCAACTCGCGTCCAATACCTGACTGTTTGTATCCTCCGAATGGTACGCTGGCCTCTAAAGTCTGAGCTGCATTGATCTGATTATTTTGGTGAGTCACTCCCGTAAAATCTTCTTATGCTTGAATTCCAAGACGCACCCAAGCACTACCGGCCTCAAGGGCGTGCGCTATCTTGATTGCACGGGTGACGTTTTCAGTGAAAATATGGCACGCCAGCCCATATACGGTGTCGTTCGCCATCTCGACGACTTCCTCCTCTGTCTTGAACTTGATGACCGTCCCAACGGGCCCGAATATTTCTTCCTGTGCGACCTTCATGTGGGTCTTAACATCGGTGAGGATGGTGGGTTGGATGAAGAACCCTTCCGTTCCATGCTTTTCACCCCCGTGAAAGACTGTAGCGCCATCAGACTTTCCAGACTCAATGTAGCCCATGATGCGCTGCAAATACAAGAGGTCAGTGAAATGTTATCACATACGACTTGAAACAGTGTCCTACGTCGAACTGGGTTTGAGAAACTTGTGGTCCGTGCTCTATTCCGACAGCGAAAGGATCGCCCGTGTTCTGGGTGAGTTCAACCGCAATTTTCTGGAACTTAGCCATAAATTCATCGTAAATCCCTTCCTGAACGAATATACGGGAACCAGATGAGCACGCTTGTCCTGAAAGCAGAGCGTAATCTGTCAACGCCTGATGCTATGCTACTAGCGTTGTATACATACCCATGTTATGGCTACAGAGAACAAAGGTAGAACATTAATAGTTCATTTTTAAGGGATAGACCACTTACAAGATTCCGTAGGACGTCCAGCGTACTGCCTTATCAACAATCGCATCGTTGAAGATGATGCTGGGGTTCTTCCCTCCCAGCTCCAGTGTGACAACCTTCAAATTTGTCTCGGCGGAAGCTTTCAAAACCCTCCTACCGGTGAGCGTGCTTCCGGTGAATGCCACTTTCTGGATCCGTAGGTGTTCAGTGATAGCCTGTCCAACTTCATGACCTAGCAATTAAACATGAGTGAGTAACGGTGAAATTGTGGACTAGCGTATATGACCTACCGTATCCATTCACAAAATTGACAACACCCGGAGGGAATCCAGCCTCAACTATAAGTTCGGAGAGCTTGAGCGCAGAGAGGGGTGTTAATTCAGAGGGTTTCAGGACGATCGTGTTTCCAGTTGCGAGTGCGGGGCCGAGTTTCCACGATACCATGAACTACCCAGAGAACACATTAAGATCGTTATAAACAAATCAAGTCCTGGATATTTCTGACCATTGGGTAGTTCCAGGGAACGATTTGTCCCTACGAATATCATGAAGTCAATTCCCAGTACTTTAGGAATAGACGTGAAAATAGGCGCGCACCACAACCCCATACGGTTCATGCCTTGTGTACGCCAACTTGGTCTCTCTTGGCTAATTAAATTATGGCACAACGTTATTGATAATATTCTGAGCGTTTTCAGAGCGTTCATCGATATGTACCTCGATTGTTTTTCCTTGAACCTTATCAGCCCACCCAGCGTAGTATCGAATTGTGTTAATGGCTCCTGTAATGTCGCTGGATTTTGCCAAACTGAAGGGCTTCCCTGTTAATAGAAGAGTATTAAATGAGTGGGGTGTAGCCTTAAAACAAGCAGTCAGCGTGTTACCGGCATCCAAAGCTTCCAGGGCGGCGAGCTCATCGATGTGTTCCTCCATCAAGTCAGCCAGCTTATTCAAAAGCTTTCCACGGTCGCGTCCAGGGCAATGTAATCCCCAGCTCGTCTTATAGGCCTGACAAGCAGCGGGAAAGTTAGTTTGTCCTTCTACCACGACAAATCAATCCAGCCCAAACTCACTTTCTCAGCAGCCGCTACTGCAATATCAACATCCTGCTTGGTTCCTATTGAAATGGAGGTGATGACCTTCCCCGTGGCTAGGAAGGCATTGAGTTATCAGAAATTAATACACGACAACTTCGCTTGCTTCCCCAGGAGGAAAGTTTAAGATTAATGCGTACCGGGGTTGACAACCCTGTTGAAAGATGAATCAGAATGAAAATCAGGAAAAATGGAAATAAAGCGCGCAGGAACCGCACTCTGATTGTTGATGGCCCACTTACTCGAGGGTTTTTCCTTCCACGGGGTCGATCCATTTTCCACCTATGAACAGCCTAAATGAAAGAGTTTGCATCAGTCAGCAGTTTCTGACGAACCCCAGCCGATCTCCGAATACCCACCCAGTGTTGAAAGTGACATCACCCTTGTACACGGGAGTGTCGAATTTGTGGATGTAGGTTGCAGGCATAATTCAGAGTGTGGGGAGGAGACTAATATCGGAATGTGGGGTAAAGGTTACAAAGGAAGGCAATGGAATGGCCAGGTTCAGCGGCTCTCTTTATAACGAATGCGGCTGTCTCATCCTGAGAACGATTTGTGTCCGCGGGTGTACACGGCAACATAGAAGAAAACGCATGAGCCTCATATGGTTTCCTGGGGCCAGTATCCAGTAAGTTTGATGCCCAAAATCCCACACGAAGTAAAGAAGTCCTGGTGCATCTGCCAGATAATTGGCCGTTGTGCGCGATAGAGTCGCCTCCTACGCCGTCTTTGTAATAAGGAATCGCTCCTATATTATTTTTAGAACTCGATGACAGTTAACTCTTGTCCGATGCTCCATCATATGACTCACGCAAGCCTCGGACTCCTCTCACCTAAGGTTTATAATAGACACGATGTAGTGAGGTAATGCAGATATAAAGTCTACGAGCCACACAATCTATTCAGCTTGGGACCAAACTGAAGGTAGCTGTCTATCAAGTTTGGTTACTGATTGATACTAGCGCTCAAGCAGCAGTGTGGCGCACATTGTCGTGGATGCGCCACCCTTGACTTAAATCCAGTTGTGATTCCCTTATAAATGATATAAATGATGACATATCCAGGGCGACATGAAGGCCGAAGATACGACTGCAAAAGTATGTATGACTATGGCTCAATTTCGGGGTCTTGCCTTGTTATTTCGATAGCGAAATAACAAGGCAATTTTACATATTCTTTACCATATTGACAGTCACAACGCATCGATTAAACTTAATTGGAGTCGATGCTGATATGCACACCTTTGACTTGGGTGTATCTGAAAAGAGAAAACGACTCAGCTCCGTCGACAACGATGCGTGAATTGTCGAAACGTACGTGTCGAGGGCATATTCTCCCAACTCGCGTCCAATACCGGACTGCTTGTATCCTCCAAATGGCACATTGACTTCTGTATCTTGTGCGCTGTTAACCTGATTCTCGGAGTTAGAGAAGCGAGATGGCTAACGAAATTTGAAGAACGCACCCAAACACTGCCAGACTCGAGAGCGTGCGCAACCCTGATTCCCCTACTAATGTTCTGCGTGAAGATATGGGACGCCAGCCCATAGGTAGTGTTGTTCGCTATCTCGATAACTTCCTCCTCTGTCTTGAATTTGATAATCGTGCACACGGGCCCGAAAATTTCTTCCTGCGTTATCTTCATGCTGGGGTTGCACTCGGTGAAGATTGTGGGCTTGATAAAGAACCCCTCGGTTCCGTGCCTCTCGCCCCCGAGATGGAGCTTCGCACCGCCAGCTTTGCCTAAATCAATGTACTTCATAACGCGCTAACGAATCGAGGGGAGGTCAGTGATTAGGTTGTTATACTTTCAGGAATATCAGTAACTGACATCAAACTGGACCTTGGAAACTTGAGGACCGTGCTCAGTCCCAGGAGTGAACGGGTCGCCTGTTTTCTGCGTCAGCCCTTGAGCAATCTCTGTGAACTTAGCCAAGAAGGAATCGTAAATTCCTTCTTGAACGAAGATACGAGACCCCGCAGTACAGGCTTGTCCTAGATATTAAGAGAAAATCCGTTATCAAATACATTTTTCCCTTTCACAAATCGTTCAGATAACATACCCATGTTGAAGCTGTACCAAAGTGCGAGGAAAATCAGCTCAACAGTTTTTGCTAGGTATTTGAGGTAGGATCACTCACAAAATCCCCACCGAAGCCCATTGAACGGAACGATCAAATGGCGCATCGTCGAAAACTATGGTAGGACTCTTTCCTCCCAGTTCGAGCGTCACGACCTTGAGATTCGACTCGGCCGAGGCTTTCAATATTTTCCTGCCAGTTAAGGTGCTCCCTGTAAACGCCACCTTCTGGATCAAAGGGTGTTCCGAGATGGCCTGTCCAACCGTGTGTCCTGAGAATCAAAGTGAACAACCATGACATGCTGAGGTAAATAATATTCACCGTAGCCATTAACGATGTTGACAACGCCGGGGGGGAACCCCGCCTCGTTGATGAGGTCTGCGAGCTTAAGAGCAGTGAGGGGAGTTATTTCCGATGGCTTCAGGACGACCGTGTTTCCTGTTGCAAGCGCTGGGCCAAGCTTCCATCCGACCATACCCTAAAATATGCAGAAGGAAGGAGTGAATATCTGAGACTCGTAAGTAGATAAGATAACCGAAACCCACCATCGGAAAGTTCCAGGGAACGATTTGACCCTGCAAAGGTTCGTCGTCAACGAATTCCTGAGGTTGTCTCAACGAAAGTCAGACTGTCACACACCACCACACCATAGGGTTCATGCCTAGTATAGGCAAACTTGGTTTCTCTCGTCTATATCGAGAGTTAGTATCATGAGCTTGCCAAGATATCGAACGCATAGTGTTCGGAATACCTCGATTGTTTTGCCTTGGACCTTATCAGCCCATCCAG
Organism: Flammula alnicola; assembly: GCA_015499995.1. Classification (NCBI taxonomy): domain Eukaryota; kingdom Fungi; phylum Basidiomycota; class Agaricomycetes; order Agaricales; family Strophariaceae; genus Flammula; species Flammula alnicola. The sequence continues at coordinate 149,422 of JADNRV010000129.1, forward strand.
CGTAGTATCGGAGGGTGGTGATGATTCCTGCGATGTCCACGTACTTCGCCTTCTGAAAAACCTTTCCTGTTCACAAAAAGCACGTAAAACATTTAGATCGCCTCCAGAACTGTAACACAAAGACGGTGGCCGTAATGTGAGATATATTTGACATACCAACATCCAAAGCTTCCAGTGCGGCAAATTCTTCGATGTGCTTCTCGATCAAGTCGGCGAGCTTGTTGAGAAGCTTTCCGCGTTCACCTCCAGGACAGTGCAAGCCCCAGGTCGTCTTGTAAGCCTGAATAAAATTGAATGTTTGAGTAAATTACATTGTCATCCTCTGGCATAACAGTGACGGAACGGAAAAGGGGAAGGGTATAACGAGGCTGGCTAAGCCTCGTCTCCGGTTATACACATGTCGCATGTTCTGCCAGATGCTCACCTTCTGCGCAGCGTCTACTGCCAGATCGACGTCTTTCTTCGTTCCAACAGAGACAGAAGTGACGACCTTTCCCGTAGCTGTGATCGATTCCTGAGAGGTTAGCGTTGTATCTCCTCTTCCATTAAGAAAGGCTGTTTCGCCACTTGCCAGGATTAACGACCCTGTTTCAAAGGCGAATCAGAAACGGACCTCCAAATCTGATATCGATGTTCTAGAAGACTTACTCGATGCTCCCGCCTTCAACTGGGAGGACCCATTGGCCTCCTATGAACAAGCTGTAAATCGCATATTTCGTCAGTGACTGCGGCGACCCATCTCATTCCATTCAGACAAGGTACCCAGTATGAATGGTAATATCTCCTTTGTATGCCTCGGTGTCAAATTTGTGTGTGTAGGTGCCCGACATGTTGTAGATGAAAAGCGGTGGGAGTAGGATACAGGTGAGACAGCGAGGAAAAGAATGAGTGGGTACGACTCCCTGCTTTATATGAAAGCGGTTTCATTCCTGGGATGAATAAGATCAATATATTGCATTCGGCTTTGCTACTAAGAAGCCGGTAGAGATCGATGGGGACGTAAGATCAGCGTGTCTGCAACCGGGGAAACCGAAATCCACAGACGCATGATTATTATGATCAACAACTCACGGTAAGTGGACGAACGTCGAAATACTTCTCACATGTTACATGAAGCAGAGTGATTGACGCCGATCTTAGTAATCATCCAGATCGGTTTGATTTGACTCCTGCAAGATCACAGCGGAGCACTGGAACGCAACGATATCGTGGTCGACAAGATCGATAAGAGTCCAACTCAGTTCTAAATACGTTACGTTTGACATTAATGTAAATTCATGTGATATCTGAATCGATATATATGAAGAATCAGAACTCTCCAAGTGATACAAACTAAAAATACAAACGGCCGGCTGCGCCGTCCTTTCTTTCCCGGCATCTTGGTCTTTAGGTCTATCTCTTCTCCTTCTTCTCCCTTCCCTTCCCTCCAGTTCATATTCTAACAAAAAAGTACAAATACGCAAGCTTCTTCAGGTCCTTCACGCTTTCCGCATCCGCCTTGACTACCTTCTCGTCATTGAACAGGACCCACTCGCCCTCTGCGCCCTTTCTTAAATGAGAAACGTAGTGGCCCGAGTGAACAGATGGTCCCTTGTGAGAGACAAACCCAAGCAGCCTATACCGAGCGGGAACGTCCTTAATCCCCGGAATCGCACTAGGCACAGTGGCGTCCGCGGCAGGAGGCTCAACAGCAGTGGAGTCTTCGCCCATGTCATCGGGGTGGTTGAACAGCCACTCCACTCCACGCTCTGCGTTTCCGGACTTCAACGCAAAAAAAAAAGTTAGCCACGAACGTAACTAATCAATATTTCCAAACAGCATATGTACCGTTTCGCGCAACGCCTTCCTTGCTTGGGCACTCGTAAAACCCATATCGGCGAGCATCGCTACCTGTTCCGGGTCCGGCTCGTGGCTTCCACCAGAAGATGCAGACTGGATCGGAGCGTCGATATCTGCGACGCCGAGTTAGCCGGGCAGAAAAAACAAAAGGGAGCTCGTAAGCGTCACCAGGGTCTTCCATATGTGCAAAAAGCCACTCCATAGCCGCGTCAGGATCACTATTACCGGTCGCTAGAAGGGCTTTCTGGCAGCGAATCGTAGGGAACCCCATCCCTTCTAGTTGGGCCATCGCCACTTCATTGAATTGCGGCAACGAAGACGCCGCTGCAAGGATAAGATACCGAGGGAAAGACAAAATGAGTGTGGATGCGGTATTAAAGTAGCGCGAAGATAATTGTTATCTTACCTGCAGCATCGTTCGGGAGCTCCACCTCGCCTTCCTTGAGGCCTCGACCGAAATGCCCCTCGGTGAACGTCAGCTCATCGTCATCAGGTAAGATAACAGGAATATCTAAAATCACAGGAGCCTTTCAGTAATGCAAGCACACAGAATTCAATAAGATATTGACCGAGCTTGGCAGGAACCCAGTTCACAAGTTGGAATTTCTTAGCGTGGATGACAAGAACTTCAGGCAGGGATGCAAATTTTGTTCGCCTGTTAAATATTGAACGAGTCAGCAAGACGTCCATAATACGAGACAGAGCAAAAAAATGAAAAACATACTTCACTGCTCGAACGTCCTTTACACACGAAGGGCATGCATAATCCAAAGCCTCGCTCCCCAGCATATTTTCGAGACACTCCGTCAACTTCACATCCTCATACAGCGTTTTCCCATCCGCGTCTTTACCCTTTTCATTTGCTGGGATAGGGACAGACACGACATCCGTGGTATCTGTGCGATACCGCACCTTGTTGCATGAGGTGCATTGCAAGCGCTGTTCAGTAGCGTAGCTAAATATCGTGGTGGGATCTGCGTACGAGCAGCCGTTAAATTTTATTTGAAAATCACAAAAAAGATAAAAACAGAACCAACCTTGCTCGCTCCTGTCCTTATATTTCTGCCCGTCTCGTCTCAAAACCGTAATAAGATGCGTGAAGAACTCCTCTGCGTCCTGCTGCCTCATCGTAGCGAACTCTTCGTGCCCCTTCCCGATGAGCGCTTTGAAGCCCGTCGGCTTCACACCCGTCTGGAACACAGGTGTAGGCGAGGGATGTTGCAATGCTTCCGCCTGAGAAGGGGAAGAATGGGCCGGGTGCGAATACCGCCCGCTCAACAGCCCATCCGCGACCTTGCGCATCTGACACTCCACGCACTCCGCAGGCAGCGCGACTGGGCATGTCTCCGCGTGGTTGGGAACGTTCGGCTGCGCTGAATCGAGATAACGCGCCTCGAAGCTGGGAAGGGAAAAGATGGTCTGGAGGACCGAGGCCATGTAGCAGCTGTTGCCCAGATTGGCGAGACCCGTTAACCCTGGGCCGAACACAGGCTCGAGCGCCTTCCCATCATCGCCTGTGAGTGAGAAGTCGTATTTCAGGTTTTGTTCAATTTGCTATTTTATTCGATCAGCTCTATCCATCCACAAAAAGTTAAAATACATACAAGCTCCGTCATGCTTTTTTCGGTCTTCGTTAACGTCTGCACGTTGATCCCAAAAGCTGCAAGATGTCTGGCGAGGTCGGGATCCACCTTTGCGTCGTTGCACACATAACAGTAAATATCTATGTAGATTAGTTGGGAAAAATTAATGAATGAAAGGGGAAGGACTCACCCGCACCGCCCTCTGGGGTAATTGTCCCAAGTTTCACGCTGATCGCATGCCCGGAAGCTTCATAGTGCGCCAAACCATGCCCATTCCCACCAACCCCCCCGAATTGCTGGCGCCCACATCCGAGAGACCCACATGTGAGACAGAGCCAGAGATTTTCTTTGAGGTCGCACGCATTACACGTCGCGAGACCTAGTTGCTGTCAGCTTCAAGTGTTTTGATGGAATCGGATAGATGGGTACGGACCTGAGGCGGCGATATGTCCTGTCGCATACTGCTGGACTGTAAGCGTATGTTCGCAGGCTGCGATGTCCTCTTCCCATGCTTTCACCTCCGACTGACGCGCGGACGACAAGGATTTCATAACACCGTCGACAAGGGACTTAATCTGGAGGTCACGATAATCGATGGAAATGATCAGTCAAAGATATAAGGAGGGATTAAAAGGGTGTAACTCACTTTGGGGTTCGCCAGAGCGTCAGCGATCTCGGCACCGTTCTGCGTGTCGCAAAGCCAGCACTTCACAGTCGTGACGTGCTCGTACTTGTCTTCCTCTCTTTCTTCGACAATGGCGAGCTTGGTCATCTTTGCAGGAGGTTCTTCGTCTTCCGCCCTTTGCGATGAGCTTCGTTTAGGCTTTCTCTTCACATTGAGCGTGAATGCGTGGCCCGATTTCTGCACATGTGTAAGAGCATGGTGTCTCCCTGCATCCAAGCATCCTCCATTGAAGCACTTGAGGCATACTTCGATGCCGTCGGGGCTGTCCTATTGCGAAGTCATCAAAAAAAAATGAGGAGGAGATCGCGGTGTCAATCACTAAAACAGATCTCAAATGTGGAATATTGCTTGCCTGATTATCGAAGCATTGAGTACACTCCTCGCGATGGACACTTTGTGACAATCTGGGTGGCTCTAAGCGCGTTAACTGTTCGAGATGAGGACAGGACATTGTGGTTGTGGTTTAAGAGTTACAGAGAGCTACAGTACTCGAGTAGTAAGTATGAGATAAGTCACGTGAGCGTCCTGTTATCCCGGGCCGGCCGATGGAGCCAATCAAAGCGAGCGTTCAAAATGTGCACATTTCGTAGAGTGAATTGAACTTGGGTTGGACCTGAGGCCAGATTTTCTCCGAGAAGTTGAGGGAAAATTTATGTATTACAGCCTTCACATTGCAAATTATTCGATGGCAGGACTCAGCAGACAGGGTTCACTAACTTCGCTTTCATATGTGATTTGTTGTGAATATTTATTTTGCTAGAATAAACAGGCATAAAAAGTCCTCAAAATATAGGAACGAGTGGTCATTTGTGGTCGAATTATTCAAGTAACCAGATTTGAGATTGTTTCGAGAATTCCAATAACGCTCACGAATCATGTCGTAAATCGACTTGTGTCAGACGCAAACTATGAATGTGATAACGGATCCAGCAAATAGTTTACAACTCTACCGCTCTCTTTAATTGTACGGCAACCGATAGGGAGTCGAAGTTGAGTACTCAGAAGATAAGAGCGCCCCAATCGCGACGCGATCGATATTTGCATCACGTGCATGCAGAACTCAAGGACTTATCACGTGAGAGAGAAAGATTTTTGAGTTTCCAAACGTCAGGTTGCCCTCCATTTCTTTCTTTCCTTCATCTTTCCGAAAAATAGACGGCGATGGCCACAAAACCTGCTCAAAATGGGAGCGCCGAAGCTCCTATTCAAATATCCAATTTACCACCGGTTGTTGGGATAAATTTTGGCAACTCGTATGCCTCGATTGCAGTGTTTACCAAGGTTAGTTTAAGAGCTCTGTTGAACGACGAGAGAGGCTAACATACTGGTTTCATTAATAGGAAGGTCTCGCAGAGTGCATTGCCCAATGAAGACGGAGAGCGTCAGATAGCATGCGCAATCGCATTCCAAGGAGAAGAAACAGTGTGTTCAATTATCTCTCAGCCTAAATCCTCACTGATTTTGTGATAAAAGTACATTGGAAACCAAGCCAAGCAACAGCTAGTTAAAAACGCGACAAACTCGATAATTGGGTTCCGTAATTTGCTCGGGAAAAAGTACATTGGTCAATTTCCCGATTATCATGGGTGCTAATACAGCCTAGATTCTCAGAAATTCCCCAATCTGAAAACACTGCATCTGCTCCAGTCATTCAACATCCAGAATTGCCCGACACCCCAGCGTACAAGGTCCAGGTCCTGCAACCATCGCCCGCGCCTCTCAACAATACCACCTCCGCCTATACCACCCCTGCCGCCTCTCATGCCCCCACCCCTCGCTCCGAGCCTGTCCTGTTGACCGCGTTCTCAGCGTGTCCGAGGTCAATACCATCTTCCTTAAGTCTCTCGTTCAATCTGCAGAAGACTTCCTCGGAAAACAAGTCAAGGGCGCCGTCATCTCCGTCCCATCCACGTTCACCGACGCCCAAAAAGTCGCACTCGAAAAAGCCGCAGAGGACGCCGGCGTCAAGGTGTTGCAGCTCCTCGACGAGGCTGGGGCTGCGCGGCGACCACCACCACGCCCATGTGGAGTGGCGAGAGCCTCCGACCGGACAGGACACAGCTCCTCGTCGATTTCGGCTCGTCCGCCGTCTCCCTGAACCTCCTCTCCGTGCGCGAAGGCCTCACCTACGTCCTCGCCTCATCCCACACATCCGCTATTAGCGCGAACCAGATCGACGATAAGCTCATCAAGTTCTTCGCCGCCGACTTCACCAAGAAGACTAAAATCCCTTTAGCCGTCTGCCCCGCCTCGTCCCCTGCGGACCAACGCGCGGAGGCCAAGCTGCGTCTGGCCATCGAGCACACGAAACGGACGATCAGCGCCTCGCCAGGAGCTGCCACCTAGTGTGGAGTCCCTGAAGGATGGCATGGACTACACCGGCAGCATCAACCGCATGCGGTTCGACATGCTCGGCTCGCCCATCTACGCCGCCGTCGCCTTTGAGATCACATCTCTCCTCTCCTCTGCCGCCATCGATTCGCACGACGTGGACGAGGTGGTCTATATCGGCGGCACAGGGTGTCTTCCCGGGTTGGACA